>CM042148.1:95924698-95964698 GCA_023376005.1 Doryteuthis pealeii | reverse complement strand
CGTTGATCTGTTAGTGTGCAGTATTTTAATAGTGCTTACGTGCGAGCGCTCGTGCCTATACATGTATGTGTGTGTGCGCGCGCGTGGATGTTTTCTTTCTATCTGATGCGTGGGCCGTGTATGATGTATACGGACGGGTCGTGATGGTTGGGGAGTGGGGTTGAATAATATTAATTTTAAGGTTGTAAATGTTGTATATTATGGGTGGGTGGGTGGTGGTGTTTTGAACTTCGGTGTTGTCTATTACGAGGTGTTGCGTTGACAACCGGACGTGGTTGCACGTGGTTACATATACTCGCGACATATACACGCATACAAAATAATATTCATACATATTTATATGCACACACATGTCACTATATTTGCTGGGTAAGCCTTACATACATACTGAAGCGCATACGCATACTACTATGGGCTCCACGTGTACATATATACGCACATACGCACACATGTACACACAGACAGACACGCATATACGTACTCATACAAATTTGTGCACATACACTCACACGCTCACGTACAGGCACACATACATATACATGCATACATATATACACGCGCGCATATACGTAGTAACATACATACGCATATGTGCCCAAAGACACATGCATGCACGCACACAGATTTATGCACATACGTGCGCATGCACACGCTCATACATGCATGCATGCACACACACACATATGCACATACGCGCGCATGTACACGACCATGCATGCTCGTACACACATACACACACACGTACGCATACACACGTACACGCGTGTGCGCACACACATCCAGTCGCATGCATACACGTCAGCACGCATGCACATGCACACACTCACATACATATATATATATATACATACATATACATATATACACACACATACGCATATAAACACATACATACATATTACACACAACACATTATAAAAATCCAAAAATACAATTAAAAATCTTACAAGATAGTTACGAAGAATAATAGTTCATTCAAAGATCAAACTATTCCTTAAGAAAAACCACACCGTTACCTTAATAAATATACGAACCCACCCATATTGCACGCTGCTTTTTAGACAAAAAATACATATGATTACAACCTTACGTTTATGCGTCTACGCACGTTTGAGCGCAAAGGACGCATAACACAAAAATTTATCTAAGAACACATAACAATAAATGTATATCTATCTATCTATCTATCTATGTGTGTGTGTGTGTGTGTCTATATGTATATATACATACGTGTGTATTCGCGTATCTATCCAGCTATATATATATATATATATATATATATATATATATATATATATATATCCACATAACAATGAAATTCCCTCATCAATCAATCAATCTATCCATCTATCCATCTATTTATCCATCTATCATTCCACCTAAGTCCATCTTCGTCCATCTTACGTAACAGTTCTACCCCCTCTGGCCCACATCTTGTTCCCCGCTTCCTTCTTTCAACCAACCCCACCTTGGTCCTTGTACATATGCATTCGTGTATATATGCGTGCTCTTGTATGTTTATGCATGTGTGAGCGTGGGTGTATGCGTGGATGTGTGCGAGCGCATATGTGTGTATATGTGTGCATGTGTGTGTGTGTGTAGGAGTATATGTGTACGTATATATATATGTGTGTATGTGTGTATATGTATGTATGTGTTTATATGCGTATGTGTGTGTATATATGTATATGTATGTATATATATATATATATGTATGTGAGTGTGTGCATGTGCATGCGTGCTGACGTGTATGCATGCGACTGGATGTGTGTGCGCACACGCGTGTACGTGTGTATGCGTACGTGTGTGTATATGTGTGTACGAGCATGCATGGTCGTGTACATGCGCGCGTATGTGCATATGTGTGTGTGTGCATGCATGCATGTATGAGCGTGTGCATGCGCACGTATGTGCATAAATCTGTGTGCGTGCATGCATGTGTCTTTGGGCACATATGCGTATGTATGTTACTACGTATATGCGCGCGTGTATATATGTATGCATGTATATGTATGTGTGCCTGTACGTGAGCGTGTGAGTGTATGTGCACAAATTTGTATGAGTACGTATATGCGTGTCTGTCTGTGTGTACATGTGTGCGTATGTGCGTATATATGTACACGTGGAGCCCATAGTAGTATGCGTATGCGCTTCAGTATGTATATGTAAGGCTTACCCAGCAAATATAGTGACATGTGTGTGCATATAAATATGTATGAATATTATTTTGTATGCGTGTATATGTCGCGAGTATATGTAACCACGTGCAACCACGTCCGGTTGTCAACGCAACACCTCGTAATAGGCAACACCGAAGTTCAAAACACCACCACCCACCCACCCATAATATACAACATTTAAAACCTTAAAATTAATATTATTCAACCCCACTCCCCAACCATCACGACCCGTCCGTATACATCATACACGACCCACGCATCAGATAGAAAGAAAACATCCACGCGCGCACACACACATACATGTATAGGCACGAGCGCTCGCACGTAAGCACTATTAAAATACTGCACACTAACAGATCAACGTATAATGTGTGTGACCAGCCACTACGCGTACACAACCTTTATACTGCCCATAAACACTCTCATACATTCAATTCACCTTCACATACATACACACATCATTTTATCCAATCATACGCATCCCATGTCTATTGAATTTTTTGAAATTTTTTGAAATTTTTTCGATTTTTCTCACATTTGAAACATCTTCACCTGATGAATGCATCGCATGAAACCAATATGGTTGTGGAAAGTTCCTTTGTCACCCAATAAATAGATATGTAAAACCTATATATTTATCTTATTATATTATATATATATATATATATATATATATATATATATATGAATAAGATATAATGAAAAAACAAACGATGTTTACAACTGAAATAGGCTCATTAGAAGAGAAAGTGTGCAAACCGTTTCGGGGCCAATTCTCTTGACGGTTTTTAAAAAGCAACACTCGGCCCATCCTCAGTGTTGCTTTTTAAAAACCGAGTGTTGCGTTTTAAAAACCGTCAAGAGAATTGGCCCCGAAACGGTTTGCACACTTTCTCTTCTGATGAGCCTATTCAGTTGTAAACTCGTTTGTTTTTTTATTATATCTTATTCATACTGTCGGATTAATTTCCATTTTATTTTCACATATATATATATATATATATATATATATATATATATATATACACAGAAATGCTGTATCAATTACTACTTTTTTTAATGTAATTTTTTTTTTTTTTTGTCATTTACTTTTTCATCAAATTTAATTCGAATATATATACATATATACTTATTTTTGAACCAGTATAAATGTGCATTTTAGGTTACAAACTCTCAATAATACAGATATTGGTAAAAATAATTATACCTATTTTGATTTTATACTCGATGAATATTTGCTTTATTAAAGAAATAGATTTTTAATAAAAATTTGGTTGTGGTGCAGTAATTAATGGGCCTTGCTGCATGTATAGAATTATATCTTATGTTACTGCTTAATACCAGAATATTAATGCCGAGCTTACGAATATGCCTTTTTAAATACTTATATTTATGTATACATATATATCTATACCTATATATATATATATATATATATATATATATATATTATATATGAATAGTGAATGAAAAATGAGAAAAAGTATTTGTATGGAAAGGTGCTCAATGCTATAAAGCAGAGCAGATTTATAATCAATGGTAATATTAACAATTTTTAGTTTTACATTTCCCATCGCGTGAAAAACGCTTCATATAAACGCTAAAAAATTTGGTTTTTAACATCTCAACCATTTCACGACTGGTTTTTGACATCTCAACCATTGATCTCATCTGATGAGTGTGAAACCATAATATTACCATTGATATATATATATATATATATATATATATATTATATATATATATATATGTGTGTGTGTGTGTGTGTGTGTGTGTGTGTGTGTGTTAAACGTATATACACATATATGTATACATATATATACATATAGATACATATATACATATACACAAATATATTATAATACACATATATACGCACAATATACAATACACACATATATACTTATAAACATATACTTAAACATACACACACATATATACACACATATATATTATAAACATGCGCATATATTTACAGACATATTATACATATATATATATATATATATATATATATATATATATATATATATATATATCTATACATATATTAATATATACACACATACACATGCATATCTATATACATACATATATATACATACATATATTCATTGCTTTTATGCACTTCCGGAAATCGAATTCTTGAAAATATTAATCCAGCTTCCATGGTACTTTTGAATTTTATATTCAGTTCACTGGTTTTCCCGCCGATTCTCTGTTCGATTCACCAATTCAACTCTAAACTCCTACAAGTCCGGTGCTGACGCGAAAGAAAGACGCAGGAATCGGTGCGATGAACCATTTCGACCCGTCAAGTAAAAAAGACTTACGACTTCTTCTTTGCCAACACCCACCCACACACCCACACACACACACTCTAGCCTCGAACCATTTCAGTCGCCAGGGGGCGTTTTGCATTTAAAATGCCAGACATTAAGTGAAAGCAAAGAAAGAATACGAATAAAATTCGTGTTTTCTTTTCGGGCTTTTACTTTTTATTTCTATTTTCATTTATTTATTTATTTATTCGAAGGAACATTAAAGTGACTGAATCATAAATCCTGATTCATATATTAAAACATGAAAGAAACTCTCGTATAGCACATTATCAAATAAAACCACCCGAACTATATATATATATATATATATATATATATATATATATATATATATAATATATATATCTAAGAATATGAAAACAACACAATTGCTGTTAAAGTGAAAACATTTTATCATATTCCTAGCTAATATTGAACAATATTTAGATTTATAAAAATCTTCTTCAGAGCTTGTTTTTACTCCGGATTCATCGAGAGAGGAGGCGAAAATAATATGAATTCAAAACGAAAACATTGATGTTGCAAAAAAGTTATCAATGTTTTCGTTTTGAATTATTTTTGTCTCCTCTCTCAATGAGTCCGGAGTAAAACAAGCTCTGAAGATGATTCTTATAAATTAAAATATTGTTCAATATTAGCTATGAATATGATATAAAATGTTTTTCACTTTAACAGCATATGTGTTGTTTTCATATCCTTTTATCTATACTCATACCGTCGGATCATTCCTCTCTCTTAATATTATTATTATATTATATATATATATATATATATATATATATATATATATATATATATATATATACTCGTCTGTTGTTTACAGACTTGATTTCTTTGGTGATTGTAAAAACGTACATCTACGTAACATGTACCAGTTAATATTCGCCTCTTATTGACTGTTGCCGACGGCTGTGAGTGTCAGGGGCTTTGCAGACGAAAATTCAGAGGGTTTCGCTCCGGCTAGAAGTTGCTGTTAAAGTCGAGCCTCACTGATGAGACGTAACGTAAAAAAGCTGTCTGTGGATGACTAATATATATATATATATATATATATATATATATATATATATATATATTTGTGTGAGTGTGTGTGTGTGTGTGTGTGTGTGTGTGCATGTGGATGGCGTGTTTATATATTATATATATATATATATATATTATATTAATATATATATATATATAATTTAATACACCAAGCGTGTTGGGTAAATCCTTGCGGTGAGAAAAACCCAGCAAATAGTTTGATTGTAAAAATATACTACCAAACATCAACCGGGGAGAAAAAAAAATTTGAAAAAAAGAAAAGACCAAGATATATATAAGTACCAACAAAAAATAATCTATAGGTACAGTATTTGGCCAAAAGAAAAACAATTTATATGTATAAGTCAGATCTTAGCCCTGAAGAGCATTAAGCGAAACTAATAGTAGGTTCGTCTGACTCATTCGTTTATATATATATATATATATATATATATATATATATATATATATTATATTGCGTGTGTGTTTGTGTGTGTGTACAAGTTAGGTAAGATATAAAATCAAGGTTTGGAAATGCCATAGGCTATATATTATATATATATATATATATATATATGGTAGAAGGTATAGATATATAACCTACTTAAGTTTCACCAAAAAGGCTCATCAGGGTTAATTGTAATGAATGAATCAAGAAATTGATAAATTAATTAAAGACAATTTCGGAAGTAAATAATACAATTATAGCCGTTAAAACGGTTTCGCAGTGAAATGAACGCTGGATAGTTGATAATTATTCACACCATATAATATGTAAACATTTATTTCTTAATGATATATAACATACGTAGGCACCTCACGTGGTGTAATGGTTAGCAAGCTAGATTCTCAAACCATTGTTAGTGATTTCGATTCTCAGTCGGCCCCCATACTTCTGACCTTTTGCCACATTTACGTTAAGCTTAGTAAATAACTATATAACATACATTGGAGAATTTTAAACACATTAATAATATGGGCTGTTTTGAGGCAAATCTATCTTAGCTAGATCTTAATAGAGACATTGTTAGTAAATAAGATGCTAATTGAGATTAAATACTGAAAATGATTATTTAACTCTTAACATCCTGTTGAGAAATTTCTAAATCCAGAGCCCCATTCTTATAAGGATTTATCAAAAAATGGCTAAAAATTTCCTTTTCATTTAAAGTTACCTGTTATTTCCCGTAAATTAAAGACTTCTAAATATGTTTCATATTACATTTAAACAAAAGCTATCTTGAGGTGGATTATGAAAACAAATGTTACTTCCAGCCGGGTGGAATGAGGGAGTATAGGACGTTAAGAGTTAATAACCATTGAGAATATATAGGAAATAACCTAGGGAATTTTGACGTAGTTTTGGTTACAGACTGACAGAGACATAATCTCCATTATAATAAGATATATATAATTAGTTTAACTATGAACTTGCGCATTTACGTCTTCGGGTATTGAAGGGGTCTGTTTACAATTACTGAATTTCAGGTCTAATTTGTTTTCCCCGTTTCCGTGACCCCTGCCCCCCCCCTATGAATTCAGACAGCTAATTAAATTGCAAAATAAATGTCCAATAAACTTGTAAAAGTCGTAAGTGAAAAATAAGTCTTACGACACCGTTCGACAACAGGTGGTTTTTGTTTCCCGCATTAAATTTCGTATTAAATACAAAAGTGGACGCCAATCAGTCGGCATCGTAATCCCTCCCCAGCGTTTCCAGCGCCTCATCTCGTTTCAATCTCGAATGCGATTACTAGTAATTTAGTGCTCTTTTGTGTGGGGGGGGGGTTGACAAGGGTCGGGGAGGTGGTGTTGCTTCGTTCGGAGCACCTCCCAGACACGGCATCTTTGATCTAGCCGCCAGGTGTGTGTGACTGAAATCTATTTAGTTGGCCAATAAAGCGTTGAAGATTAGACATCTGCAGACCTTCTAAGTGGAAGAGGGCTATTTCGTGTGTGAGATGTGGGGGGTAGTCAGGGGAGGGGAGCGTGGCGCTTGGGGAATGAGGCGGCGGTAACAAAGGAATAGGCTCGTCTTTGGGGGTCGCAGGTGTTTGGAAAGGGGAGAAACAGAGAAAGCTAATGATTGGACGTCAAAGCCAACAACACGAAAATAAAATTTTGGCAATCTCACCGGACAACAGACACACACAGACACGGACACACGCAGACACGGACACACGCAAACACGGACGCACAAATACACGGACACACAAATACACGGACACACAAATACACGGACACACACGCACATATATGATATAGCACATAAATAAGTAACCCCTAACATTTTAAATAAAAAAGAGTTTCCGTGCGCACAGCCCCTCTCTTTATTTATCCCCTGCCCTCTTTCTTTCTTTCTTTCTTTCTTTCTTTTTTACTCTATTTTTTCTGTGTAGCGTGTCTTTTTTCTATCCTTTCTTTCTTTATGATAAAAATGAAATGGTCCATTATTTTGTTTCGAAACCAACGGTAACATGGCGTTTTTCATATCTAGTTGAATATTATAAAACTAGCAGGACCTCTCTCATCCCTTTTTTTTTCTTTCCTTCTTTTCATTTTTTCATTATGTTCCATTGAAACAGATTAGCGTTATCGCTTCCGTTTGCACAACCCCTCTCTTTATCTTTCCCCTACTCTCTTTCTTACCTTCTTTCTTTCTTATTCTATTTTTTTTGTCCTTTCTTTCTTTATGATAAAAACGAAATGGTCCATATTTAGCTGAGGTGACGACACTTCTTTTTATATTTTCATTATCTTCGATTGAAACAGATTAGCGTTATCGCTTCCGTGCGCACAGTCCTACTCTTTATCTTTCCACCCTCTCTTTATTTCTTTCTTATTCTATTTTTCTGTGTAGCATTTCCTTTTTCTATCCTTTCTTTCTTTATTATAAAAACGAAATGGTCCATGATTTAGCTGAGGTGACGCCACTTATAAGAAATAAGAATTCGGTGGATAAGCAACATCGGAAAATCAGGATTTACATTTAATCTTGGACGATTTGAATGGTCTCATATTTAATCAGAGGGTGTTGTGAGATGATAACAGTTGTACTTTTAAGAAACAAGAGTATTTCAAATATACGCTCCTACATTTGGGGCGCTGGTGGTTGTCGTCATTGATGTAATTCGCAGGGTTCATTGGGAAGTTTCGGGTCTTCCAACATCAGACTTCCCTCGCCCCGCTGACCCAACCAGAGGTGATCAAACTCCGGCACAACCACCAACAATCAACAATCACCAATCACCGCTAAAAGACGTTTGACTTATGAGAAATTTTCTGGACGGTAGAACTAACCCATTCAAATACAAAGCACCGCGCATGAGATGATAACAGTTGTACTTTTAAGAAACAAGAGTATTAATATATCGGTCATTTCAAATTATTTTAACATAAAAGTTCAAGAATAATTAGAGTGTAAAAGTGTTGTATCTGAGTTCATTAATAACAACATTAAATTCAGAAAATGTTAACAAATGCTTTTATTACCTTTTAGTACAAGGGGATATAATAAATAGAATTAAACGTGCAGTTCTTCAAACAACAGTAATGAATCCTCTGTTAGCAAGACTAACTTCTATGACTACCCACGATGTAGTCCGTATTTTTTATGTCTTTCGTTGGACGAGTGCAACTTTCTTGTAGGGAAAACATTATCCCTTACAACAAAAAGTTAATAGCTGAAAATGCCTGATCGGACAACAGACACACGCCGATACGGGCATGAAAAGATACAGATTGACAAAGATACAGACACGCACACGCACAAATATGATATAACCCATAAATAACTAACCCCTAACATTTTTTGATAAAAAGAGTTTTTTTGGTGTTATTTCGAAACTAACGATAACATGATTTCATTATAACTAGTGGTGCCCTACGTATGACGTTAAACTGCATCTAATGCTGAAGTTCCAATTTTAGAGCATAGGAGAGTGTGGAGTACCCCTTCACCTCCATTAATCCCAGGTACACTCTGATCCGGAGTGTTAGTACCCGTTAGTGTCCCATCTATGGATTAAATAGAAGAAAATCAATTTTTAATCAAATGTGTTGAAATTGAGTTTAAAAAATATATAAATACTTATCAAGCATAAATAGAACAAAATGTCCTCGGGATAAAAATAACCCAACAAAAGTTGACATGCCGTAAAATCCAACAAAGCCATGCATAATGGTGGATACTTAACGTCATCACTACTTTCAGATCGAACGCCGCAACGCTACATACAGTCTCATCAAAGTTCACATCTCCAACCAAATGAGAATGCTTGTAAAATCATCGCTGATAATGCCAGGGCAAATAGATGGAACACCTGCCGGGCGAATATCACGAAATAAGAGCTGAACAATGAGACAAATTAGTGAAGTCGTGTGGCTATAAATTTACAGAATTAATTAAAATCCATGGCTTGTAAGCATATTCAGTCAATAATGTTGGTAATGTAATTTACATGTTTATTTAAAATGTTGTTCTCAGAAATGTTTATCCCTAGTTCTTACTAGCTAGCCACAGAAGCGATGTTAATACACGAATACGAAAGGCTTGGCCGTCCACAAATAAATTACACAGGTTTACAAAAAAATATTTTTTGTCTTACTAATTTGGATGTGCTGAATTCAAATAGTTTTGCTCTATCACCTCTAGTTTTCTGTCTTTTAAATAGTCTCATTTTAGTATATACAGAGTATATACGTGCTTATTTCAACCGTTGCAGCAGCTTATTACAGCTAAAAGAGGATAGATAAAGAACATTGAGGGAATAAATATACTTGGATGACACAATGTATACAATTCAGAAAGAATTGGCCTTGTTGAGGCATCCTCGATGTTTTGACGAGCTTGAAGACATTTGAGAATATGAAAAAAAAAAAAAAAGTAAAATTAAATCATATGTGAGGCAATAAAATGTGCGTCGTTGGAAATTGTAATACAAATATATACCCAAAAGATTGTGTAACACAATTGTCGAGGGACACCTTCCTCCTGCACTGCGAGGGACGACAACCTCCTGCGCTGACTGCCAGTGCACTACTGGCTGTTGATTGAGACCTGTTGGCTACGCTTAAATGCCAAAATCCGTCTTGATATATAGCTATATATATATATATATATATATATATATATATAGTGTAATGCTATCACTTACATTTATTGCATAATAACTAAAAAAGAGGACATAAGTCACACAATATTAGAAATTAACCCTGAATGCATATACGCCTTTATGTACAGTATGTGTACAAAATGTACAGTATGCATATCTAAAAAAAACTAGAGGTGATGAGTAAATCGGATTTCAAATCTGAATTCAGCACCCCCAAATTAGGTTAAAACAGCTATTTTTGTGCTTGCCTCAATTTCTTTGTAAACCAGTGTTATCAGTCATATGGAAATGAGATCTCACTGACAAGTTAAAGCGACAATTCTTCCAGGCCGTGGTTATATCTGTACTGGTGTATGGCTGCACCACTTGGACCCTAACGAGGCGCCTTGAGAACAAGCTGAATGGGATCTGCACAAGAATGCTGCGTGCAGTCTTGGACAAGTCGTGGAAACAGCACCCCACAAGGAAGCAGCTGTATGACCACCTGTCTACCATCTCACAAACCATCCGAGTGAGACGAACTACGCATGCAGGACGCTGCTGGAGAACCAAGGATGAGCTCATAAGCGACGTTCTCCTGTGGAAGCCAACACATGGACATGCTAGTGTGGGCCGCCCACCAAGGACCTACATTAACCAACTATACGAGGATGCTGGTTGCTGTGTAGAAGACCTTACATGGGCAATGAATGATAGGGAAGGTTGGCGAGAGATTTTCAAGGATATCCGTGCTGCTTGCGCGACATGATGAGGATGAGCATGAGTTCTTATGCAAATTTACTATGGGTTTTAACAGGATTTTAAAAAATGTCCTGCAATCGAATCATTAGATACGGATTTTTTAAAAACTTTCGTTTTCTGATAAGAGACATTGTTGTAGTTAACTAGGTAGCTACCTAGATAGATAGATAGATATTAATAGGCTGAGATTGAGATTGAAATAGATTGATATTAATAGACTTAGACAGATAAATAGATAGAAACAAATGAATGAACTCAGATAGGCATGAATGGACACAAACACATACATTATATATATATATATACATCTTATTATAATGGAGATTGTGTGTTTTTCTGTCTGTAACCGAAACTATATTACTAATCGAGTCACAATTAACATAGTTATTTTAATCACATTCTTCATGATTTTATTTATATTTAAACCTCAATTATTAATAAAATTGCTTCACCTTTTTATTAGTGTTGTCCATATCTACATATTAATAACATCCTATTGTATTTATATATACAAAAAATAGCGGTTTGCAGTGTGAACGGGGCGGCTAATTTGCATATTGATATTAAAAATGTGATTTTATTAAATATATACTTAGTATTATTGATTTCTAACTGTTTGGTTTTATTTTAATGAATATAAGCAAAAATCTCTCCAATGAATCTTAAATGAAATCCATTAACAAGAAAAAATAAGTGTAATTTTATTCTTTATTTCCTAATTTAACTAAATAGTTAAATAAGTAAAATTCAGCAATGAAAGACGGCAGTGATGGAAGAGTAAGTTTCATTTCTATTTTTCTATTATACCCCCACTCTGTTTCAAATCTTTTTATCTGCATTCTTATTAGACTTTCTAATTTAATATAATATTTCATTACATTAAAACTTAAATACTTGCACCCGGAGGGTGCATATATTTGCTAGTATATATATATATATATATATATATATATATATATATATGTGTGTGTGTGTGTGTGTGTGTGTGTGTGTGTGTGGTGAATAGGTTTTTGGTACAAGAGAATTTGTATAACACTAAAAGTGGAGGAATCATATGTAATTTGGGAGAATATTTTATTAATGAATAAAATATAAAATACATGGGGGGGTTACACGAAGGCCTTTTCAACCGGTTCTTTTCAAGTGATACACCGGTGACGAATAAAAGTCAAATTGTACAAGAATTTTGTAAAAAAACGAATGGGGGTGAGCCAGAGGGGGACAAACTACTAGCCAAACCATTGCTAATAAGATCTCCTCCTCAGTTATGCGTTGCTACAATGCAGTGAAAGTGCGACCAATAATCACTACTCGACCTGCATTTCGGTCCTTTCATAAAGATTTACTTCCAACCTTCCATCAAAGTAATGTACTTTATAAATTTAAATGCCGGTGTAATTCGGTATATGTTGGACGTACATCCCAGAGGCTCGAGATCAGAATCAAACAACACGTCCCACGCACACTTCGTAATGCCATTACGAATAATAATACATCCAGGCTTTCCCAAGCATTCGACTCGTCCATAGCCGAGCACCTCTCTATAAATGCTTGTAGAAGGGACTATTCAGATGAGTGTTTCTCTATTTTGCACAGGGCTAGGTCAAAACAGCATTTAACCATCCTTGAAGCTGTTTACATCTCCTTTTTCCGGCCTACTCTGTGCAAACAAACACCAAAGCAGTCCCTCTATTTATTGGGAGACACTTCCAATCCTATTTCTACCTAGGGTTCAGACATACCCCCTCTTTCCCCTCTTTTTTTCGTTTTTTTTTGTCCCCCTCTGGCTCACCCCCATTCGTTTTTTTACAAAAGTCTTGTACAATTTGACTTTTATTCGTCACCGGAGTATCACTTGTAAAGATCCGGTTGAACCCGGTGTGTAACCCCCCCCCCATTTATTTTATATTTTATTCATTAATAAAATATTCTCCCAAATTACATATGATTCCTCCACTTTTAGTGTTATATATATATATATATATATATATAAATATTAGCAAATATATGCAACCTCCGGGTGCAAGTATGTAAGTTTTGATGTAATTTTAATGTAATAAAATATTATATCAAATTAGAAAGACTAATAAAACTAAATAAGATGCATATAAAAAGGTTTAAAACACGATGGGTATAATCGAATAATAGAACAGCTGAAAGTTACTCTTCCATCACTCCAGTCTTTCAATGCTAAATTTTCCTAATCTAACTATTTATTTGAATTAGGAAGTAAAGAATAAAATTACATTTATTTCTTCTTGTTAATGGATTTCTTTTAAGATTTATACCCAAGATTGTTTGCTCTTATTCATTAAGATAAAACCAACAATTAGAAATCAATAGTACCACGCAAATATTTGTTCAAATCAAATTTTGAATCCCATTTCGTTCTGTTTTTTGTTTATTTTTTATGTATTTCCTATGATTCCAATATCACCAAAAGCGTTCACAAGAACAATAAATTGATACACATCTAAATTCATTTATATAGAACCATAGGTAGACTCAACATCAACCAACAAAATCATATATATATATATATATATATATATATATATATATATATATATGGTATTTGTGGAAAGGCGACTTACCGGTGAAAATGGTTAGTTGATGCAAGTTCCACAATGATAAGACAGCGATATAACAAATATAAAGTGCCCAATACGTTAGTAGAGCAAATTTATTATTATAATGGTACACGGTAATAACCTACTCGAGTTTCACCATAAGGATATTCAGGGTTAAATCCACTGGATTAATCAAGATATTGATTAATTGTAGTCGACTGCAATTAATCAATATCTTGATTAATCCATAATAGGAAGCGCGTGGTGTAATGGTTAAAGTCATGGGAAATGGACTCGCCGCCCCGATTTCAAATCCTGAACATGGTAATTGCATTTCATCAATTAGCGCTAATACCCTTGGGAAAGGTATGAATCCTACTCTCCTTCCAGCTATGGGCAAATAACATGGCAGACTGGTCTCTTTAACCATGCCTAGGTAACCAGTCTAGAAGTAGGAAAACTCTGAATTCAAACCTGTTAAACTCCGTTTAAGAAATTGACCTTGTGTCACATCCTGCTCGTGCGGAGGGGTTGGTATATATATATATATATATATATATATATATATATATATACATTAATCTCTTAGTTATAACACCTCATATAATCCCGGGTTAATGAGCGTTACCGACAAGGCACCGACGATAAAATTTATGTCATAAATCTAAACTCTTGTGACCTGGCCAATATTTTCCCGCTAAGTGTGCGCTCATGAAAGATGGGCCAATGTCCAGAGAATTTTTCTCATCATCAAAATGATTGGTGGATCTCCCGATGACGTCATCCCCCCGTACAGTCTGACCTTTAGACGTAAAATGTTATTTTCGTAAACACACGCTTAGATACGCGCGCAAATCGATAGAGAGAATGGAAATTGCAGATTTTTATGGCAGGTATTAAAAGATTCGTCTTAATCTTTATGCATTACTTTCTTAAAAGCAACGGTTGAAGATTTAAGCGTAGTGTGGCGGTAACGGCAAAAACAAAATGGAATACAGAAGACGTTATTCCCTGTACAGGCGAATTGCATCAGATTTCATGCATAAATCATACGAATCCGGTTATAAACCTAAGCGTACATAGGTGTGCAGTTGAATTTACGTCGACTTATTTAATTATGAGTAGAAGAGACGCAACTTACATGGTGCAAGAATGAGCGCCCACGCTTCGCAAGATATTGACAGGGACTGCCTTTTTAGTTCTCCGTTCGAAAAATATCGCTTTTTGGAGAAAGAAAAGGTAGCCTAGGGTGCAGTAGGTACATTTGAACGCGCCTTTCTGCGGAAGCAAACGGAAGATGAATGTTATGTGGCATTTGCCAAATTGTAATATTCTCCGTGCTCTTTCAAACTTATCGAAAGTATTGTTATCGAACCAGGAACCTTGTGGTTCACAGGCGGCCGTTCCACTGACTAAGCTAAACCGGCCCTCCCAACTTCTTAAATTCCTTGGTTGGTTGGTTGGTTGGTTGGATTTTACGGCATTTCAACCCTTGTTGTGTCATTTTATGCCGAAGATGTTTTTTTATTCATTCTTGATGGGTACTCAGTTTTTTAACTGAGTGTTTTAAACACATTTTTAGAACTATTTTTAGTTCAATTTAACCCATGGATTGGATCTTAACTGGTACTACCATTGCGCGTCTGAGTGGACCTGGGATCAATGGTGATGAAGAGGTACTATACATTCCCAAAAGGTGCAGAACTTCACCATCAGATAGAGTATAAAGTCATGCCCTGGACAATAAGATCATCGGCCACTGCCACCGCATGATAAAAAGGATCGGACCTTGCCACAAGGTCAATAGGATTGGGGCATTATTGAGAAGTAATTATTTACTGACATCCCACCATGTTAATCACTTACTAAGCTTAGTTTAGATGTGGCACAAGGCCAGAAGTATGGGGCGCCCAGTGAGATTGGAAATCACTAACAATGGTCTGCAAATCTAGTTTGATAACCATTTCACCACATAAGGTGTCCATCCCACGATCTCAGTCGAACACAAGGATCATTATAGTGATGAAACCATATACAAACCAATATATTCTTATTATTCAAAATTGCACTAATGATGTAAGCTCACTATTTGTGAGATTTTTGTACTCATCTGAATACAGTGAAAGATACACATGACTGATTGGAGGCGCGTGGGCTAATGGTTAGAGTCGTAGGAAATGGACTCGTCAACGCGAGTTCAATTCCTGGACGAAGCTGTTGGAATTTCACATGGCGCTAATACCCTTGGGAAAGGTATGAATCCAATTCTCCCTCCAGCTATGGGTAAATATCAGGGCAGACTGGACTCTTTAACTATGGCTAGGTAACCAGTCTAGGAGAAGGAAAACTCTGAATTCAAACCTGTTAAACTCCGCTTAAGAAATTGACATTGTGTCGCATCCTGCTCGTGCGGAGGGGTTGGTAAATATATATACAAACCAAAGCCCATGCGTGGCTCGTATTTAAAAATTCTTCTCATTAAATTTTAATTTAAAACTTTTTATATACGTCGGTGCCGGTTTTATTGTTAATTTGAGTCCATTTCCTATGACGATAACCATAACACCACGCGCATCGATCAATGATTATATATAGACTTATAAGCCTGTGCGTTCGCTCTGGAACATGCAGCAGAATGTGGGCACCTTAGCGTCTGTCATTATCAGCTGGCATTCATAAACTTCCCTTTGTCTTTCGCGAGTTATCTAATGTGTACGCGTGCATCTAATTAATTCGTCTTATCCCCGAGGAACGAAAAACCATAAACCAAAGAGTTTAATTAATTACATTTTCTTTCAGCTTTATTTGTAAAACTCGATATCATTGTCATGTTATTTATTTCCCTTGGAATGTGACCGAAGAATTCGGATTTTTTTTTTCTGTTCTTATATTAGATTCAACGTTGATAATCAAATATACAACAACAACAAAAAATAACATTTATGTACTCATCAACGTTACGTATCTGCAATGGGATTTTATGGCGTCCAATTCCGCCACGGTCAAATGGTTACGAACTTAAATATGAATATTTCATTTTTGTATTTGTTTTTTGCTTATCTATTTATCTATATAATAAGGGGATGCAGCAAATTAATAAAAAGGGAGTACGGGACTAGGCACGACTGGGTGGGAAAGGTGATCTACTCGGAATTGTGCAAGAAATTCAATTTTCTCCATGCTACTAAATGGTATATGCACAAACTGGAATTGTTCATAAAAAAGGAGACGCATAAAATCCTCTGTGACTTTGAGATACAGACGGATCACCTAATCCCGGGTAGGAGACCAGACTTAGTTTTAATTTACAATAGGAAGAGAACTTGTCATCTCATGAATTTTGCAATCCAAGTGGATCACAGGGTGAAGGCGAAATACTTGGACCTGACCAGAGAACTCAAAAGAATTGTGGAACATTAAGGCAAAGCTCGTACCAATTATAATTGCGGTCCTTGGAACGGCCCCCAAGGACTGAGAAAGAACCTGGGTGAGTTGGAAATTACAGGAAGAATCGAGACCATGATGAAATTGATGAATCGAGACTATGTATGATTGAAACAGATAACCGTTATCTTTTACGAACACTAACTCCCTCTGTTTATCTTTCCCCAACTCTCTTTCTTTCTTATTATATTTTTTCTGTGTAGCATGTCCTTTTACTCGCCTTTCTTTATAATAGAAACAGAATGATCCATTATTTAACTGAAGAGACGACACTCATAATAAATAAGAATTCGGCGCATGAGTGACACCAGATAATCCGGATTTACATGTTTGCATTTCATCTCGGATGATTTGGACAGTCTCATTTTTAAACAGAGGCTGTTGCAAGATGACAACGCTCGGAAGATTAAGGAACAAGAGTATTAATATATAGATTGAAACTACACAAGGATGATTCGTGCTGTTTTGAACAAACCATGGAAGCAAAAACCTACACCTGGGCGGATTCTGGATGCTGCATGGAGGATCTATCTTTTTTCTAAGCACGTTTTTAGAATCCAAGTGGTGCAGCCGTACAGTAGTACTGATACGACTATAGCTTGGAAGAATGTTCGTTTTATCTTATCAGTAAGGTCATATTTCCATATGATCGACAATCTGTCTATAGCAGTTCATGCCTTTCCTATGCGCGCATTTCCATCGCTTTCTGTAGATGAGTTCTTACTACCTAGATATGTGAACTGGTCTACTAATTTCACAGTGTGAGGATGCCTCCATCTTGTCTAAAACACATGAACTTAGTTTTATCTGAGTGTACACAGAAGCCAATTCCTCTTCCTTCACTCGAATTTTCTTTTGTAATACCAATACGTGTATGTACGCGAATTCTTGTTTATACCCTTTCTAGCTTTTCCACTAAGCGCTTTCTAGAGTCCAAGTGGTGCATCCGTACAGTAGTACTCATACGGCTATGGCTTGGAAGATTTTTCGTTTTATGAGTAAGATCAGATTTCTGTATGGTCGATGATGACTTAGATGGTTGAAGGAATAGTTATGGATATCGTTGTTACTATGGCGACATGATGATGATTATTATCATTATTATTATTATTATTATTATTATTGTTGAATGTTTTAGGATATAAGGCATGAGGTAAATGGTCACTCCTAAATATAGACTCGTTGACTACCACGTGACCTGGGGTAGATTTCTATTGTCCAATCACTGGCACTGCTGCTGCTGCTTCTGCTGTATTAATAGAGGCACCATTCTAAACTTATTTCATTGACATTTGGATTCTCTTGGACGTAGGACTTACAAAGAATTCTCTAACACCGGATTCTTATTGGCTTGCTTACTTACTTATTACATCTGGAACTAAGGATGCCGACCAGATACTTAACAATTATTATTATTATTATTATTATTATTATTATTATTATTATTATTATTAAATGTAGTTAAGGTAGTTAAGTTATATAAACTTTTTGAACGTGTTATAAGTACCTAGTGTTATATACAAACACGCACAGGTTGTATACCATTATAAAAGATAGTAAAGCAATTCATACAGTTCTCTTACGCACAGTGTCATTGCTTTCAGTAGAGGAGATCTTACTACCCAGGCATGTGAATTGGTCTATTAATTTCAGAGGCCTACTATCCAAAGTGAAGATGTCTCCATCTTGTTTTAAAAGACATGAACTCAGTTTATCTGTTCGCATAGAAGCCAATACCTCTTGCCACTTTCCGTAGATTAGATCTTACTACCTAGGTATGTGAACTGGACTACTAATTTCAGAGATTTACCATCCAGTGTGAAAGTGCATCCAACTTGTTTAAACACACACTAATTCAGTTGTATCTGAGTTCACATCGAGGCCGATACCTTTTGCTGCTTTCTGTAGATTAGATATTACTACCTAGGTATGTGAACTAGTCTACCAATTTCAGAGACCTACAATCTAGTGTGAAGGTGCCACCATCTTGTTTAAACACATGAACTCAGTTTTATCTGAGTTCATATAGAGGCCGATGTTTCTGTCGCTTTCTGTAGATTAGATTTTACTACATAGATATGTGAACTGGTCTACTAATTTCAGGGGCCTACCATCCAGTATAAAGGTGTCCCCATCTTATTTTAAAACGCATGGATTCAGTTTTATCTGACTGCATTGAACCCAATACCTCTTGCAACTTTCCGTAGATTAGATATTACTACCAAGGTATGTGAACAGGTAAAGTAATCTCGGAGTGTTGAGTAATTGGCCGCCATCCTTGGTTCCAGTTGTAAAAGAACTTACAATAAACAAGTAAGTAAATCAATAAGTCCTTGTGGGATAGTATCCTTTAGGTCCGACGTCCTAGATGTGAATGAGCTAAGATTAGTATCGGGCAGTATAAATATACCAACAGCAGCAGCAGCACTGCCAGTGATTGGACAATAGGTTGCCTTCCCTGGTCACGTGGTAGTCAACGAGTCTATAAGTAAAAGTGACTACTTGCCTCATGCCTTATATACAGAAAAAATTCCAACACGGAGGTCAACCATCCAGTGTGAAAGTGCCTTCATCTTGTTTAAAACGCAGGAACACGGTTTTAAAACACATGAAATGTTTTATCTGAATTCACATAGAGGCCAATGCTCTTTGCTGCTTTCCGTAGATTAGATATTACTACCTAGGTATGTGAACTGGTCTACTAATTTCAGAGGCCTACCATCCAGTGTGAAGGTGCCTCCATCTTGTTTAAAACGTAGGAACTCAGTTTTATCTGACTTCACATAGAAGACAATACCTCTTGCATCTATTTAAACTTTTTTCTTTTGTAATACCGATACGTGTATGTAGGCGCACAATGTTCTTTGTTATGTGCGTAAACTGTACATTGACGTAAGTGTTTCTCTCTTCCAGTGAACACGAGCTTTGAATAAACGTGTCCTCCTTGTTGGAAATCGAAATAGCTAAGGCGAGATAACCTTACAATGCAAAATCGACAGGTTTAATTAAATAATCCTGTGAATCTGGTCTCGTGAGGTAGGTACGATGAGTTCCAGTTGTGTTACCTTGTCCCCAGATGGCGTTCCTGTCAGGACGACGACGTCTAACCAACCCCCGCCGATCCTCGACAAGTTTGGAGCTTGAGGCTAACAAGCAATACAGGGACAGCGGAGTTAAGAAGGAAGGTACAACACGAAAATTAAAGTTGCGTTATAAAAGAGAAAACAGACAAAACAAAACACGCTTGTAAATAATTGGCCATTTCAAAGTTTTTTCTTTGTATGTGTGTGTGTATGTGTGTGTATATATGTGTGTGTGATTGAGAGATTGTGTGTGAGCATGTGTGTTAGAGAGAGAAAGGGGCCAGAGGGAGACAGAGAGAGTGAGAGAGAGTGTGTGTGTGTGTGTGTGTGTGTGTGTGTGATTGAGAGATTGTGTGTGAGCATGTGTGTTAGAGAGATAGAGGAACAGAGGCAAACAGAGAGAGAGAGAGAGAGAGAGAGAGAGAGAAAGAGAGTGTGTGTGTGTGTGTGCTAGAGGTAGAGAACGAGAGAAAGAGAGAGTTTGTTTGAGAGTATATGTGTGTTAGAGAGACACAGAGAAAGTGAGAGAGAAAGAAAGAGAAAGAGAGAGATTGTGTGTGTATGTGTGTGTGTGTGTGTGATTGAGGGAGACAAAGAGAGAGAGAGTGTGTGTGTGTGTGTGTGTGTATGAGTGTGTGATTGGGGGAGACAGAGAGAGAGAGAGAGAGACAGTGAGTGTGTATGGGAGTGTGTTAGAGATAGAGAGCGAGAGAAAGAGAGAGTGTGTTTGGTAGAGTTTGGTCTGTTAGAGATACGCAGACAAGAGAGAGGGAGAGAGAGAGAGAGAGAGAGAGAGAGAGAGAGAGTATGTGTGCGTGGGTGTGTGATTGGGAGATTGTGAGCATGTGCGTTAGAGAAAGAGGGACTGGGGAAGACAGAGAGAGATAGAGAGAGTTTGTGTGTATGTGAGTGTGCTAAAAATAGCGAGCGACGTATATGTGTGTTAAAGAGATACAGAGAAAGGGAAAGAGTCTCTCTGTGTGTGTGCGTGCATGTGTGTGTGTGTGTGTGTGTGTGATTAAGGGAGAGAGAGAAAGAGAAGAGAGAAAGAAAGAAAGAGAGTGCGTGTGTATGTGTGTGTGCTAGAGATAGAGAGCAAGAGAAAAAGTGTTAAAGTGAGAGAGAGAGAGAGAGAAGAGAAGAGATGAAGTGATAGTGTGTATGTTTGTGTATGCTACTGAGAGAATAAGAAAGAGAGAGAGAAAGAGAGAAAAATTGTGTGTGTGTGTCTGTATGTGTTTGTGTGCTAGAGATAGAGAACGAGAGAAATAGAGTGTGTCTTTGAGAGTATGTATGTGTTTGAGAGACACAGATAAAGAGAGAGAGAGAGAGAGTTTGTGTGTGTATGTGTGTGTGTGTGTGTGTGTAGATTTGTTGGTGGTGGAAGCTGAGGAGAAGGAGTGAGAAAGAGAGAAAATAACAGAAGAAAAAGACAAGAAGTATATAATGTTTGCTAGTTACTACAGATGGGTAATGAAAATAGAAGGTAAATTTGAAAAACAACAAGGAAATGTAAAAGAACGAAAACAAAACAAACGGAATGGGGGGGGGGCATCTAGAAGAAGAAGAAGAAGAAGAAGAACAACAACAACAACAACAACAACAAGAATAAGAACAAGATCAAGAACAACAAGAACAAGAACAAGGCTGAAAGTTAATTTGTAGATGAAGAAAAGCATGTAAAAAATAAAATGAATATCATATATATATATATATATATATATATATATATATATATACAAACCCTCCGCACGAGTAGAATGTAACACATGGTCTTAAGTGGAGATTAACAGGTTTTAATTCAGAGTTTTCTTTCTAGAGTGGTTTCCTAACTAATGTTAAATACCCCAGTCGTAGGAAATGGATACAGCAAGACGAATATATATATATATATATATATATATAGAGAGAGAGAGAGAGAGAGAGAGAGAGAGAGAGAGAGAGAGAGAGAAAGAGTGAGAGAAAAAGGAGACAGACAGACCAACAGAGGGAGATTGCTGTGAATATTATATATATATATATATGTGTGTGTGTGTGTGTGTGTGTGTGTCTGGAGAGAGAGAGAGAGAGAGAGAGAGAGAGAGAGAGAGAGAGAGAGAGAGAGAGAAATGTAAAATAATAAAATAAATTTTTAGAAATATATAATACATTTTGCGGATCTTTATTTTTATAAAAAATATTTTATTTTCTCTCGTTGGAACCATAATAAAATTGAAATCAAACACAGATTGTTAATTTAGTAAATCAAATAAGACAAACATGTTTTTAATAGAAAAAATTGTTTTTTCAATGACTTCTATTGAAAATCTATTCCTCAATTTCCATAACGAAAAATCGGATTATATGTCGTGTCTTTTAAACATTTTAAAACACCATATTAAAATAAAATTTTCAACTTATTGATATTCTACAGAAGACGAAATTGAAAAATAAAATCCCATTTCTGGACATTAAAGATTGTGACTATCTTAAAACGATTTTTATTTATATGTAAAATTGGCATTACATCTTTTAAAAATTGTATTGCGGAGCGGGTGGATCTCAATTACCATTGCTTACAATGGGGTAGGTTTAGTTCAATACGCAGATTCATTGGTTGGTTGGATTTTACGACATGTCAACCCTTGTTGGGTTATCTTATGCCGAAAACGTTTTCTTTTCCTCATTTCTGATGGTATTCCAATTTTTTTCAGACTCAATTTTTAAATAGATTTTTCTATTTAACGCATAGATGGGACCCTAATTGATACTACCACTCTAGGCCGGGGTGAACAATTATACTGTCCCATTAAGTCAGAAGTAAATGTTGGTGGTATAGAAATAGAGATTAAAACTTCAAAATATTTATCCATGTTTGGTTAGTTCGAATTTACGGCATGTCAATCCTTCTCGGGTTATTTCATGCCGAGGACATTTCCTTTTATTCATTCTTGATGGGTATTCAACATATTAACTCAATATTTTAAACACATTTTTTCTATTCAACCCATCGTTAGGACCCTAATAGGTACTCTTACTCCGGGACACGGTGGACCTGGGAGTAATGGAGATGAAGGAGTGCTCTACTCTCATCAGATCTTCAAGATTGGAACTTCACCATTTGACGTCATAGCCATAGGACATTAAGACAATCAGCCACCGCTTTCTAGCAAATAAATGATAAAATGGGTTGGGATTTACCATATGGACAATAAGGTTGGAACAATACTTTAGATGCCTGTGCTTGAGGTGGCCAGCCGATTGATCAGAGAGGGGCCTCTCCGACCGTCCGTCTAGTCTAAGTAAGAGCCGAAATGGATTGTTGCATGTCATGGGCTGCTCAGCCACCAGGTTTCTATCCTTAATGATTACGGATCATCACCCACGGCCAACATGTGGCCCTATTGAGTTGGATCTTAACCCTTCTGCAGATAGGCAGTCGGTGTATTCTAAAGCTCCAGCCGACAGGACTGTCAACAAAGTACTTAGTGAAATAGATCACTAAGTAGGACTGAGCCTATTCTAGTAGTGACCACCCCAAGCGGATTTGAATTTAGAATTTTCTTTCTCCTAGACTGGTTGCCTAACCAAGGTTAAAGATCCCAGTCTTCCCTACTGTTTACCCATTGATGTAAGGTGAGTAGTTGGATTCATACTTTTCCCAAGGGTATTAGCGATATGTGAACTGTAGATTCGTCCTGGAATTGAACTCGGGTAGAGGGGCTCACTTCCTACGACTCTAACCATCACACCACGCACCCCCATTACAGTTTTCAGAATACTATGGGTTTAGAGTTAAGAACCCCACTTTCCTGGTTGATATGTTGTACGTATTTATAACTATACATTCCCGCTCATTTCCCTTTTCAAGTCAAGAAATTATGACCATCAGCGAATATGAGTATATGTCCTCTTTCTTGGTATGTTTTTAAGACTGCGATGACGATACAGTTTTTACATGTAAGTATCCAGTTTCAATTGCATGCATTACTCATCAGGGAATAGAAAGAATGTCTATCAAGCAACCAGGGTTATTTATGAGACAAATATATGTAAGGGTTTCTCTATCGACGTTTTTGTGTTTATGGGCAAAGTGCTTTGGACAATAAAAATCTATCGTAAAATATTCGCAGTATCGTAAAATATTCCCAGTAACAAATAGGTCTGTTTTATTTGCTTACAAGAAAGATTCGACTCGAAAGTGCAGTTCTGTACGAAAAGCAAAAGAAATAAAAAGATAAAATAAAATGAGGCAGAAAGATATAAATTAAAATACAGTGCTACCTTGACTTGTGAGTTTAATTCGTTCCGCTCGTAACTCAAATTTCCTCGTATAACAAATCAATTTTCCCCATTGAATGAGTTGCATGGTATCATAATTACGAGGGTGAGACAAGAAGTAATGCCACTTTGTTTAGGACCGGTATTATTACCAGAAAGATATAAATTAAAATACAGTGCTACCTTGACTTGTGAGTTTAATTCGTTCCGCTCGTAACTCAAATTTCCTCGTATAACAAATCAATTTTCCCCATTGAATGAGTTGCATGGTATCATAATTACGAGGGTGAGACAAGAAGTAATGCCACTTTGTTTAGGACCGGTATTATTACCAGAAAGATATAAATTAAAATACAGTGCTACCTTGACTTGTGAGTTTAATTCGTTCCGCTCGTAACTCAAATTTCCTCGTATAACAAATCAATTTTCCCATCGTATGAGTTGCATGGTATCATAATTACGAGGGTGAGACAAGAAGTAATGCCACTTTGTTTAGGACCGGTATTATTACCAGAAAGATATAAATTAAAATACAGTGCTACCTTGACTTGTGAGTTTAATTCGTTCCGCTCGTAACTCAAATTTCCTCGTATAACAAATCAATTTTCCCCATTGAATGAGTTGCATGGTATCATAATTACGAGGGTGAGACAAGAAGTAATGCCACTTTGTTTAGGACCGGTAATATTACCAGAAAGATATAAATTAAAATACAGTGCTACCTTGACTTGTGAGTTTAATTCGTTCCGCTCGTAACTCAAATTTCCTCGTATAACAAATCAATTTTCCCCATCGTATGAGTTGCATGGTATCATAATTACGAGGGTGAGACAAGAAGTAATGCCACTTTGTTTAGGACAATACCTGTATGATTACCAGAAAGATATAAATTAAAATACAGTGCTACCTTGACTTGTGAGTTTAATTCGTTCCGCTCGTAACTCAAATTTCCTCGTATAACAAATCAATTTTCCCCATCGTATGAGTTGCATGGTATCATAATTACGAGGGTGAGACAAGAAGTAATGCCACTTTGTTTAGGACCGGTATTATTACCAGAAAGATATAAATTAAAATACAGTGCTACCTTGACTTGTGAGTTTAATTCGTTCCGCTCGTAACTCAAATTTCCTCGTATAACAAATCAATTTTCCCCATTGAATGAGTTGCATGGTATCATAATTACGAGGGTGAGACAAGAAGTAATGCCACTTTGTTTAGGACAGGTAGGATTACCAACACAGGAACTTCAAAGTGAAGCTGGTCCTCTGTGGATCACATCCCTATTTCTCCACATAGTCATCGCTTCTCTCAATAGCAATGTTCCACTTTCGAATGAGAGCATGTATCCCTGTTCCGTAAAATTCTGTTGACTGTTCTTTGAGCCACTTTTCTACAGATTTCACTTCCTTATCACTGGAATAATGTTTGCCCCAGATTCTCTTCAGTCCCATGAAAAAGGGTTTGTGATGCAAACAAAATTCCAGTGACGAGGAAGTGAAATCTGTTGTGAAGAAGTGATTCAACGAACAGTCAGCAGAATTTTACGAGACAGGCATAGATGCTCTCATTCATTCCTACTTGGTAATTATATCTGTCTTAAAAATGGCATTACTTTTTTTACTCATCCTCGTATATATATATATATATATATATATATATATATATATATATATGGGGGGGTGTTTGTGTGGGAAATACAGTACTCTATGTAAAAATATCCCCAAAAATATCCCCATATTCCAACTATAGAATAAAATAAAATGGGTAAAGAACAATTACTCATGTGTCTGATCTTCAAGTGATCTTGTATTGACGCGTATGAAGTTAGTTTATATATATATATATGTGTGTGTGTGTGTGTGTGTGTGTGTATATATATATATATATATGAAAGTAGACAAACAATCTGTTTGAGATGGCGATACCCGACAATTTTAGGGAGAATATTTGCTTAATTGAAGTCATAAATAATTTTTGAAAATTAATTAGTTGATAATTAATGAATTAGGCGAGCGTATCTGTTCAAATGTAAAGCGTAAACAAATCGAGAAAAGGTCAATGTACATACAGAGATTGACTTTTTCTCGAGTTGTTTACTCTTTACATTTGAACAGATACGCTCACCTAATTCATTAATTATCAAATAATTAATTTTCAAAAATTAGGTATGACTTCAATTAAGCTCATATTCTCCCCCCCCAAAAAAAAAAAAATATATATATATAACATTTACATGCACCAACATTAATCTGGTCAAACATAAAACTTTGTTATATGCATATCCCCGTACTTATATAGATATCAACACACAAACACTTATAAATGAATATATATATATATATATATATATATATATATATATATAGTGGGAGATAAATGCACGGAGTGAATCATACATATATATAGAACTACTCGCGCCATACATAAACACACATACACACACACATACATACGCGTGCCCATTATCAAATGTACTGCCATACATTTCGACAAGTATCTCACATGATATAAGTACCTAGTTAATTTTCTACTTCAACTAAAATCAGAACAGTATGTCGTTCTTACCCACTTCGTTTTGAAGTATAAGAATTTCAGAAAGACTAACAAACTTTCAAGTAAGCAGTAAGTAGAATTTACTAAATGTACTTTCAAATATAGAACCTTTGTAAAAGAGACAGATATATATTAAGCCCCACTTAGTCTGGCACAAGGTCACAATATTACGGTCAAACCTTTTCATCTTTATATCTAATATGGCAGGGATAAACGAATACTAAGACACAAATATTTACTAATCCACCATCTTTCTTCTTTAAGAAAGGATCAAACTTTATATTAATAAGTCATCCACAGACACGTGTTTCGGCGTTTCACGCCTCTTCAGTATCGCTAGACACAACTATCTTTGGCTAGGGTCGAACTCAGACTGACCGTATGGCAGCCTGATATCTTATCCCCTCGTCCACTGACAGCGGGGACTGGTGTTTTAAAACTATTAAGTACATAGGTTGTTTATGTATTTTACGGTCACTGAGAGATCAAATTTCCGGGGAAAAGATCATTGCTTATATGCTTAGTAGTGAGAGTTAATTTAAATTACCAATTAGAGAGTTCATACCAAATTTATGGGAGCATATATTGATATATGCTCCCATAAATTTGGTGTGAGCTCTCTAATTGGTAATTTAAATTAACTCTCACTACTAAGCATATATATATATATATATATATACCACAAAGGATCTCCACCGTAAAACTGCCTTCAACTACAGCCCTCCAAGATTTATAATATAATTTACCTGGATACTAAGTCATATCCTCAAGTACTCATCAAAATACACTAGCACTACAGAACATAAAGACATATCATCTCCTCTGATTACCAAGTTCCTAAATAAAATAAACACTCACTCCAAAAGTAATAGCATAATACTTACCTGGATACCAAGTCACATCGGTATACAAGGAAATGAAAGAGCAGACAAAGCTGCAAAAACGCACTCTTGACAGACATGACTAACACAAAAATCCCATAAACAGATTTAAAACCTGCCATCAATAAATTCATATTTGAAAAAGGGCAAAAATCATAGCATGATCAGATTGAAAATAAGCTTCATAACATACAAGAAGTTATTGGTGAGTGGCCGAAAGGCCACAGAAGAAAAAAAAGAAAAGAAGTGATACTCTCTAGACTGCGTATTGGGAATACCACATTACCCATTCTCACCTTTTAAAAAGTGAGGACGCCTCAGTATGCCCAATATGCAAAGTACAGCTCACTGTCAAACACATCTTCCTAAGTTGTAACAGCCGCACCAAATATTATCAGAGAAAAAAAACCTGAAAAACCTCTTTAAAAATACAAACCCAGAAGACATTTTTAATTTTCTAAAAAAGAAAATCAACCTTTTCAACAAGACCAAACAAGACAGAACCGAATATTTCCATAAAACCACTACTTTAAAGACTGAAATCCATAATAACCTTTTCTGGCATTAAATAACTGTTATAGGTGATACACCCTATAAGACTAATGGAATGCGCCGACGGGTTATTATAAGTAACAGGGACAATTGTGGCTTGAGAGTAAGCCAATGCAAGTCAGCTCACAATTCTATTTGTCGGACGTAATTCCCACTTCTCTGTATTGTATTTGTCTACTTTTTGTTAATACATTTTCCTACATTTGTTACCAGTCATTTTGTTCTTATTTGACCCCTTAAAACCTCACAACAATAGCCCACAGAGATTGATATGCCGTTAAACAAAACTCAAACTCAAATTTAAACTATAGTCCTAAAATGTCACATGAATCGTAACATCTTCCTTATTTCTGAACATTCTGGCACTTAAAAACAAATACGAAGTTTAGGTTTAATGAGTACAGTGAACGCGGTAAACATCTCTTTGTTTTCTCCTTAGTTCGTTTCGTAGAATTTTGCAGGCTGCGCGTTATCCTCCTAGCGACACCATCTCAGTTCAGTAAACCCGCGCATTCCTGCTGAACGCATCTAAGAATAAACGTTTAAGGGCTACGTCTCCTCTAAGTCTAGGTCTAAATGCTCTTGGTCCGATGCTCTGGGGGTATTTAATTATTCCTTTAATGGTTGGTTGCTTGGTTGGATTTCATGGCATGTCAAGTGTTGTTGGGTTATTTTATGCTGAAGACGTTTTATTTCATTCATTCTTGATGGTATTCAATTATTTTTCAAACTCAAAATTTTAAAAACTGTTTTTTAAGCTATTTACTACCACTCCAGCTCATAGTGAAGCTGGGAGTAATGTCGATGAAGGGGTACTCCACACTTCACAGAGCCCCAGAATTATTAATTCATTTGATGCCGTTTAACGTCATACACAGGACACTAAGAGCTTTCTAGCACATATGATAAAAAGGGTTTGGCCTTGCTAGAAGGGAAATAGGGTTGGAAAATTACTATAGGATCTTGGGCTTAACGTGACCAGCCGATTGATCAGAGGGCGCCTCTCCGACCGACCGTCCCATCTAATTAAGGGTCAAAGTTGAGTGTTGCATGTTATATCAGCTACACAAAGAGGGGGCTATCCCCTTTTTCGCATCCGCTAGACCAGGAAGAATGTTTTACTGGTGTGCTTTACTGCATAGATCAGATTACTCAAGCTGTGCCCCTCATACACTGCTAGTTGGTTTGAAATACGCCTTTAAAATTAAAGAGCGCTAGGTGGCGTCCTCAGTTATGTTATTGATGGTTCATTGGGGGATTTCAACATGATGCTCCCTTGCCAGTTGGACCCCACACCTAGTGCGTCACCCATCTTATTCAACGCTAGCAATTAAACTGCTTTATATAGAGTTTTGCTAACGTAGACCTCGGTCTCTATGCACCGGATTGGCTAATGCTGGAGCCAATCAACGCGCAGAGTGTGTTATAAACATATATAATATCAAGTATCTATATCATTTACAAATGTGTTGTATAAAAACTGTTTAAACAAACGATTATAGCCAAATAATGGAATATTGAAAATATAGTTATCATCACGATCGAGCATTTAAAATTGAATTCAATTTCGGCATTGGATTATCCATAATCGGATTTCTTCTAATTCTTAGTTTCGGTTAAATCTTAACGGGAATTTATAGGGTTTAATCCGTAATCAATAGTGTTAAAACATATTGGAATCTCGGCGAACGTGCACAATTATACAATAGGCATAAAGATTATATTGCTGCTCACCTTATAAATCTAAAATAGATAGGTAAAATATTTTAGATAGAATAGGATTTCTGAATGTCAGAAATCAACTTTAGCGAACAATTTCATTGATCCGTCGATTAGGGATTAATTAGCAGGATTAACGGGATTGATTAATGTTACGTAATTCTTCCAAGAGACGATTACGCAAATATCTCAGCCAAGAAAGAGGTCTGCCCAATAGATTATGAGACATTCTCTCTTATTTCCTAATGTCTTGGCTACATCAACTAAGAGAAAATGTGTTCTTTTTTCAATTCTCTAGCAAGGTTCAGGTATTTTTCTATCTTTAGTTTATAGTTATCTTTTTCTTTTGTTGCATGGTTAAAATTTTGTTTTGTGCACAATTCCCAGTGGATCACCTTACCACTCAATAGATTATGAGACATTCTCTCTTATTTCCTAATGTCTTGGCTACATCATCATCATCATCATCATCATGTCGCGCAATAAGCACGGATATCCATGACAATCTCTCGCCAACCTTCCCTATCATTCATTGTCACAGGGAGGTCCTCTGCGCAGCATCCAGCATCTTCGCATAGCTGGTCAATGTAGGTCCTTGCTGGGTGGTCCACACTAGCATTTCCGTGTGTTGGCTTCCACAGGAGAACGTCGCTTATGAGCTCGCCCTTGCTTCTCCAGCAGTGTCCAGCATGCCTTGTCCGTCTAACTCGAATGGTCTGTAATATAGGTGGCAGGTGGTCATACAGCTGTTTCCTCGTGGAGTGCTGTTTCCACGATTTGTTCAAGACCGCACGCAGCATTCTTGTGCAGCTTCCATCTAGCTTATTCTCAAGGCACCTCGTTAGGGTCCAGGCGGTGCAGCCATACAGCAGTACTGATATAACTACAGCCTGGAAGAATTGTCGCTTTAACTTGGCAGTGAGATCGGACTTCCATATGACTGTTCAATTCTCTAGCAAGGTTCAGGTATTTTTCCATCTTTTCGTTTTCTTTCACCTTCCCCCGTGATTTGCTGGGACTGAAAACTCTGCTAGTTAACAAGTTCTCTTTTTCTTTTAAAATTTTGTTTTGTGCACAATTCCCAGTGGATCACCTTACCAACCCGAGTGTGCGTTATTATTTCACTCCTTGTGAGTTTTTCACACCAGCGTTAGCTGATGGTCTTTAACTGGAGTCTAAGTGACAACAAGTTTCCTTGGGTCTCCAGTACTTTCCTGAGTATTCTAGCTAATTTCAACAATGCTGTTGTCTGGATGTTCCAAATTCTTCCTTTTTCCCAGTTCCTCTAGGCTTTTTATCAGCTTTTTGGGACCGTTCAAGTGTACCAACTACAATTGGTATCTCTTTCTGGTTAATGCATATTTTATTGTATGGTCCCAATTTAGTTTCTGGCACAATTCCTAGTGGCTCACCTTTCCAACCCAGTCTTGCATTATTATTATTATTATTATTATTATTATTATTTATTATTATTATTATTATTTACTCCTTTTGAGTTTTCACATCAGTGTTAGCTGATGGTCTTTCACTGGAGTCTGAGTGACAGCAAGTCTCCTCAGGTCTCCAGGACTCTTCTGAGTATTCTGGCAGATTATTATTATTATTATTATTATTATTATTATTATTATTATTATTATTATTTTCACTCCTTTTAAGTTTTTCACATCAGCATTAGCTGATGGTATTTCACTGGATTCTGAGTGACAACTAGTCTCCTCAGGTCTCCAGGACTCTTCTGAGTTAGTCTAGCCGATTGTAGGAGTGCAGTAGCCTGGATGGTTTCAATTCTTCCTCTGATTTCCAGATCCTCCAGTCTTTTTTCCATATTTATTGGGACCATTCTAAGTGCAATAGGTATCACTTTCACTCTCATATTCCACAGCTTTTTCAATTCTCTGATTATTATTATTATTATTATTATTATTATTATATTATTATTAGTTAATATATTTTCAGAATGCTCTTTTAATTCATTCTTTTTGTTATAAAATATAAATGTCCAAATAACAATTACTATCTAATTACATTTTCGCCGTCCACTTTTGTTGAGGTCGGTATCTGTAATTATTCGTAGTCCAAAGAAAACTTCTCTGAAGATGCATTCAGTCAGCCTTTTCAAATAATGGTTCCGGAAAGTTAGCACTGAATTCGATTCACAGCAGAGGACTGTTACGTCATCATCAAACCTCAATTCAACAGAGCTTCACTAAAAATGACATTGAACGAGTGGATATCTGGATAGCAACTGGTGAGGCTGGATTACATCCTGCCATCGGGGTACTCTGATGTGCAAACGGTTAACCGGCTAGATTCCATCGAATGATTGACATTGCGTTAACTTCATGCGCCAACGAATCACGGGAGATATAGGAATGAAAAAGGTATGAACAAATTCGGCATCAAGTTAGCCAACTGGAAAAAAAGGCACACCCTTGCCACGTGAATGTCAGCATGCTTCTTCTTTCCATGAATAAATTCAGATAATACAGGGTCAAAACGAATATAAGTAGCACTTGATCCAAGAATATCAGTGGGGAAAGCTTCTTCGGTAAATTATAGTAATACAAGGTCAAAGCACATAAAATAGCACTTGATGCTAGATTTTAAGACCAGATCACTTCTTCGGTAAAGAAGAATGATACGGGATCAAAACCAGTATGAACAGTACTTGATCCGAGGTTCTAAGATCAGATGACTTTTTCAATGAAGAATAATAATACGAGATCAAAACAAGTATGAATAGTACTTGATCCGAGGTTCTAAGATCAGATGAATTTTTTCAATGAAGAATAATAATACGGGATCAAAACAAGCATGAACAGTTATTGATCCGAGGTTCTAAGATCAGATAACTTTTTCAATGAAGAATAATAATACGGGATCAAAACAAGTATGAACAGTACTTGATCCGAGGTTCTCAGATCAGATGACTTCTTCAATGAAGAATGATAAAACGGGATCAAAACAAGCATAAACAGTACTTGATCCGAGGTTCTAAGATCAGATGATTTTTTCAATGAAAAATAATAATACGGGATCAAAACAAGGATGAACAGTACTTGATCCGAGGTTCTAAGATCAGATAACTTTTTCAATGAAAAATAATAATACGGGATCAAAACAAGCATGAACAGTACTTGATCCGAGGTTCTCAAATCAGATGACTTCTTCAATGAAGAATGATAATACGGGATCAAAAGAAGTATGAACAGTACTTGATCCAAGATTCTCAGATCAGATGACTTCTTCAATGAAGAAGAACAATACGGGATAAAAGTAAATATAGATAGCACTTGATCCAAGATTCATAGACCAGATGACAGTAAGAAGAATCAAACGGGATCAAACCAAGTATGAACAGTACTTGATCCGAGATTCATAGATCAGATTACTTCTTCAATGAAGAATGATAATATGGGATCAAACTAAATATAGATAGCACTTGATCCAAGATTCATAGACCAGATGACAGTAAGAATAATAATACGGGATCAAAGCAAGTTTGAACATTACTTGATCCGAGATTATCAGTTTAGATGAATTTTTCAATGAAGAAGAATAATACGGGATCAAAGTAAATATACATGGCACTTGATCCAAGATTCTTAGACCAGATGACTTCCTCAGCGAAGAAAATATAATGCAGGATCAAGGTAAATATAAATAGCACTTGATCTGAGATTCACAGATCAGATGTCTTCTTCGGTAAAGAAGAATAATGCAGGATCAAAGCAAATATAAGTAGCACTTGATCCGAGGTTCTCAGTCAAAGAAAACATAGTGAGTAAATGATCCTTTAAGCTTAGGCTGGATTACTTCTTAAGGAAAGACACATGGCAGGATCAAAGCAAATATAAGCAGCAGTTGATCCGAGAATTTCAGTACGGATGTCTTCTTAAACAAACAGAATACACTATCTAAGTAAACATAACCATCAGTTGATCCTAAGAACTTCGAATTGATGACTTCTTAAGCAAGAAGAATACTTGTTAAAAGTAAATATAAATTGTAATTGATCCTAGAATCTCAGCGCAGATGCCTTCTTAAATACGAATGTTTATCAAAAAGTAATGCCATTTTGTTTAGGACAGGTATAATTACCAACACAGAAACATTTATCATATATAAAAATTAAGCTAGTCCTCTGTGGATCACATTCCTACTTCTCCACAAAGGTTAGTCAAAACGTAATGCCATTTTTTTAGGACAGGTATAATTACGAACACAGAAACATGTATCATATATAAAAATTAAGCTAGTCCTCTTTGGATCACACCCCTACTTCTCCACAAAGGGAATCAAAAAGTAATTCCATTTTGTATAGGACAGGTATAATTACGAACACAGAAACATGAATCATACATAAAAATTAAGCTGGTCCTCTGTGGATCACATCCCTACTTCTTCACAAAGGTGAGTCAAAAAGTAATTCCATTTTGTTTAGGACATGTATAATTACCAACACAGAAACATGTATCATACATAAAAATTAAGCTGGTCCTCTGTGGTTCACATACCTACTTCTGCTCATAGTCACCGTTTCTCTCTATAAAAGAGGATGAATCAAAAGTTCATACCATTTTGTTTAGGACAGGTATAATTACCAACACAGGATCATGCATCATACATGAAAATGAAGATGATCCTCTGTGGATCACATCCCTTTTTCACATAATCTCCATTTTTCTCAATAGCAATGTTCCACTTTCCAATGAGAGCATGTATCCCTGCCCGGTAAAATTCTCTTGACTGTTCTTTGAGCCACTTCTTCACTACTGATTTCACTTCCTCGTCACTGGAATAATGTTTGCCTCTCAAAAACTCTTTCGTGGGGCTGAAGAGATGATAATCTGAAGGCTCTAAATCTGGTAAGTATGGAGGGTGCGGTAAAATCGTTCACCCGAATGAAGCGATTTTTTCCTTTGTCCTGATGCTTGTGTGTGATCGAACATTTTCATATAGAAGGAAGACATTGCCGATTGGCAAGTTGTGTCTTATTCGTCAGGGTCTCAATGTAGGCCTTAGTTTTATAAAATAAAAAATTCACATGAAATAAAGAAAATTTTCATATAGAAGGAAGACATTGCCGATTGGCAAGTTGCGTCTTATTCGTCAGGGTCTCAATGTAGGCCTTAGTTTTATAAAATAAAAAATTCACATGAAATAAAGAAAATTTTCATTACTTTTTGACTCACTCTCATAACACCGGCTCAAATGAAACATAGAGATTACTCTATTAATTTCAGGATGACTTCTTTAGCAAAGAAACGTAACACAGGATCAAAACAATATAATCAGCATTTAATCATATAAACTTAGTATGGATAACTTCCTAGACAAAGACTATAAGGGGTGAAAGCAAATATAAACAGCATGATCTTAGACTCTCTGTATGGATGACATTCCAGCAATTCCAATACGAGTTCATACAAATAAAACCAGAATTTGATCCTAGAATATCATCGAGGATAACTTCTTGAACAAAGACATATAATACAGGATCAAAACAAATATCATCATGATTATGTTGCGCAATTAGCACGGATATCCATGACAGAATCTCACCAACCTTCTCTATCATTCATTGCGCCAGGGAGGTCCTCTGCGCAGCATTCGGTATCCGCACAGAGTTAAAACAGATATAATCAGCACTTAATCTGAGAATCTCAAAACGAATTATTTCTTTCTTGGGAAAGCTATGCATCCATCTACTCAGCCAACTATGGGTAAATAGCAGGGCAGACTTGGATCTTTAACCCTGACTAATCTACGAGAGGAAAAACTCTGAATTCAAACCTGTTAAACTGAAGAAATTGACCTTGTGTCCCACCTATTCGTGTGGAGGGGTTGGTAAATATCTATATTTAAATTTTTTTTCTTATTCGATAGGACTGCGTGCCAAAAAACAGTTAATGAAAAACTGTTTAAAAATCTAAATATGGATGTAATAAGTAATTGAGAGTTACCTTCCTTATTTTCTTATCACCTCCCCTTTGGAGAACCTTTGGTGTTTACAAGAGTATATAAGCTCTCAGTAAACTGTACCATTATTCTAAGTAGAATAAAGCTTTCTTAAGCCTATCCGTGTCGTCGTTTATCATTACAATGGATATACAGGGGGATAAAAAAAATTATTTAATCTTATCAACGTCTATAAAATTTTAAGAAACTTGTTGGACTTGAACTATTGACATATTGGGGAAAATTATTTTTACAATATTTTAAGCACCAAGTTGACTGTATATTCTGAAAGAAAAAAGTTAAAATTAACATTTTATTACAAAATTTGTGGGTTCTGTACAATAAACGCAATTCTTTAACCCTTAGGCATGAAATAACCTTGACGAGTTGACACTCCATCAAAATCAATCAATCCAAAATCCAAAATTCTAGTTATATTCATTGGAGCCAAATTATTTTCTCTCTGCATATTTCGAAAAGTGCAGACCTCCTTATTTTCAAGAATTCAGAAACTGAAAGAATTTCAAAGAATTTTACATACGCAGCACGGGCGGGGGGTGACAGCACTCGGTTCATGGTAATAAAATTAAGTATAAATCGAGTTTAAATGTCTATGGCTGAAATCGTAGCCTGACTCGCACGTACTAAACAGCAATTTTCAACCGCCAAAATTCGGATACTTCAATTTACGCTGCGTCAATCTGACATGGCGTAAAGCATCGACTGTACACAGATATGTTCGCATTCTCGGCGATATATACGCTATTCTCGTTTTATCTCGTTTTTTTTAATCTTTTTTTTTAGACGATGCATTTTTTCACTCTCTCTAATGGATTCACACGTGCTTCCATTCCAACACAACGTCTTCTATTGGCTCCTCTAACTCATTTGTACCAGAAAGTCTCGAAGGGATTGAAAGACCTCAGGCAGTCGCTTGATTGGATTAATGCGAATATTCGATATATTACACAATCTTGCGTACTTTTCGAAAACAACAAAAAAATCTAATTTACGCATATTTTAAATACTGGTAGATTTATCATCTTAGGGTAAAGTACACATACGATACATATCTCAAATACTTTTTTAAAAGCGACTGTGTTTTTAAGTACAGTGGTACCTTACGAGTTCAATTCGTTCCGCACGTATTTCAATTTCCTCGTATATCAAATGAATTTTCCACATTGAAATAAACTGAAATGCCATTAATCTGTTTTAACCGCAGCCAAAAAACTCCTAAATTTTTTGTTATGTTTTTTTTTATATATATAAAAGAGAGCACCGTATTGTATAAAAACATAATAAAATTGGATATAATGAATTATGAGCTCTAATATGTTTTAATGTTTATTTTTTTTATATAAATGATATTTTTATTTGGAGTAATGGGCTTTTTAGTGAACTTATTAACACGAACGCATTTGAAGCTAGCTCCTTCCTTACATTTTAGCTCACAATACAAAACAAAAAAGTGGTAGCTCGTAACTCGGAAAATTTGTATCAATAATGTTCGGTTTTATACGGTATCGAGTACCCCTATCAGATACTAATAATTCATATATATTACCCTTATCATATACGAACAATTTATGTATATTACTATCAGATACGAATAATTCATATATAATACCGCTATTAGATACGAATAATTCATATATAATACCCCTATCAGATACGAATAATTCATATGTAATATCAGATACGAATATTCCCCTATCAGATACGAATAATTCATATATAATACACCTATCAGATACGAATAAATAATATATAATACCCCTATTAGATACGAATAATTCACATATAATTCTATTGTTTCAAGTAACAATTCCTAATCAATAATAATAATAATAATAATAATAATAATAATATAATAACTACATAATCAGGATTTACATTTTTGCATTTAATCTTGGATGATTTGGACGGTCTCATTTTTAACCAGAGGGTGTTGCAAGATGATAACGGTCGGAAGATTAAAAGACGAGAGTATTAATTCATAGATAATAATAATGTGTTTGCACACAGTTATATGATTTATAAGTATTCCTATTTTCTACTAAATGTTAAAATATATGGATTTGGCTCCTAATCGGGACCCTAACAGGTACTACCACTCAGGGTCAGAGTGAAACTGAGAGTAATAGCAACACAGGTGGGACTCCTACCACCAATGAGCTCCAGAGGCCTTACTACAGGATTCAGTTTAGTGTTTTAACAACGACATATTTTCTTGTAGTGGTGGTATGTGCTTAATCCACTGCAGGAGTTATAGTTGGCGAATTCTAAGATGTATTGATAGAGTGTCGTCACCTCAGCTAAATAATCGATCATTCCAGTTTTATTATAAAGAAAGAAATGGAAGAAAAAGGACATGCTACACAGAAAAATATAATGAGAAAGAAGGAAAGAGATACAATGATGAGTGAGCGCGCAGGGCGATAAAGCTAATCTGTTTCAATCGAATATAATGAAAAGATGAAAAGAAGGAAAGAAAGAAAAGAGAGAGAAAGAGAGAGAGAGAGAGAGGGTTAATTCAAGATTATTATAATTTTTACAGATTGAACTATTTAGTAATATCTCTTAAGCGTACACATATCAAACTTTGTAATAATTAGATTATCATACTGTGGTACATCCACAGGTCCTGCTAGTAATAGCCCATTATATCACGACGTCAACGTACGTGGCTTCTTTAAAAATCATATAACTGCTTAAATTATTAGTATTAGTAAGAACTGGTTTAACTCAGTCGGTAGAGCACTTGCCTAGGGATCGCAAGGTTCCGGGTTCGATGCCAGCCCTCGCCAACTCAGCGTATGAGTAGCACAAGGAACTGTGCGGTAAAGTATGGAGCTGATGGTAGGTGTGGCGCTCCACCTCAGATGCAAAAACAATGTCCTTGATCTAGCGCTAGTGAAAAGCGGATAGACTCCCTCGCTGTCTGACTGATACTGACATTAGGCCACCCCGACGACTATATCACGACCTAGTTAAAGACCACATAGACTTTTCGGAATAACAGAGAGGCATATCCATGTTGTTAGCCGATTAAATAAGAGTATTGCAAAAACCTTACTGTTCAAAAGCCCACTGTTCGAGGTCTTAGTTTCAATTTGCCCATCTGGTGGTATAATTAATTATCTAATTCATTTCTGTATTTGTTAGTGTTACAATCTGTTGAACCATCCTGTGGGCCTTAAGCCACAGCGCTTGTCCAGTGGAATTGGATCCTTGGTAGTCCTCTGATAATGAATCCTTTGGTTCTTCAGGTAAAGAGTTCTCAGTTACTTCGTCTATGGTCGTAAGTTCCACCTCAATGATTGCAAGTGAACTGTGGCAAGTATCAGTGTTTAAGTAGTGTATCACACACGTAGTGTGGATTGTTGATTGGCCGGATGAATAAACCACGTGAACCGTGGCTAGTCTATAAATCCAGGTGGGGAATTGGAGCACACACTATATACAAAAATAATCCAACAAATAGTAAAACGATTTTATTGTTTAACAGGACAAAAAACTACAGGAAAATACTGATCAAGTTTAGTTTAGGGGAAGTAAATAATTTTCTATG
>CM042148.1:95914698-95919698 GCA_023376005.1 Doryteuthis pealeii | reverse complement strand
CGCCAAACGAAAGAAGAAGAAAACGAAAGAAAGAAAGAAAGAAAGAAAGAAAGAATAGAGTTCACAACCAAGCACTTCAGACACTGCATTAAAATGATATATCTTCTTAGATCATCGCTTGTGGCTGGAAGCAGAATCAGATGAAATGGTCGATTTCGTCACGAAAACATACGTTGTGAAGAAATGAAAAAATACATCGGCAAGCTTGGAGAAACACAATCCGCGCAGGAACTGAGCGGCTCACTATTGAACTCAATAGGGCTGCATGACAATGACGTCTTTGTCATCATGCACCACAGAATGCAGAAGGAAATTTCCCTTACAATGTGTGTGACCGCATCTGCAAGTCAAGAATGTGTATCGTATCTGGTAACGGTCGAAATAGAAAAATATTTTCGTTCAATTTCCAATTTCTAACCATCATTAATGAATATTTAAAAATTCTACTTATCCCCAAAAGATCCTCGCCAGCTAGACAGATACGTGCGCCTTCATATCTTATCATAAGAGACATTATGTACTTGTCTGTCTGTAACCGAAACTATATTATGATAATCAAGTCACCCTTAGTTATTTATGTCACATTCTCCATGATTTTATTTTTTTTAAACCTTAATTATTAATAAAAAATGCTTTACATTATTAATACTGTTGACTGTATCTATATATCAATAACATGCAATAACATTTATATATACAACCATATAATGGTTTAGATTGTGAACGGGAAGATTAATTTGCATATTGATATAAAAAATGATTTTAATTAATGTGTAAATAAGTAAAGTCGTCAGGGTGGCCTAAAGTCGGTATCAGCCAATCAGCGAGGGAGTCTATCCCCTTTTCACTAGCGCTAGACCAAGGAGATTGTTTTTGCATCTGAGGTGAAGCGCCACACCTACCATCAGCTCCTTACTTTACTGCAGAGATCCCTGTGCTACTCATACGCTGAGTTGGCGAGGACCGGTATCGAACTAGGAACCTTGTGGTTTCTAGCCGAACACTCTACCGACTGAGCTAACCCGGCCCTGATGAACAAATGTGTACTTAGTATTATTAATTTTTAATTGTTTGGTTTTATCTTAATGAATATGAGTAAAAATCTCGGGGAGGAATCTTTTAAAAAATCCATTAACAAGAAGGAATTGCTGTAATTTTATTCTTTACTTCATATTTTAACTAAATAGGAAAATTTAGCAATGAAAGACGGAGGGAAGGAAGAGTAAGTTTCAGTTGTTCTATTTTTCGATTATATCCTCTGTTTCAAATAGTTTTATCTGCACTCTTATTTAGTTTCATTAGATCATATTATATTACATTAAAACTAAAACACGCGGAGGGTAAATATATTTGCTAGTATTGATGAGGAAATATAGAATATGAAAAGATGGGTACATAAGAAATGGACTTAGTAACACCAAACGAGATTAAATATTTTATATTTATGAATAATACTGTTCGATCACGTTTTCTGTTGGTGAATAAATTTTGTTTTTATGTTGGAACATTCTCTTTATCTTTGATCTTATTTTTTAAATGCAAAAATAACAGGTTTGGCTTACGACAAAATATACTAACAGAGAAAAGAAGACTTTTATATCCATTATTGGAAATTGTTTTATTAATCCCCAGACAGATTTTCAATAAAAGTTATTAGAAACTTCTTTTAAACAAAATGGTAAAAGAGGAACATTCAACCTCAATATAGATTCCTAACCTTTTACGCACGTGCATATATATATATATATATATATATATATATATATATAATATATATATAGAGAGAGAGAGAGAGAGAGAGAGAGAGAGAAAGATATGTATATTATATATGTGTGTGTATATTTTGTATATGCCTACATATATGCATATATATATATGTGTGTGAGGGGGTGTATAAATATATATTTATCATAATATATATATATATATATATATATATATATATGTGTGTGTGTGTGTGTGTGTGTGTGTATGCTTATGTGTGCGTATTTGTGTCTGTGTCTATGTCTATGTGTTTGTCTGCGTGTGTAAGATAGGTATTCATATGTATATTCATGCCATATATATATATATATATATATATATATATATATATATATATATAAAGTTAGGGTTGCGAAGACATAAAGTCAGTGGCTCTTGGTAACAATCAGTTTCTTGCCTATACCAAACTATATTATCAATATATACATATATATATATATATATATATATGTGTGTGTGTGTGCGTGTGTGTGTGTGTGTGTGTGTGTGTGTGAATTCACTGACATATTTATATATCTATACATATCCATAGCAATGCATATATTTATGCGCGTATGTGTGATAGAGACATTTTTTTAGTGTACGTGTGTAATGTACTTATTTCTGACAGTCTGTGTTTAAATTGGTGGGTAGGTTTTTCTCTGTTTTTAATTGTCTTTATTTGTGTTTATAATATTGTGTAGGCATGGCGGAATTGTCTACCTAGTTATTCATCAACGTACCTTTGTTTAAGAAAGAATTCGAATGCATAGTAGTAATGATCAGATGTGCACGTGTCTCTTTTTCTATGTATTTGTGAGTCTTTCACTTCTTCCTTTTTCTCTTGCATTTCTAATTTTTCTTTCTCTTTAATTTCTACTTTCACTTTCTCTTCTAGTTCTACTTTCACTTTCACGTCTAGTTCTACTTTCACTTTCACTTTCTCTTCTAGTTCTACTTTCACTTTCACTTTCAATTTCAATTTCAATTTCAAACCACGCTTTTGTTTTCAAAAAATCCGTATATGCGTAGCACTGTGTATGCGTGCCTCATTGCGTGTCGTTGTGTATATCATTCACTACGTATCCCTTATACATATTGCATTTTTCTCCTCCCTTTTCGCAACGCTCTGCTCTCCCCCCCTACCATCTTCCTCCCACCTCTCCTTTTGGATTGTGGAAAATAAAAATGTTATTTATTACCAGGCGGGTTTTTGTCTTTGAGTTTAGAGTGCGATGCTTTTCGTTTGGTTTTGTCTTCCCTTTTGTTTGTATGTCGAAGAATTTTTCTCCCTCGCCCACGGATATGGGAAGCAACGTCGGTGAGCTGCGACCATTGAATTATTCCGCTGGAGGAGAATGGTTTTAATTCATTTTGGGTCTTTTCGTGTCACGAGATTCTACTTGGCGTGCTAAAAGAAACGGAGGGGGGGGGATTGGAAAGAAGGAAGGAAAAAATAGAGAAGTGGAAGTCAAATTTGGAAAAAAAGGATTTGAGTAATGCATTACGTTAATATATGGGAAAAAGAAGAGACAGAAGAAAGAGGATATATATATATATATATATATATATATATATATATATATATATATATATAGAGAGAGAGAGAGAGGGGGGGGGGAGAAAGAGAGAAAGAGAAAGAGAGAAGGATGATAAGGGGGAGAACTAAGAAAAAGACATTGAATACGGAGACATCTAATTAATGAATAAATTACAGAGATTGATCCACTATGTAAAAGAATGATCGTTTTTAAATAAAATATTACGAGAAGACGAATGAATGTAAGAAAAGAGGAAAGTAAAGACAAGTGTAAGCGAAAAAGAAAGAAAGAAAGAAAAAAAATGAGGAAATAAATAAATAAATAAATAATAAAAAGCAATAAATAAGGAAAATGTTTTAAATTAATAAATAAAAGAAAACTAAAAACGCTATGAAGAAATAAAAAATCAATGAAACAGCAAGGGAATAATGAAAGGAAAAAATGAAGAGAGGAAGAAAGTCAGCAGAAAAAATTAAGAAAAAAGAAAGAAAGTGAGAAAGAATAAAAGCAAGAAAAATGAATGAATTAATGAAGAATAAAAGACAGAAAGAAAGAAAGAAGAAAGAAAAGTAAAGTGAGAAAAATAGAAAGGATTAAAGAATAAAAGCCTGAAAAATATTTTTTTAAAGAAAAAGAAAGGGAGAAAGAAAGAAAGAAAGAAAGAAAGAATAAAAACTTGAAAAATAAAAAAAATAAAGAAAAAGAAGAAAATAATGAAAGAAAGAAAGAACGAAAGAACGAAAGAAAGAAAGAAAGAATTAAAAAAATGACAGCGCGAAAGAAACAAACAAAAAAGAATAAACGCATGAGAAAGAAAAAAAGAAAAAAGAGAGAAACAATAAAAATAGATATAATAAAGAATAAAAGCATGAAAAAGACAAAAGAAAGAAATAAATAAAAAGAAAGATAGTCATAACGAAAAAAAATAAAGACATAAAGAAAAAGAAAGAAGAAAAGAATGAAGAATGGAAGGAAGAAGAAAGAAAGAAAGAAGAAAGAAAGAAAGAAAGAAAGAAAGAAAGAAAGAATAAAAACATGAAAGTAAGAAAGAAACAAAAAAAAGAATAAAAGCATTATAAAGAAAAAAGAAAGAAATACAGAAAGAAACCAATGAAAGAAAATAAATAATATATCGAACAATAATGAAATTTAAAAGGAAATCGAAAAAAGTGATGTTTATCCACTGATATAATTTTCAAAAAGTTGAACATGCCTCAAATAGGTTGGTATTTGGCTTAACCGTTCGCCATAAGTAAAATGTAACATACGCTCACAACTATGGGGCATCTAGCGAGGATCGAACTCGCTATTCAGTAGTAATGGATCTGTATGTCAAGCTGTAATACATACGAGGTATGTCAGAAAAATTCCAAGACTGATATTTCAAAAGATCTTTTTCAAACCCAAACTACAAACAACTAGTTTTCCCTTCTAACACTTTATTCGGGAGTTTTGTAACTGTGATCTTAGCTTTCTACAGCCATTGCACTTTCCTCCACGTGCTTTTATATACATATTCTCTGTTTCAGGTCGTCAAGCAATGAGCACAGAGCAACGAAAAAACTTGAAGTTTCTGGACCAGTTGGGGAAAACTCCGTCAGAAGCACTGAGATTGCTGTCCTTTCTACGAGTAAAATAAATCTGTTGGACATTATTAGTATTGTAAAGGAATGCTGGAAACAATGTACGCAATTAGTTTTATAAATATTTTTCCTA
>CM042148.1:95904698-95909698 GCA_023376005.1 Doryteuthis pealeii | reverse complement strand
AAAACACCCTCCGGGCGATGTAAAAATAGATTTTTGAAACATATTGGTTGAGGGGTGGGAGTTAAAAATTCAATGTCAGCGAGTTTGTACCCTAAGTAAGTAAAATCATCAAATTCATTAAAGGATTAAAAAATAAAACAATTTGAAATGTAAACTTTAAATATACATCAAAATAAAACAAACTATATATAGATATATAATACCAGTCATGTATTTATTAAAACTTGTTTTAAAAAACAATGAGGGCTGTCTAATGTTGCATGTTCAAATTTTGAGTGTATTTATTCTATGTTATGACGATTTTGGGTAATGTGACGTAAGCAGTGTCGTAGTTTTTGTTACAGACAAAAACCGGAAGTGAATCTTCATTATTAATAGATATATAATATATAATTCACGTGATTATTTTTAACTCTAAAAGTGCTTTTAAAAATCAAATTATTTTCTAGAACTTTTATTTCTATTATGTAATTATTCTATCATAAAAAATTATGTAATGGGTTAATAAGACTTTCATGTACTTATTTATGGTAGATATTGTATGTTTGTGCTTTACAATACCTACTGTGTAATAAGTATTTCATAATATACATTTATACTTTTAGAGAAAGAGTACGCCTAAATATATAAGCAAAAGCTTACATTGTAGATTCTTGCTTCTCTACAGTCTCGTCTCGGCATGTAATTGTTTTCTTCTGAGACTTTGGGATTATATTACATTTTATTATATATTACATTCAGTTATTTTTTTCTGCCCTTATATCTTTGTTTCATTTTTCCCCTTTGATTATATACGAGCATTTTGTAGAGTCCATTGTTTTGTTTCTTTTTTTTTTTTTTTTTTTTTTTTACTCAGACAGAATTTTTGTTCTAGGTTTAGTCTTTTGTTGGTTCGTGACCTGTGTTGAATTGTCGGGTGTTCGATAATACTAAAAAGTACCATTTAAAAAAGTTTGGGTCTGCACGAGCGGAAACACTGCAAATAAATAAAAACTATGAAATATAAACAAAAAAAAAACTTTTTTTAATTGTTATTAGAAAACAAAAGGTGGAAACATGTCGAAGTACTTACAAAGGGCCAGTTTAGCTCAGTTGGTAGAGCACCCGCATAGGAATCGCAAGGTCTCTGGTTCGATACCGGTCCGGGCCAACTCAAAGCACAGATTGGGTAATCTTATCTGTGCGGTAAAGTGGGGAGCTGATCGTAGGTGTGGCGCACCATCTCAGAAAAAAAAACAACCTCCCTGATCTAGTGATAGCGAAAAGGGGATAGACTCCCTCACTGTCCAGCTGATACCGGTAATAGGCCACTCCACCAACTTTACTTCCTTACATATGGGGCGACAAGTGTGATATTAATGGTTAGCAAACTAGACCAGCAGAAAATTGTTTGTGAGTTCGATTCTCACTGGGTACTCCATATTTTTGTCTTTGGGCTAAACTGTGATGTCAGTGTGGAAATTATTCAGTAATTCTAAATATCTCAAGTACCTGTTAAACGGTATAAATGTGCCTTGTTAACAGATATGTGGATTGACAATCGCTTTTCGGGATAAGTAACATAAGTAAAAAAAGGAAGTAAAGTCGTCAGGGTGACCTAAAGTCGGTATCAGCCAGACAGCGAGGGAGTCTATCCCCTTTTCACTTGCGCTAGACCAAGGAGATTGTTTTTGCGTCTGAGGTGGAGCGCTACACCTACCATCAGCTCCTTATTTTACCGCACAGATCCCTGTGCTACTCATACGCTGAGTTGGCGAGGGCCAGTATTGAACTAAGAACCTTGTGGTTTCTAACCGAACGCTCTACCGATTGAGCTAAATTTCGCGTTTATCTTTTGGTATGATTTTATATCTTTTCGCAAGGCCAACATTTCATCTATACTGACATTTTTAAATGTATCTTTCTTGTGTTGTAAAAAGCGTTGTCTAATAACATTAAAATCACGATATTCCATTAGAATGTGTTTAGTAGTATAAGGTGTTAGGGATGCTATGCATTTTGGTCGGTTTTCTTGTTTAGAAGACTTCAGTGAAAACCTCCAGTTATATATAGCGTGAAAAGCTCAATAATAATAATAATAATAATAATAATAATAATAATAATTGGGAAGGTGATCCACTGGGAATTATGCAAAAAATTACATTTTGACCACACAACAAAATGGTATATGCATAAACCAGAATCTGTTCTTGAGAACGAAACTGGGTCTTTGAAATTAAAACGGATCACCTTATCCCAGCAAGAAGACCAGACCTAGTGTTGATAAATAAAAAAGAAAGAACTTGTCAACTGGTGGATTATGCAGTGCCAGCAGATCACAGGGTGAAGCTAAAGGAAAATGAAAAAAATGGACAAATATCTGGACCTTGCCAGAGAACTGAATAAGTTATGGAATATGAAAGTGAAAGTGATACCAATTGTAGTTAGTGCACTTGGAACAGTCCCAAAAGGATTAGAAAAGGGCTTGGAAAGTGTGGATATCAGAGGAAGGATTGAAACTATTCAGAACAATGCACTGTTGCAATCTGCCAGAATACTCAGGAGAGTCCTGGAGACCTGAGGAGACTTGCTGTCACTCAGACTCCAGTGAAAGACCATCAGCTAACATTGATGTGAAAACTCAAAAGGAGTAAATAATTATAATCTGAATCTGTCTTGGAGAATTGTTACATAATCTATGCGGTTGCATAAGATTATTGTCAATCCCCTGTATTTCTAAAGGGATGGTCCTTTTTATATCACGGGCGGGCCTTTCCATGAAAGATTACAGAAAGCCCGCGAAATACGTGAAGTCACATGGGACCAGGTTGGCTCCTCAGTTTCAGCTTGGACGTCGGGCAGAGAAGATGTCCTGCCTTAACTGGAACTCACTGCATACGCGCGCTATGTTAGTCAGATGTTTAGTTACATGAAATGTTTAATTAAGTAAATAAAAGCGTACGAAAATAACATGGTTTTGTGGTTGGTGAATGTCTTGGTAACAAGACTGATCTAGAAGAAGAAATGAGTTAAGCGAGACCGACCACCAAGACGAAATCCAGATGTTAGAAGAGATGTTAGAAGAGACGCTAGAAGAACTTAAGATATCATAGACGCCAGAAGAAGAATAGAAGTAAGTAAAGAAGGGTATACAACAGAATGATACGCACAAAATTCTCTGAGACTTCGATGTACGGAGGAATCACCCAATCCCGGCCAGGACACCAGACCTAGTGTTGATTAACAAGAAGAAGAGAACTTGTCCTCTCGTGGATTTTGCCGTCCTGGCCGACCACCCAGTCAAAATGAAAGAAAGCGGAAAAATAGACAAATACTTAGATCTTGCCAGAGAACTGGGGAAACCCTGGAACATGGAGCTGAAGGTCCTACCAACTGTAATTGGGACCCTTGGAACGGTCCCAAAGTTCTGGAAAAGAATGTGTATGAATTGGAAATCAGAGGAAGAATCGAGACCATCCAAACTACAGCACTGTTGGGATTGGCTAGAATACTCAAAAGAGTCCTGGAGAAATGAAGAGAACTTGCTGTCACTCAGCCTCAGTGGCCATCGGCTTAGGTTGGTGTGAAAAACTCGAATGGAGGAAATAATAATAATAATAATAATAATTATAATAATAATAATTTTGACCATACAAAAAATGGTATATGCATAAAACAGAATCTGTTCTTGAGAACGAAACTGGGACTGCTTTGAAATAAAAACGGATCACCTTTATCCCAGCAAGAAGACCAGACCTAGTGTTGATTAACAAAAAAGAAGAACTTGTAACTGGTGGATTTTGCAGTGCAGCAGATCACAGGGTGAGCTAAAGGAAAATGAAAAAATGGACAAATATCTGGACCTTGCCAGAGAACTGAATAAGTTATGGAATATGAAAATGAAAGTGATACCAATTGTAGTTGGTGCATTGGAACGGTCCAAAAGGATTAGAAAGGGGTTTGGAAAGTTTGGAAATCAGAGGAAGAATTGAAACTATTCAGAACACTGCACTGCTGAAATCTGCCAGAATACTCAGAAGAGTCCTGTAGACCTGAGGAGACTTGCTGTCACTCAGACTCCAGTGAAAGACCATCAGCTAATACTGATGTGAAAACTCAAAAGGATTAATTAATAATAATAATAATAATAATAATAATAATAATAATAATAATAATAATAATAATAATAATAATTGCGAGAGAGCCCAAAAAGCTGTGAAACATGAAGGTGACTTTATTATCAAATTGTATTTGGGTCGTGTGAAATGGTACCCAAGGGCTTGGAAAGGAAACCAGAAGGAATGGAGATCAAGAAAGATAATTGATAATATTGATAAATATTATTCGTTAATAATAATAATATAATAATAATAATAATAATAATAATATAAAATAATAATAATAATAATAATAATAATAATAAAAAAGGTCTTGTCATCTAGTGGATTTTGCTGAACCAGCAGACCACAGAGGGAAATTTAAAAATGCAAACATCAGGAAAAATAAAGGATATCACCAGAGAGATTAGAAACTGAAGACCAGCGAAAATATTTTGATCAGCCTATTAATTTCTCAGATGACCTGCGTGTATATTATATAATATATATAATATATATATATATATATATATATTATATAAGTATATATATATGTGTGTGTGTGGTGTGTGTGTGTGTTGTGTCTGTCTGACTGTCTGTCTGTGTGTGTCTGTGTTGTATGTGTCTGTGTCTCTGTGTGTGTGCGTGTGTGTTAGGAGAAGTATATGGAAAACACGAAGTGTTTCCAAAAGATGAATATGCCTTGTCCAATCCGAACAAAAAGATTAAGACAAATTTCTGAAGCCAATTGTAAAAACAAATTTACAGATATAAACGCCGTACACTCGGTTTTCTCAACATCTCACCATATTAGGCAAAACACGTTAATTACTATAAGACGGCAAACATTCAAAACCAACTAACAAATCGGGACAGGACGTAAAATATTATAACCCTCTCTGTTTCCTATCCAGTCTATAGTTA
>CM042148.1:95900602-95904598 GCA_023376005.1 Doryteuthis pealeii | reverse complement strand
TGCACTGAAATAATGATCGCTCGCAAGTACTTTAAAAAGGAAGCTTAGGGTGGTATGGTGATCGGGGCGGAGGTAAATGGAGCGCCAGGGAACCCCGTGGTTGTGCATTTTGAATCCGGTTTTGTGCTTATTAATTCCTCTTGGGATAAGGTATGTATGTCAACTGATTATTTCCCTTTTTCAGCTATGGTTGTATTCAGCATTTTACAGTCCTGGGCTTTTAAATCTTGGCATTGGCAAAACCAGTCAATGGTAGATGGAGAATATCTAGGAAATAAAAATTCAGACTAAGCTGAGAAATTGACCAGATTGTATTCTTACAGTCCTAGTTGCCTGCCAGAGAGAGGGTGGGAAATACAGGAGGTGTGTGTCAATGAAAAGCTTTCGGGATTTGAGCCTGTAACTTGTAACCGGTTATAAAAGTATAGAATATGAAGAGTCATTAGTGGAATTTTGTCTTAATAATTTGTTTTAGAAATAAAGGGTGCATCATAAATATGTCGAGTTAAAACTGTATTAACCAAGATAGAAAAGGATAATAAAGGGAATGTTAATTTTTTCAGTATATAAGGTGTGTCAAAAGTCAAAAAAAATCTTGATACTTTTTTACATACATAATGTTTTAACTTTCCTTATTTTTGTTATAATGACTAGCAAAATAAAAAACACCCTCCAGGCGATGTAAAAATAATTTTTTGAAATATATTGCCTAAGGGGTGGGAGTTAAAAATTCAATGTCAGCGAGTTTGTTCCCTAAGTAAGTAAAATCAACAAATTCATTAAAGGATTAAAAAATAAAACAATTTCAAATGTAAACTTTAAATATACATCAAAATAAAACAAACTATATATAGATATATAATACCAGTCATGTATTTATTAAAACTTGTTTTAAAAAACAATGAGGGCTGTCTAATGTTGCATGTTCAAATTTTGAGTGTATTTTTTCTATGTTATGACGATTTTGGGTAATGTGACGTAAGCAGTGTCGTAGTTTTTGTTACAGACAAAAACCGGAAGTGAATCTTCATTATTAATAGATATATAATATATAATTCACGTGATTATTTTTAACTCTAAAAGTGCTTTTAAAAATCAAATTATTTTCTAGAACTTTTATTTCTATTATGTAATTATTCTATATCATAAAAAATTATTATGTAATGGGTTAATAAGACTTTCATGTACTTATTTATGGTAGATATTGTATGTTTGTGCTTTACAATACCTACTGTGTAATAAGTATTTTCATAATATACATTATACTTTTAGAGAAAGAGTACGCCTAAATATATAAAGCAAAAGCTTACATTGTTAGATTCTTGCTTCTCTACAGTCTCGTCTCGGCATGTAATTGTTTTTCTTCTGAGACTTTGGGATTATATTACATTTTATTATTATATTTACATTCAGTTATTTTTTTCTGCCCTTATTCTTTTTTTCATTTTCCCCTTTGATTATATACGAGCATTTTGTAGAGTCCATTTGTTTGTTTTTTTTTTTTTTTTTTTTTTTTTTTACTCAGACAGAATTTTTGTTCTAGGTTTAGTCTTTTGTTGGTTCGTGACCTGTGTTGAATGTCGGGTGTTCGATAATACTAAAAAGTACCATTTAAAAAAAAGTTTGGGGTCTGCACGAGCGGAAACACTGCAAAATAAAAAAAACTATGAAATATAAACAAAAAAAACTTTTTTTAATTGTTATTAGAAAACAAAAGGTGGAAATATGTCGAAGTACTTACAAAGGGCCAGTTTAGCTCAGTTGGTAGAGCACCCGCATAGGAATCGCAAGGTCTCTGGTTCGATACCGGTCCGGGCCAACTCAGAGCATGAGTAGCACAGATTGGGTAATTTTATCTGTGCGGTAAAGTGGGGAGCTGATGGTAGGTGTGGCGCCCCATCTCAGAAAAAACCTCCCTGATCTAGTGATAGCGAAAAGGGGATAGACTCCCTCACTGTCCAGCTGATACCGGTAATAGGCCACTCCACCAACTTTACTTCCTTACATATGGGGCGACACGTGTGGTATTAATGGTTAGCAAACTAGACCAGCAGAAATTTGTTAGTGAGTTCGTATCGCACTGGGTACTCCATATTTTTGTCTTTGGGCTAAAGTGTGAGGTCAGTATGGAAATTATTCAGTAATTCTAAATATCTCAAGCACCTGATAAACGGTATAAATGTGCCTTGTTAACAAATATGTGGATTGACAATCGCTTTTCGGGATAAGTAAAAAAATTAGTAAAGTCGTCAGGGTGAACTAAAGTCGGTATCAGCCAATCAGCGAAGGAGCTAGACCAAGGAGATTGTTTTTGCGTCTGAAGTGGAGCGCCACACCTACCATCAACTTATTTTGCCGCACAGATCCCTGTGTTACTCATACGCTGTTGGCGAGGACCGGTATCGAACTAGGAACCTTGTGGTTTCTAACCGAACGCGCTACCGACTGAGCTAAATTTCGCGTTTATTTTTAAGTATGATTTTATTTCTTTCCGCAAGTCCAAAATTTCATCTATACTGACATTTTTAAATGTATCTTTCGTGTGTTGTAAAAAGCGTTGTCTAATAACATTAAAATCACGACATTCCATTAGAATGTGTTTAGTAGCATAGGGTGTCAGGGATGTTATGCATTTTGGTCAGTTTTCTTGTTTAGAAGACTTCAGTGAAAACCTCCAGTTATATATAGTGTGAAAAGCTCAATAATAATAATAATAATAATAATAATAATAAACTGAATCTGTCTCGGAGAATCGTTACATAATCTATGCGGTTGCATAAGATTATTGTCAATCCCCTGTATTTCTAAAGGGATGGCCCTTTTCATATCACGGGCGGGACTTTCCATGGAAGATTACAGAAAGCCCGCGAAATACGTGAAGTCACGTGGGACCAGGTTGGGTCTTCAGTTTCAGTTTGGACGTCGGGCAGAAAAGATCTCCTGCCTTAACTGGAACTCACTGCATACGTGCACTATGTTAGTCAGATGTTTAGTTACATGAAATGTTTAGTTAAATAAATAAAAGCGTACAAAAATAACATGGTTTTGTGGTTGGTGAATGTCTTGGTAACAAGACTGATATAGAAGAAAAAATGAGTTAAGTGCGACCGACCACCAAGACGAAGTCCAGACGCAAGAAGAGATGTTAGAAGAGACGCTAGAAGAACTTAATATATCAAAGACGCCAGAAGAAGAATAGAAGTAAGTAAAGAAGGGTATACAACAGAATGAGACGCACAAAATTCTGTGGGACTTCGAGGTACGGAGGAATCACCTAATCCCGACCAGGAGACCAGACTTAGTGTTGATTAACAAGATGAAAAGAATTTCTCCTCTCGTGGATTTTGCCGTTCTGGCCGACCACCCAGTGAAGATGAAAGAAAGCGGAAAGATAGATAAATACTTAGATCTTGCCAGAGGACTGGGGAAACCCTGGAACATGAAGGTGAAGGTCGTACCAATTTTAATTGGTAATAATAATAATAATAATAATAATAATAATAATAATAATAATAATAATAATAATAATTTTGACCATACAACAAAATGGTATATGCATAAACGAGAATCTGTTCTTGAGAACGAAATGCATAAAATTCTCTGGGACTTTGAAATAAAAACGGATCACCTTATCCCAGCAAGAAGACCAGACCTAGTGTTGATTAACAAAAAAGAAAGAACTTGTCAACTGGTGGATTTTGCAGTTCGAGCAGATGACAGGGTGAAGCTAAAGGAAAATGAAAAAATGGACAAATATCTGGACCTTGCCAGAGAACTGAAAAAGTTACGGAATATGAAAGTCAAAGTGATACCAATTGTGGTTGGTGCACTTGGAACGGTCCCAAAAGGATTGGAAAGGGGTTTTGAAAGTTTTGAAATTAGAGGAAGGATTGATACCATTCTGAACACTGCACTGCGGAAATCTACCGGAATACTCAGAAGAGTCCTGGAGACCTGAGGAGACTTGCTGTCACTCAGACTCCAGTGAAAGACCAT
>CM042148.1:95885602-95895602 GCA_023376005.1 Doryteuthis pealeii | reverse complement strand
ATAATAATATAATAATATAATAATATAATCAATAATACCAAGCACATATTTATTAAAATCAAATTTTAAAAATCAATATGCAAATTAGCCTTCGCGTTTACACTGTAAACCAATAATTTATTGTATATATGAATACAGTTGCAGGTTATTAGTATGTACATAAGGCCAACAAAATTAATAATGTTAAACAATTTTACTGATAATTGAGGTTTAAATGTAAATAAAATCATGGAGAATGTGACGTAAAACCTATGGGGATTGTGACTTGAGTAGTAGTATAGTTTCGGTTACAGATGGACAACCACAGAATCTCCATTATAATAAGATAAATTCAGTAAGTATAAACTGACTTGACACTAGGTTTCACAAGAGCATTTGGTGGCCTTTAAGCGAGTTAGAATAGATATTAAAAATAATCATGAAAGGATGAGAGATACGGTGTTTATTGAGAAGATGGATTTTGACTCGAAGTGATGAATAAAAAGAGGGAATAACTGTGACAGGAAAGGGAAAGTTATTTTTATGATCGCCACCAAAGATTGATGAAGATAAAAGTAATGTTAAGTTGCGATGACTTACAGGATATAAATAAAAATTAATCAGAGCTATATAAAAGGATTATTTTTGAGAAGGAAAAAGAAGTCAATAGATAAAGTACATTACAAAAAAAGTTTTTCATATATATAATATATATATATTATATATATATATATATATAATATTATATATAGTACATCCTAATTTTTCAAACATATATTTTTTTTCAAATAAATATATATATTATATACATATATTACACATGTATCAACACATATATACATATATAACTGTATGTATATATATTTCCTTGTTTTTTTTATGTGTGTGAAAATACATATAAATACATATATACATATACATAGAAAATATATACATATACATAAAAAATATATACATATATATATGCATATATATATAGAATAGTTCTTTTTTTTTCAAATATATGTATACATATGTGTATACAAATATATATAAATATATATATGTATACAGATATAAATATATATATACTTATATAGCTGTATAATATATATAATAGTTCCTTTTTTCAAATATAGGTAGATATATATATGTGTGTATGTGTGTGTGTGTGTGTGTATACACACATATATATGCGTATATATATATGTATATATACATATATAATGGTATAATATATATGTATATATAATACTTGTTTTTTAATTAAATATATGTGCGTATATACATATATATATGTGTATATACACATATATATATAATATATATATATATATTAACTTCACACTAACACACACACACACACACACACACACACACACACACACATATATATATATATATATATATATATATATATATATAAACTTTGTGGAATATATTTTTCTTAGGTATTTATTTTCGAATGCAGTCGTTTTTGAAGTTGATAAGAAAAAGCCGGACGTTGGATTTTTGCCACAAACTAAAGCAGATTAGAGAGTATTGATAGTCGGTTTGATTATGTAGACATTTTGGTTTTATGTTTTATTGTTTTGGAGTGGCGCTTGTTTATTTTGGATTTTTTTAATGTATTTCAGAGGATTTTTTTTTTATTTCGAAAAGTTGTCGTATCAGAGGGAAGAAAATAACATTAATAAAACAAAAATTGTAGATCTACTTAAAAGTTGGGAGGAACTGAATTAAAGAAAGACAAACAAATGATTTTGAATAAAGATTTTTAAAGATGAAAAAAGTTTAAAGAAAAAAAACAACTTAAAGAAAGAAAAGACAAAGTAATTATAAAGAAAAAGAAAATATGAAAAGCAAGAAGAAAGATATAGAAAGAAATAGAAAGAAAGATTTAAAGAGTGAAAAAGAGAGAAAGAAGGGCTAGAAACGATGAAAAGAAAGAAAGACATAAAGAAAGAGAAAGAAAGAAAGAAAGAAAGAGAAAGAAAGAAAGAAAGAAAGAAAGAAAGAAAGAGAAAGAAAGGCGCAAGGGATGAAAAAAAGAAAGAAAGAACGAGAAAGAAAGACGTGAAGGATGAAAAGAAAGAAAAAATAGAAAGAAAGGCTTTAACGATGAAAATAAAGAAAGAAAGAAACAAAGAAATACAGATAAAGAAAGGCTAGAACGATGAAAAGAAAGAAACAAAGAAACAAAGAAAGAAACAACGAAATAGAGTGAAAGAAAGTCTTGAACGATGAAAAGAAAGAAAGAAACAAACAAACAAACAAACAAACAAAGTAAGAAATAGACTGAAAGAAAAAAGAAATAGAAATAGAAAGAAATGCTAGAAAGAGGAAAAGAAAGTAAGAGCTAAATAGAAAGAAAAAAGAAAGAAAGAAAAAGAAAGAAAGAAATTGAAAGAAAGCTTGAAGAATGAAATAAATAAAGAAAAAAAAGGATATGAGGAAAAATAGAAAATGAATGGACTAATGATCACAGAAAGAAAGAAAGAAAGAAAGAAAGAAAGAAAGAAAGGCTTGAAGAATGAAAAGGGAAAAAAGGGAAACGAACAAACTAAGGCCATGAGGGAGAATAAAAAAGAAAGGAAGTGATGATAACAGAAAATTAAAAAAGAAAGAACAAAGCAATTTTGGGCGGAAAGGTCGCACGGAAAACACTGTTTCCTGCCAAATCTTCGGAGTTAAGCAACCATGAATCTGTTCAATTGTGAAATGGGTGACTTTTTAGGAACCACCATTATAGTAAATAACCTGAGGCCTGTGTACCAGAGGAAGCAAACTATAATAAGTAATTGATAGTTACTTCCCCTTTGGAGAACTCTCTATGGAATACTAGACTATATGAACTCTTAATAAGTGTACCAATTATTCTAAGTTGAATAAATCATTCCAAAGTCTCTCGGTGTTATTGTTTCTCATTACACAAACCTTACTAGATTACAAGAAATGAAGAAGTTAAGCAACAATGAGCCTTTTCACTGCTTATTGGGGTGACCACTTAATAATAGCAGGTTATAAAAACAACTAACTCTTTGTTAAATCAAGATTACCATACTTTGGTAAGAGGACATTCTACACAGAAAAGTATGATAAGAGAAAAGTAAAAAAGAAAGAAAGAGAGTAGGGAAGATAGAGAGAGGTATGAGCACGCGGAAAGGACAACGCTAATCTCTTTTAATCGAAATGAAAAGAAGAAAGAAAGAAAAAAAGATTTTTTTTTAGCAATAGCTCTTAGGTAAACATCTCAAATGTTGTAATAATACTGGGGTACATCCACAGGTTTGCTAATATGTTTCATTATATTAAAACTTAAATACTGACGCCGGGGGTTGCATATTCAGTAATTATAAAAGTACCTGGATTTAGGTTTATTTTATTCTAGGAGTTAGGGAATCATGTTTATTGAACATTCATACTTACATAAATTACTTATACTAACAAATACATGCACCCTCCAGGTGCAAGTATTTAAGTTGTAATATAATAGAATATTATATAAAATTAGAAAGGCTAATGAAACTAATTAAGAATTCAGATGAAAATATTTGAAACAGAGAGAAAAATAGAAAAATAGAATAACTTAAACTTACTCTTCCATTAATCCCGTCTTTCATTGCTAAATTTATATATATATATATATATATATATATATATATATATATATATATATATATATATATGAAATTTAAAGAATCATGAAATTGTTTCAAATCAAGAAGTACCTTTTTGAAAATGCTACTTTAAATCTAAACTAAAAAATGAAATTGTAATTCGAAAAACTTTACATTTCTAATTCTTTGCTTCTTTTTATTGTAACAACATTTTTAATTCTTAATTTCTTTTTTTTATGTAAATACACATATTTAATTTTTAGCTTCTTTTTACATTTCTATAGGATAAAAAAGAAAATGAATTAAACAAATACATTTTTATTGCCATAACTCAACACTCACTGGTTAGGGATTACCTTTTTATGAATAAAATTTAAATTGTAAAAAATCCTAAAATAAATGAATATTATAATAAATTTATCGTTAAAATTAATTTTAATCAGTGTAACTAAAAAAAAATATAAATAAACTTTTCATAGAATAAACAAATATTAAATTTTTCCAACTGCAAATAAAGATAAATTTTTAAATCTAAGATTCTTTGTAAAGAATAAACATTTGGATTATTTGGATTATTCAGACTATTGTCCTCATCTTTATTGTTATCTATATAACGTTTCAGCCGATGTGCCCTCCGACATTCTTCAGGTATTTCTTGACTGACTCGAGAACCTTCTGGAACTCGGGAACCTTCTAGACGTAATCGGGAAACTTCTCGTCGTAATCGGGAGCCATCACGGAACTTTGAAACCAACCCTTTATTCAGTCAACGGGGATTACCTGTTCTCATTCCGCTAACCATAGCTGGGGTACCGGTGTTAAGCTGTGTTAATTATTATTCTATGTTACTGCTGCCCCTGACCAGGATTGAATCTGCAGCCTAGAGATAACTCTCACTTAAAACTGTATTTACCCAATGCCTTTATCCACTATGCTATGTGTCCAATTGGACAATAAAGATGAGGGAAATAGTTTGAATAATCCAAATAATACTAATTACCAAGCCACATCTAAAAAAAAACAGAGAAAAAGAATAAACATTTTTTTTCAATGTAAAACCATAGACAAAACTGAATTCAAATTTTTGTCATATAACGACAACAAAGAGTTAAATTTTATAATTATTTGCATTTAATCTAATTTGCTTAAGATATATTTTATCAAGCCTGAATATTCCGGGATCAAATAAAAAGAAATGTGCGTCTTATCATTTATTAGGTTATTTACTGCAAAAATAAACATTTAAAAAAAGAAAAAACAGAGAAATATACAAAGGACACATGATGGTTTATCTATTTTATATCTATTTTATATCTACGCAATAAAAAATTATGTTGCAGTTGTTTTGTATTATAAGCCGTGCTGGAATCCATTACTTAAATTTATAGACTCGGTACGGCCACGTGAATTAAACCACAGCCAATCAACTGCTAAAATATGTGGTTAGTTAACTATTTAATCGTCAATATAGACACTCGTTTATTTGCACGTTATCCGACATACTGCAACCAAAGGATCATACCAAACACTAAGGGACACCAAGGAACCGCCAAAGGATCATACCAAACACTGAGGGACACCAAGAAGCAACCAAAGGTTCCTTCACTAAGGATCGCGCTCTGCTTAACATAAGGGATCTCCGCTAGGGAGTGCTCTCGCTCGAAGCCTAAGGATGGGCATAAAAATGTTAACACATTATTAAATCTAAAGCTAACTGTAAATACATTTCAATAGTTTCTTAGGAATGAATTACACAGGATAGGTTACAACGTAGGAATTAAACGGCTTTAGTTGTGACCCATAAGTTTTCCCGGGGACTCATTCAAAGCAAATATGTGCATCCTAGGACGCACTAAATCAAAAAGCTATCAGCATCACTGTATATACATACAAATGCTTTCTCGTATAAATGAATTATATTTCTTTTTCTCTGAATGTTTGAGATGAGGCTTGATGATTAGTGTTATCTGCGTTATTTGGACTATTATCCCCATCTTCATTGTTATTTAGCCGGAGGGCATATCGACCGAAACGTTGTACAAATAACAATGAAGATGGGGACAATAGTCCGAATAACGCAGATAATATTAATTATATTTCTTTCTTATCTTTTCTCTTTCTCTTTTTCTTTTCTTTTTTTTTTCTCTTTTTTTTTTTTGTTTATTCGCTTTTTTCTCTTGTTTTTTTTTCAAAAATATTGTCACATTTCAATTCACCTTTCATGATGATTTTATAATTTCGACTATAGTCGCACACGGCTGCAAATGGTTACATTTGATAATCATTTGTACCGGACGAGCCACGCCATTTCCCAATTCTGTTTGGGGTACAATTATTTTGATTCGCATCTTCAAAAAAAAAAAGAAGAAATCTAAATAGATTCCTAAAAACACCAATTCTACTTTTCACTTAATTGGTCTCTAACTAATAAGAAAACTCATAAAAACAAATAAAATAAAAATAAATAGATAAAAACGAACTCGTCCGTTTTGATAGAGAAAGACTTTTCTAAATGACCCTAGTCGTTACACACAACTCTTTATTATAGATAATTGGGAAAATTTCTGTGTTTTTACCTTGTTTGGGGCGGTAGATAAGAGAGAGAAACGTAACTTTAATGCCGGATTAGTGTCTTGGAAAAAGGGGAAATATTAGAGCAATAGGCGGACATTCAGTTGACTGACCAGCGTAATTGGTCATTAAGAAAGTCTTTGTAAAAACCAAGAAGCCTGCATGACTCTATCTACAAGCAATGATTCCTTCAAGGTGGACAGTTTGGGATTTTCGTTTAGTTGTTCCACTCTAGTAAATATAGAGTGAAATTTCGCTCAAAGTACTCATAGAACTGTTTGTCTCTTCCGGTAATTAGGGGTTGAGTGGCCTAAAGTATGTGATTAAGCGTTTCGTCTATTCATTGTTGGAGGACTTGATGGTCAGACTACTGTAATTCTTGTAATAGTTATCTGTCCGAACTTAGAATAGCCCTCTTATTATTGTTATTGTTATCATCATTATTAATATTAAAAGATTAGATATTAAGGACACTTTATCTGTTTTATTTATATGGTTTTATTCTTATTTAATTTTTATATATCAAGCGTTCTTTAAATTCTATTCGTTTTTATTAGTATTTCCTTTCACCATCCCGCCCTGTCGGCTGCGGGCAGTAGAATACACCGACTGCGCCTCCGCAGAGGGGTAAAACTCCCCTCCCGGATGGGGCAAGCTGTTGGCAATGGGTACAGATCTATGATGCTTAAGAACGGAATCCTCGAGGTTGAGCTGTCCATGACATGTAACAATCTATTTTTGCTCTTACTTAGCCTAGATGGGCGATTGGAGAGTCTCCTTCCAATCAATCGGTTAGTCACAGCGAGCCCTAGTACTTATATGATTGTCCCAACTCTATTGCCATTATGGAAAACCCCCAACCCCTTTTTTATCATAAATGTACTAAAATGCAGTGATTGGGGCTATTGCTGTCCTGGGTAGGACGTTAAACTTCTAATGGTGAAGTTCCAATGAGAAGATTTGGAGGGTGTGAAGTACCCCTTCGTTACCATTTCTCCCAGGTCCACCCTGATCTGGAGTAGTAGTACCTGTTTTATTTAAATCATTTTAGTCTTATTTAATTTTTACATCAAGCATTCTTTAAATTCTATTTATCTTTATTAATATTTTCTTCCATCTTCTTAAAATGTTCATCTTCAAAATATAGCTATGAACCCGGAAATAAAATCTGAATCATAAGATCAAAACTTGTTTTTCGTCTCATTTCGCTTTCCTTATTCTTTTTCAGTCTGACAACCCACAAGAAAGAAAACTACGTATAATGGGGTTCAAAAGAACAGAAACCAGTGAACATATACCAAATAACTAAAAACCTAATCCCCCACATAAGGCCTATACCCCATAAATCTATGTTTTATACTTCTAAAAGTTGCGCTTCCAGATTCAACTTGTATTTGATATTACTAAACAACCCTTTTTATTTCTAGCAGAAAATATTTCAGGTCTAAGTGGTTTAATATATTTGAACAGAACTTTTAGCCGTGTTTACAAGTTTGCAGACTCAATCTATATTTGATACTTCTGAATAAGGCCTATACCCCATAAATCTATGTTTTATACTTCTGAAGGTTGCGCTCCCAGATTCAAGATTCAAACAAACCTTTTATTTCTAACAGAAAATCTTCCGGATCCCAGTTATGTTTAATACATTTGAACAGAACTTTTAGACTCGTTTACAAGTTTCCAGACTCAATCTATATTTGATACTTCTGAATAACGATTTTATTTCTAGCTGACAAGCTATCAGATTCATGTTATATTTGATAATGCTAAGACATTTACAGATTCAATCTATGTTTTATTTTTCTGTACAACCCGTTCATTTATATCATTTAGATTTTGAATAGAGGGTTCGGTTCGAAATTCCGGGAATGCTACCGTTTACGACATGAAGTCTCCCAAGTTTGACAAGAAGGTTTCCAACTTCAAAGGGTAGCTTCCAGAGTTCAAAAAGAAACACCAGATGAAGAGTTGAGGGTACATCAGTTGAAACGTTGTCTATATAACAATAAAGATGCGGAAAACACACAGAAAAATCCAAATAATAAAAACTATCTAGCCTCATCTAAAACATTCAGATAAATAAACATTTTATTTTTAGCAGTTCAGATTCAAGTTATGTTTGATACTTGTGAACCTCACTTTTATTATGAGCTGTCAAACTTCCAGATTCAATCTAAGTTTGATACACCTGAACGTTTTCTTTAGTTCTAGCTGACAAGCAATCAGATTCATGTTATATTTGGCAACGTTGAACAACTCTTTTATTCCTAGCTAACACAATTCCAGATTCAGTCTATGTTTTACACTTCTGAACAAACCTTTTATTTTTAGCATATGCTATCCAGATTCCAGGTTATGTCTAATCTACTGACAATCACTTTTCTTCGAGCTGTCAACCTTCCAGACTCAATCTATATTTTGATACTTTAAACAACCCTTTTCATTCCTAGCAAACACGCTTCAACATTCAATCTATTTGACAACACTTGTTTTTTTCTAAATAGACACGCTTCCAAATTAAATTGAGACTTTCTTAAGTAGGAAGATCGAGCACGAATCAACTCTTGTTGATTCCAATCAGCCAGTGCGCTAGACGTGTCAAAAAAAATTAAAAGTTATTTAATTCCTATCCACCCGTGATAGTATTTATCTTTAAGAACTTTTAATGTATGTGGCGGTGGGGGACGTAATTTAACTTCTGTTCTCCAGGACAATGTTTGTGCATAAAGGTCATTAATCTTTAAAACGTTGACAGCCACCATGAAAAAAAATAGTTGTTAAACTAAATGACAAGTGTGTCTTGCCGTCTCTGTTAGTATATGAATTTGGCCTGCGTAGCTGAGTTTTATACTAGTATTTGCCGATAGATAAATGTCTGCTATTTTGTACAACTAGCAGGACCTGTGAATATAACATAGCATGATGATTTAATTATTACTATGTATGATATTTTTACTGGTATGTAAAAATGAGGTTGTCCGGGTGGCTTAAAGTCGGTATCAGCCTGACAGCGAGTAAGTCTATCCCCTTGAAGAGATTGTTTTGGCGTCTGAGGTGGAGTGCAACATCGACCATTATCTCCTTACTTTGCCACACAAATCCATGTGCTACTCATACACTGAGTTGGCGAGGACCGGTATCGAACCCGCAACCTTGCGGCATTTAACTCTAACTCCCCTCTCTCTCTCTCTCTCTCTCTCTCTCTCTCTCTCTCTCTCTTTTTTTCCTTCTTTTCATATTTTCATTATGGTCGATTTAAAAAGATTAGCGTTATGGCTTCCACGCGCACACTCCCTCTATATATCTTTCTTTCTTTCTCATTATATTGTTTCTGAGTAATTTGTTCTTTTTCTTCCCTTTCTTTCTTTATAATGCAAAAACGGAATGTTTTATTTAGCTGGGGTGACGATACTCATAAGGAATAAAAAGGATATACATATTTTTTTCATTTTATTTTGGGCGATTTGGACGATCTCTTTTTTAAGTAGAGAGTGTTACAAGATCGTAACGATTTCTGTGTAGCATGTTTTTTTCTTCCTTTTCTTTCTTTATCATAAAAAAGGGATTGTTCCATTATTGCTATCAACAGAACTGATGTGACCACACTGATGAGAAATTAGAATTCAGTGGATATGCAACACCAGTTAATAAGAATTTATATTTTTGGATTTTATTTTGGACGATTTGGACGGTCTAATTTTTAACCAGAGGGTGTTGCAAGACAATAACGATTTCTGAGTAGCATGTTTTTTCTTCCCTTTCTTTATAAGAAACGGAATGTTCCATTATTTAACTGATGTGACCACACTCATGAGAAATTAGAATTCGGTGGATATGCAACACCAGTT
>CM042148.1:95873102-95880602 GCA_023376005.1 Doryteuthis pealeii | reverse complement strand
ATATATGCTTAGTTGATTTCTAATTGTTTAAATTTATCTCAATGAAAATGAGCAAAACTCTCAGAGATAAATCTTAAACGAAATCAATTAACAAGAAGAAATAACTGTAATTTTATTCTTTGCTTCCGATTTTAACTAAATAGTTGAATTAGGAAAATTTAGCAATGAAAGACGTGGTGGAGAGTTTTCAGTATTCCTATATTTCGATTATACCCCCACCTCTGTTTCAAATCTTTTTATCTGTATTCTTATTTAGTTTCATTAGCCTTTAGTTGAATAAAATAGTGCAAACCGGAAATGAGAGGCATTGTAGGAATTTTCTCACACCTTACCCCCTCTGATTAAAAATGAGACCGTCCAAATCGTCTAAGATATAATGTAAAAATGTAAATCCTAAGTATCTGGTGTTGCTTATGCGCCGAATTCTTATTTTTTATAAGTTTCATCACCTCAGCTTAATAATGGACCATTCCGTTTTTATCATAAAGAAAGAAAGAGAAGAAAAAAACATGCAACACAGAAAAAATATACGAAAGAAAGGAAAGAAAGCAGGAGAAAGATAGATATATTTTGTCGTTTTTTTTTTTTTTTGTGTTTGTTTTTATTTGTTTTGTTTTGTGGCTTCACCCTCCCAAGAGCTCCAGAAGTGTAGTCTCACCATCTGATACAATGTAAAATAAGAATAAAATGAATATACCATAGGTTGGTTGTTTTTGTGTTTTTTATTTATTTATTTATTTGGGGGGGGGTTTTTTTCTTGTTTTGTGACTTCACCCTCCCAAGAGCTGCAGAAGTGGAGCCTCACCACCGGATGCAATGTAAAATAAGAATAAAAAATACACCTTTGGTTGTTTGTTCTTTTTGGGGGTAGAGGGGGAGGATTACAATGTTTAGTTTCCGGGAAAGAGTCACAATTAAGTTGAATAGCTGTTTTAAAATCACTTTTTTTTTAAGTTTAAAAACGAACGGTCGTCACGAGATTCTTTTTTTGCATTATTGTCAGTTTTATGATATTAAATCGATTTTGACGATCGATTTAGCCTCATAAAAACTGACAGGAAATTGACAGGAAGATTTTTGTGAGTTTTAACAGTTAATATTAATGGCATATTGCTCCACTTATAGAGATCGAAAGTTGGTTTAATTTTTGCTTTACAATTCTGTTATCGTAATCTCTCTCTCTCTCCTCTCTCTCTCTCTCTCTCTCTCTCTCTCACACACACACACACACACACACACACACATACACACACTCTCTCTCTCTCTCTCTCTCTCTCTCTCTCTCTCTCTCTTATACATATATGTGTATATACAGGGTGACCAAAAAAAACAGCCCCCACACATACTTTTTTGAAAGTCAGGCCTGTTGTTTGGGGGGTCATGCTGTATATATATATATATATATATATATATATATATATATATATGGTGACCAAAAAAAACAGGCCTGACCTTCAAAAAACGTTTGTGTCGGGCCTATTTTTTTGGTCACCTTATATGTATATATATATATATATATATATATATATATAGTGTGAACAAAAAGTATTAAGACAATCAGGAATATTTCTAGTATGTTGTTTATTCTCAACTAGTTTCGACCTTAGGTCATCGTCAGGAGAAAATTTCTTATTTGAAGAAATTGTTGATAGATTATTAGAAAGGGAGCATTATAGAAGAACTATAAAAGTTGAAGTGTTTTTGTGGGTTTGACATGCTATTAAAACCCGGGTAGACGAGTGTGTTGATAGTAGCATGTCCATTTGATCCGTAAAGAACCTCTAATATGAAGAACCTGGAATATATATATATATATATATATATATATATATATATATATATATATATATACGTGGGTGAGTCAAAGTAATGCCATTTTGTTTAGGACATGTATAATTACCAACACAGGAACATGTATCATGCATTAAAATAAAGCGAGTCCTCTGTAGATCACATCCTTACTTCTCTACATAGTCACCGTTTCTCACAATAGCAATGTTCTACCTTCAAATGAGAGCATGTATCCTTGTCCCGTAAAATTCTGTTGACTGTTCTTTGAGCCACTTCTTCAGATTTCACTTTCTCGTCACTGGAATAATGTTTGCCTATCTTCAGCCCCACGAAGAAGTGAAATCTGTAGTGATGGATTGTATGTGTGTGTGTGTGTATGTGTGTGTGTGTGTGTGTGTGCGTGTGCAATTGGTATAAACACTGTGTTAGCATCATTGGGGATCATGTTGTATGGTATTGATTAAGATCATGTCTATATTCTATGGTATAATTTTATTTCCTTCAAAACGGACAGAATGTCTTCTATGTTGACTTTTAAAAATAGATCTTTCATATTGTTTGCATTAAAATAACGGTTTTTGATGTGAGCCAAAACCCTGCATTCTTTGAATTAATGTTTAACAGTCAAAGGTTTTTGACATGTTTCACACTGTATTTGTTGTTCTTGTTTGAGTATATAGGAGTGCGTTAGTCTTGTATGACCAATGCGTAATCGGGAGACAATATTTTTTTCTTTTCTGGACTTCCTTAATGCTGGTCTCGAGTAACCTAGAGTGGGTTTGATTAGGAAGAGTCTATTGTGAATGATGTTATTCCAGCATTGTGGCCATTTTTTATGAAGGAATCTATCAATTTTAGGTTTTAAGTTTTAGGTTTATATGGAATCTTGAACTTGTGGGGGATCAAATCTAAAGCCGGTTTAATTGCGCTTTCATTGCCCCTTTCTCCAATGTGGCTTGGGATCCAGCATATCAGAATCTCCTTAGAGTTAAACATCGAGTCTAATCTATTCAGGAGTTTAATTATGAGATGGTCTTCCAGTTTTATATTTGTTTTAATTACGTCTTAAGTATAAACTGACTTAGCAAAGGTTGTCATGCTGTAAAATTAACCAAACAAACAATCAAACGAACAACCACAATACGAGACCGCTATGCTAATCACTGGCCTATGCCAGTGCGCTCAAATCAGGTTTCTTATATATATATATTTACCAACCCCTGCACGAGTAGTATCTGACACAAGGTCATTTTAAGCGGAGTTTACCAGGTTTGAATTCAGAGTTTTCCTTCTCCTAGACCGGTTGCCTATCTAAGGTTAAAGAGCCCAGTCTGCCCTACTATTTATCCATAGCTGGAGGGAGAGTAGGATTCATACCTTTCCCAAGGGTATTAGCGCTAAGTGAAATGCAATTAACAAGTCCAGGATTTGAACTCGGGGCGACGAGTCCATTTCCTATGACTTTAACCATTACACCATGCAGTTTCTTATATAAGCAGTAGTGAAATATACAAATGACACATGTAGGTTTATTTATTTTCCATTTATGCAATAAAACATGGCTTCCCTTTCCCCATTCTGATAAATGACGCATGCCGTAGCATATTGCGCTGTCAATAGCGTCGTATATATGTGTTATTTGTCTTTATTTTTTAACGAGGCCAGCTCGATAACCTGCTGCGGAGAACTAACATAAAAAAGCGAGCAAAATGGGATAGAGAAAATAAAAATGAAATATTTATCATTGCTACACTGAAAAGATACGGTGATTTTGAGCAAAAACATTAAACGTTGGTGTGACGCTTAATGTTGTAAGCTTCTGAAGACATCCATCGAACATATCCATAAATGGGAAGTATCAAACAATATAACGAACATATGCTGTTTATTATATAAATGATTGTTTTTTTTCTACATACATATAATATATAATATACAAAACTTATTGGTAAACTCTTGCGGTAAGAGAAAAAAAAACCGGCAAATAGAGTTGGATAGTAAAAATATACCACCAAAACTTCACCAGGGTAAAAAAAAAAAGAAAAAAAAAAAAGAAAAAAAAGAGGTTCGTACCAACCGAAAATAATTGAGTAATAATATAACACTTGGCCAAAAATATATATATATATATATATATATATATATATATATATATATATATATATATATATATATATATATATAACCGTTAGGATTATTAAGTTAAACCTAATGAGTCGGATATACATACTAATAATTTCGCTTAGTAGCTCATCAGGTCAAATATCTGACTATATATATATATATATATATATATATATATATATATATATAATATATAAGGTGTGTAAAACATATCGAGATTTTTTGTACTTTTTGACACACCATGTATTCTGAAATAAAAGTAAGGTTCCATTCATTCTTCATTTCTATCTTAGTAAATATAGCTTTAAACCTGGTGCTTTTTTTGACACACCTGAATAAAACGTTATTCTTTTTCAGCATACAAGGTGTGTCAAAAAGTACAAAAAATCTCGATACTTTTTTAACACACCTTATATATATATATATATATATATATATATATATATATGAGTCTGTGGCTCTTTAGATGTAAACAGGAATTATATATATATGTGTGTGTGTGTGTGTGTGTGTGTGTGTGTGTTGTGTGTGTGTGTGTTTGTTTGTTTGTGTGTGTGTGTGTTTGTGGTGTGTGTTTGTTTATGTGTGTGTGAGAACCTAAATATGAATCTGTGACCATCTAAAGGGGCACATATATATATATATATATATATATATATATATATATATATATATATATATATATATGAGAACGTAAATATGAATCTGTGACCCTTTAGATGTAAACGGGATTTTTTTTTTTTTAAATAGCACCACTGGGTATCTTGAAGATTACATTGTGCAGAATAGAGAAGAGGAATTGTCAGCCATGACACCATTTACAGAAAACATAATGGAGATGGAAAAATATGTTCTCAAGGACAAATATCGATGCTAAGAGAGGGAGACATATTTTCAGTGGATTTGGGGCAATGCAAAATGAGTTGGGTCTAAAAGGGTATTGAGGCAATAGAGGTAAGAAAGAAAGAAAGAAAAGATAGAAAGAAAGAAAGAAAGAAAGAAAGAAAGAAAGAAAGAAATGATTGAAGAATGAAGGGAAAAAGAATGAACTGATAAAAAAGAAAGAAAGAAATAAAGGCTTGAAGAATGAAAGGGAGAGGAATAATGTGATAAGAAAGAAAGAAAGAAAGAAAGAAAGAAAGAAAGAATGAGAAAGGCTTGACGAAGGAAAAGAAGAGTAATAGAGTGATAAGAAAGAAAGAAAGAAAGAAAGAAAGAAGGTTTGGAGAATAAAAAAGGAATGAAGGGATAAGAAAGAAAGAAAGAAGAAAGAAAGAAAGAAAGAAAGAAAAAGAAAGAGAAAGGCTTAATGAAGGAAAAGAAGAGTAATAGAGTGATAAGAAGAAAGAAAGGTTTGGAGAATAAAAAAGGAATGAAGGGATAAGAAAGAAAGAAGAAAGAAAGAAAGAAAGAAAAGAAAGAAAGAAAGAGAAAGGCTTAATGAAGGAAAAGAAGAGTAATAGAGTGATAAGAAAGAAAGAAAGGTTTGGAGAATAAAAAAGGAATGAAGGGATAAGAAAGGAAGAAAGAAAGAACGAAAGAAAGGCTTGAAGAATGAAAGGAAAAGGAATGAAGTGATAAGAAAGAAAGAAAGAAAGAAAGAAAGAAAAAGGCTTGAAGATTTTAAAAAAAGAATGAAGGGATAAGAAAGAAAGAAAGAAAGAAAGAAAGAAAGAAAGAAAGAAAGGCTTGAAAAATGAAAAGAAAAGTAATAGAATGATGAGAAAGAAAGAAAAAAAGAAAGAAAGACTTGAAGAATAGAAAAAGAATGAACGGATAAGAAAGAAAGAAAGAAAAAAAGAAAGAAAGAAAGTCTTGAAGAATGAAAAGAAAAGGAATAAAGTGAGGAGAAAAGAGGAAAGAAAAATAAGAAGGAAGAATAGAATAAATGAAGTGACGATCAAACAACACACAAACAAACAAACAAACAAAATCGCAACAACGTAGATAAATGACGAAAACAAACAAAGGAAGAGATAGCATAGAGAAACAAAAATAATACAAAGTTGTTCCGATGAAATTAAAAGAATGGATAATAATAGTAATAATAATAATAATAATAAATAATAATAATAATAATAATAATATGGGAAGAAAAACAATTATATGGATACTTCAAACGTCAAATTGGAGAGATTGCACATGAAAAGACTTGAACATGGTTAAGAAGAGAAAAGCTCCAGAAACAAACAAGGTCACTCATAAGTGCTGCTCAAAACAAAATGCCATAAGACAAAATTATATCAAAGCAAAAATTGATAAGACAAAACAAAACAGCAGATGTAGGATGTGAGGTGACAGAGATGAGGCCATAAACTATGTATTATGCGAATGCAGCAAACAAGAAAATAGTATATGCATAAACCAGAATATGTTCTTGAGAATGAAACACATGAAATTCTCTGCGACTTTGAGATAAAGACGGATCACATTATCCCAGCCAGAAGACCAGACCTTGTATTGATGAACAATTTTGCAGTTCCAGAAGATCTAAGGGTGAAGATGAAAGAAAACGAAAAGATAAACAAATACCTAGAACTTGCTAGAGAATTGAAAAGACTGTGGAACATGGGGGTGAAAGTGATACTAATTGTAGTTAGTGCACATGGAACGGTTCCCAAAAGCTTGGAAAAGAGACTGGAGGAGCTGGAAATCAGAGGAATGAATGAGACCACCCAGACAACAGCATTGAAATCAGCTGGAATTATCAGGAAACATGAGGAGACTTGTCACTCAGACTCCAGTGAAAGACCATCCGCTTAGGCTGGGGTAAAAGATTCACAAGGAGTGAAAATAATAATAGTAATAATAATAATAATAATAATAATAATAATAATAATAATAATAATAATAAACCATGTACTGTGCGAATGTAGCAAACTAGCACAACAGGAGTACAAAACTAGACACGACTGGGTTGGGAAGGAGATCCACTGGGAATTATGCAAAAAATTAAATTTTGACCATACAACAAAATAGTATATGCATAAACCAGAATCTGTTCTTGAGAACGAAACGCATAAAATACTCTGGGACTTTGAAATAAAAACGGATCACCTTATCCCAGCAAGAAGACCAGACCTAGTGTTGATTAACAAAAAAGAAAGAACTTGTCAACTGGTGGATTTTACAGTGCCAGCAGATCACAGGGTGAAACTAAAGGAAAATGAAAAAATGGACAAATACCTGGACCTTGCCAGAGAACTGAAAAAATTATGGAATGTGAAAGTCAAAGTGATACCAATTGTAGTTGGTGCACTTGGAACGGTCCAAAAAGGATTTGAAAGGGTTTCGAAAGTCTTGAAATCAGAGGAAGGATTGATACCATCCAGAACACTGCACTACTATAATCTGCCAGAATACTCAGAAGAGTCCTGGAGACCCGAGGAGACTTGCTGTCACTCAGACTCCAGTGAAAGACCATCAGCTAACGCTGATGTGAAAACTCAAAAGAAGTAAATAATAATAATAATAATAATAATAATAATAATAATAATAATAATAATAATAATAATAATAATAATAATAATATTCGCGTTCCTTTATCATCTTGCAACACCATCTGCTTTAAAATGAAACCGTTCA
>CM042148.1:95853102-95868102 GCA_023376005.1 Doryteuthis pealeii | reverse complement strand
AGTCTGCCCTACTATTTATCCATAGCTGGAGGAAGAGTAGGATTCATACCTTTCCCAAAGGTATTAGCGCTAAGTGAAATGCAATTATCACATCCAGGATTTGAACTCGGGGCGACTAGTCCATTTCCCATGACGTTAACCATTACAGCACCGCGCTATAATAAAAGCTTTATTATAAGAGCACCAAGTCTGTGTTATTAATTAAATTTTAAGATAATGTACGAAGAAAACAAGAAGGAAAATCAGCACCCAGTCGAAAGCTCTGAAGTAAGGCCAACCAGAGAAAATGGCGGCCGACGAGTTACACGACCTAGACGAAGAATTAGTCAACAAGCAGAAATGAAATAAGCAAGTAAGAATCACCACCTATCATCCTGTTAAATACTCATACACATATACCCATGTTGGGTACATACACAAGAGTTCTTTTACTGGAGAGAGGAGAGAGATAGACATAGGTAGACAGAGAGATGCATATTCATTTTGCATTACTTACTTCTTTGGCCATTTGATAATCTCTAGTCGTTTCTATTCTATTCTCTCCATATTGAATTCTATTTCTAGATTCTTGTTGGCTGTTCGTCTTTGATTCATTCCTTCTTCTTGGTCAGTCTTTTTGCCAAGAAATTCATCAAGCAAGAACACCATATTATTTCTTTAAACTTCTGTCTGACGTCCAAACTGGAACTGAGGATTAACTTGGTCCCACGTGACTTCACGTATTTCGCGGGCTTTCTGTAATATTCCATGGAAAGTCCCGCCCGTGATATGAAAAGGGGCCATCCCTTCATAAATACAGGGGGCTGACAATAATCTATGCATAGATTATGTAACAATCCCATCTTGTATACCCAAGAACTCTGTTCACCGGTTAGATACACCCGAGTAAATAGGGATACTACAGAAGCACGTGATGTAATGACTAATGTCGTAGGGAATGGACTCGTCGATCCGATTTCAAATCTTGGACGAGGCTGTTTGCATTTCACATAGCGCTTATACCCTTGGGAAGGGTAGGATTCCAACTATTTTCCCTTCAGCTATAAGCAAATAGTTGGGAAAACTGAGCTATTTAACTTTGGTATGGCGAAGAAAAACCCCGAATTCAAACCTGTTAAACTTCGCTTAAGAAATCGACCTTGTTTCAAATCCTGCTCGTGTGGAGGGGTTCGTAGAAAAAGGTGACGACACTCATAAGATAAGAATTCGGCGGATAAGTAACACCATATAATCAGGATTTACATTTTTGCATTTCATCTTGGACTGTTTGGACGGTCTCATTTTAATCACATAGTGTTGCAAGATGGTAATGGTCGTACAAATAAGGAACACGAGTATTAATATATGGGTACTAATTTCTTTGAGGATTTGTAGTCGTTTTTGTTGTTACAAAGTTCTAACTGTATGAACCAAGCCTTGCCCGGGTTGTATAGTATGTAGGTAAATTTAAGTATACACTTTTTAAAAATCGTTTTGCTCACCATTGGATAGCAGTACCTTCTTTTGTATATATAGAAGTAGCAGTGGCTACCTTGCGTCGCCTGGGTAGAGGGGTTTTTTTTTTAAGTTACTCCTGCAGATCCATTATTACTGAATCGTGAGTTGAATCCTCGTGGGATGCCCCATTTAAATCCCTATGCAAAAAAATAGACCTTGCATTGATCCAGCTACTCAGAAAAGAAATGTTAATGTCTACTATCTAAAATATTAAATGAAAAAAATCCATGCTGTTATCATTTAAATTTTATTTTTTAATTATCTTCACGAATATAAATCAAATCTCTATTAATTTTGCTCAAAAACCAGGCCCTGGTGATATTTAATGTGTATATATATTTATGTTGTCGTTAATTGTTTTATTTTCTCCTGCAGACATACATATACACACAACTGCCCTTTATATATGTACTAGAAGTGGCTATCCGGCATCGCCTGGGTAGAGGGGGGGTTAAAAGGTTAGTCTCGCAGATCCATTATTATCTATCACAAGTTATATCCTCACTGGATATCCCATAAAATCCTCACGTAAATATATAACAATATAGTAAGAAATTTTAATTCGATAATTTACAATTTAAAAATAAAATACAATATAAATGAGGCGATTAATTCAATCAATCAACATCATATTTCAATTAATTTCTGTTTCTATACAAATTTTAATTTTTAAATAAAAAAAAAGTAAAGTTGTCGGGGCGGCCTAATGTCAGTATCAGCCAGAAAGCGAGGGAGTCTATCCCCTTTTCAATAGCGCTAGATCAGGGAGATTATTTTAGCATCTGAAGCGGAGCGCCACACCTACCATCAGCTCCTCACTTTACCGCATATATCCCTGTGCTACTCATACGCGGAGTTAGCGAGGGCCGGTATCGAACCACTAACCTTGGGATTACTAGCCGAACACACTACCGACTGAGCTAAACCGACCCTCTTTATTATTTTTGCTCAAAAACCAAGCCCTGGTGATATTTAATGTGTATATATATTCATTTTGTCGTTAATTGTTTTATTTTCGAAGTCTCCACCGGACATACATATAAACACGACTGCCCTTTATATATGTATAGATTTCAAAGATCATCTCATAAAATTGTTCTCAAATCTAAAATTTGATATGATAAAACGGTCGTACATTTAAGGAACACGAGTATTAATATATAGATTTCCCTCTGTCGTGTTACAACACACAAGTCACAAGATAAAGGGTAATGTTGTATGATTGATTAACATTCAGAATTTGGCTTAATTGCAGCTCGTGAAAGTTTGTCGAAACTGTATTGAGCTATTTTATTAGCAGTAACCAGTTGGCATTATCAGAGTCTTTGAATTTCTGTCATCTCTTATTGTTCATCTTCATTTGTGATTTGTTCATTTTTTTTTAATTTTTATTTCTGTTTTATTTATTGTCTTATTAGTTTTTTTGTTTTTTTTTTTGGGGGGGGGTTATTTTGCGAACATCTGAAGGAATTTGCTTTGAGTTTTACAAAACTTCTTTCAAGAGGATTTTCAACAATCAATACAAACAAAGATTCTCTCTCTCTCTCTCTCTCTCTCTCTCTCTCTCTCTCTCTCTCTCTCTCTCTCTCTCTCTCTCTCTCTCTCTCTCTGTATGTATGTATGTATGTATGTATGTATGCGTGTGTTTGTCTTTGAATGTGTATGTGTGTGTACATGTGGGAGATTCTCTCTCTCTCTCTCTCTCTCTCTCTCTCTCTCTCTCTCTCTCTCTCTCTCTCTCTCTCTCTCTCTCTCTCTGTGTGTGTGTGTGTGTGTGTGTGTGTGTGTGTATGTGTATGTATGTATGTGCGTACGTGTGTGTTGGGTAACGAGCATGCTTCTGTGTGTGCGTGTGTTTGTTTTTGAATGTGTATGTGTGTGGGTACATGTGGAGATTCTCTCTCTCTCCTCTCTCTCTCTCTCTCTCTCTCTCTCTCTCTCTCTCTCTCTCTCTATCTATCTATCTATCTATCTATCTATCTAACTCTGTATGTATGAGTGTGTGGGGTGACGAGCGTGCTTCTGTATGTGCGTGTGTTTGTCCTTGTGTGTATATGGGTGTGTGCGCAATTTTATCGTTTGTGTATGTCTGTGTAGGTGTTTTTGCGCTGGTGTGTATGCGTGTGTGTATGCGAGCTGGTGTACTTTTTTGTGTGCGTGTGTTTTGCTTTGTGTGTGTATGTGTGTACGTATCTTTGCCGTGTGTTTGCATTTGTGTGTATATGGATATGTGCGTATTTTTGTCGTTGTCTGTGTATGTGTATGCCTGAGTGCGTGTTATTTGCGGTTGTGTGTATGCGTGTGTGTGTGCAGGCAGACGTGCTTTTGTGTGTATGTTATTTGCACTTGTGTGTGTATGTGTGTGTACGTGTGGGAATGCGTATTTTTGCCGTTTTGTATGTTTGTGTGTATGTATGTGTGTGTATGTGTGGGTGTGCGTGCTTGTGTGTATGTGTGTGTTTGCCTTTGTGATTGCTTGCTTTTGTGTGTGTATGTGTGTGTACGTGTGAGAATGCGTATTTTTGCCGTTTTGTATGTGTATTCATGTATGTGGGTGCGTGCGTGCGTGTGGGCGTGCTTATGTGTATGTATGTGTTTACCTTTGTGATTGTTAACCTCGGTGTGTGTATGTGTGTGCGCATTTTTGCCGTTGTGTGTGTGTGTGTGTATGTATGTGTGTGTGTGTGTGTGTGTCTATTCTGTTTTGTCATTGATTTGCATTTCTTATATGATAAACATAACTAACATTGACAACATGATGAGATAAACACGGCATTTAATCTCAACAGGTTTTTGTTACAATTAGATAGAAAATAGAAAGAAAGAAGAAGAGAATAAAGGGAGAAATAATTTCTTTTAAATGTAAAGAAAAATAGATTGAAAGATAAGCAAGACAGAAATAAAGAAAGGAAGGGATGGAGAGCAAGGAAGAGAGGCTGAAAGGATGAAGAGTGAGAAAGGCTGAAATGTGGGCAGGAAGAGAGGAAAGAAGGAAGAAGATGTACGAATAAATAGAGAAGAAAGGAGGAAGGCTGAAGGATGAAGAGTGAGAAAAAGGCTGAAATGTGGGCAGGAAGAGAGGAAAGAAGAAGAAGATGTACGAATAAAAATAGAAGAATGGAGGAAGGCTGAAAGGATGAAGAGTGAGAAAAAGGCTGAAATGTGGGCAGGATGAGAGGAAAAAAGAAAGAAGATGTACGAATAAATATAGAAGAATGGAGGAAGGCTGAAAGGATGAAAAGTGAGAAAAAGGCTGAAATGTGGGCAGGATGAGAGGAAAGAAGAAAGAAGATGTACGAATAAATATAGAAGAATGGATGAAGGCTGAAACGATGAAGAGTGAGAAAAAGGCTGAAATGTGGACAGGAAGAGAGGAAAGAAGAAAGAAGATGTACGAATAAATAGAGAAGAATGGAGGAAGGCTGAAAGGATGAAGAGTGAGAAAAAAAGGCTGAAATGTGGGCAAGAAGAGAGAAAAGATGGAAGAAGATGTACGAATAAATAGAGAAGAAAGAGGAAGGCTGAAAGGATGAAGAGTGAGAAAAAGGCTGAAATGTGGACAGGAAGAGAGGAAAGAAGGAAGATGTACGAAGAAATAAAGAAACTAGGAGGAAGGATGAAAGGATGAAAAGAGAGAAGAAAGGCTAAGAATGAGATGAAGAAGATGTAATAAGAAATGGATAACAAGGGAGGAAGTAAGAAAGAAAGATGAGGGAGAAAAAGGCTGAAATAAATGGGAGAAAAGAAGAGGAAAGAAGGGAGAAAAGCAGGAAGGAATGAATTGCAAGGAAGAAAGGCTGAAAGGAAAAAGAGGGAGAAAAAACTGAAAAGAAATGAGGAACGACATGCGAACGGTTAAGAAGGAAGGTAGAACAAGGAGGTATTGTTGAAAGGAAGAAGAAAAATAAAGGCTGAAATTGTTATGTTTTTATATCTATTAATAATGGAGATTCGCTTCCGGTTTTGTCTTAACAAAAATTACGTCACTGCTTACGTCACATTACCCAAAATCGTCATAACATAGAATAAATACACTCAAAATTTGAACATGCAACTTAGACAGTCCTCATTGTTTTTTAAAAACAAGTTTTAATAAATACATGACTGGTATTATATATCTATATATAGTTTGTTTTATTTTAATACATATTTAAAGTTTACATTTCAAATTGTTTTATTTTTTAATCCTTTAATGAATTTGATGATTTTACTTACTTAGGGTACAAATTCGCTAACATTGATTTTTTTACTCCCACCCCTCAGGCAATATGTTTCAAAAATCTATTTTTACATCACCCGGGGGGGTTGTACTAGTACAGATAAAATACGGAAGACTAAATGATAATACAAGACCAGGTTGTTTTAACGAAAATCGAGTTGCTCCCCTTGATCAGTAGGGGACTGTTGGGAACCCGAAGTGTGATTTCCGCCATGTCACTTTAGGATTGATGTTTGGACTGGGTGGATGCAGCTTAAAATACGTGTGAGCGAGTTAAGTCCCTTTTAGGATAGAAGCATTCTCTACCCTGTGTTAAATAAAACTTTGTTAATTTTCCAACACCTGGTCTTGCATTATCATTCAGCGTTCCGTATTTTATCTGTATGTAAAACATAACAGAAATTAAGGTAAGAAGAGGGGAAATAAGGTTGAAATAATAAGGCGATAAAGGCTGAACTGAGGGTTATAAGAAAAGAAGGAAGGAAGTTGGGAAAGAATGGAGAGCAAAGAAGGAAGGCTGAAAGTTTTCCATCTCTTAAGTAAATACATACAACTCCCTATTGTAGTATTTTATTTAATTTAGCATAATTTTCAATTAAATGTGAATAATTTGACTATAAATTTAAATAATTCGTTAATCATTTTCGTTCCGATTTTAAAATTTAGATCTGTACAATTAGTTATATCCTGCAGCAACATGGATTCTCCCGGCAAACTTTCATTGCTTGAAAGAAAAACTACAGCATCAAATAATTATCTAAGGAGAACAGACAAACAAACCATTCTCAATTATTGATATAGATTCTTTCAAGTTGTGAAATCTGTACGATTAGCTATATACTGCAGCAACATGGATTCCCTCGGTAATCTTTTATTGCTAGAAAGAAAAACCGTATCAAACCGTCGTCTAAGGAGGACAGACAGACAATCCCTTCTCAATTATTGATATAGATTCTTTCAAGTTGTGAAATCTGTACGATTAGCTATATACTGCAGCAACATGGATTCCCCTGGTAATCTTTCATTGCTAGAAAGAAAAAAGCACAACATCAAACCGTTGTCTAAGAAGGACAGACAAACAAACCATTCTCAATTATTGATATAGATTCTTTCATTCACAATTTTTCATTGCTAGAAATCCACGGCATCAAACGTTTATCTAAGGAGGGCAGACAGATAAACCAAATTATTATATAGATACTTTTGTGCTGCTGTGATGTCTCGACAGACCCTCAAGTTGTTTTCAACTCTTTGTATTGAGATGAGTGCGAGGATCTCGAATCCCTGTTGATTATTATCGAGTCACGTGTTATCTTCGGAAGAACGAGTCGCCTTGCCTACACTATTTCGCTCGGTGATTTCTGCCCACTCGTGGAATCGGCATGCTACGCCCACCTGCAGTGGTGCAATCTAGAGTTTGAATCGGATGACGTCGGCAAATCCTATGGCATACACCCAGCCATGTTCTTCTTAGTCTGAGAAGACGAAAGCATCCCTTACCGACGCCATAGAGATAGGATGACGTAATCGTTTTGTGATAAAACAATTAGCGCTCCCCTTTGATGTCATCACGCAAAGATTTGAGATTTTTTGTTTATTTTGTTGTTTTTGTTTTTGTTTTGTTTTTGGTGTTTTTTTTGTTATTTTTTTTTTCGTTGTTTTTTATCCTAATGCTTTTTCATCATTTTTTTTTCTGCCATCTTTTTATTTTTTATTTTTTTATTTTTTGAGTCTTCAAATATTCGTTTGTATCGTGTTTGTCCATTTTTCTTTCAATCTGTCTATCTCGTTTTTTTTCTTCTTTTTTCTTGTTGCTTCTTTAATATATTTGACATAGCTTTCTCTTTTTCCCCTGCTGTTTTAATGCATTCATATATTTTTTTTGGTTCCCTGTTGCCTTCTACATCTTTTTCTCTTTTTTCCGCCATCTTTGAAATTTTCTTTTTTTTCATTTTTGAGTCTTCAAATATTCCTTTGTATCGTCTTTGCATATTCAGTTTGTGTCTCTTAATTTTCTTTTTTTTCTTTTTTTTTTTTTCTTGTTTTATAACTGTTGCTTCTCTTATACATTCGACAGCTTTTTCTTTTTTTTTCTGCTTTTTTAAATTTACCCATATCTTCTTATTTTTTTTCTATTTTTATTCTTTTTTTCTCCGCCATCTTTGTATTTTTCATTTTTGAGTCTTCAAATATTTTTTATACCGTGTTTGCTCATTTTTCTTTGTCTGTCTTTCTCTTTTTTTTTCTTTGTTTTTTTTATTGTCACTTCTCTTATACATTTGACTTAGCTTTCTCTTTTTCTGCTTTTTTAATTTATCCATATCTTCTTTTTTTTTTTAGTCTTTCTTTTTCTATTCTTATTCATTTTTTTGTCCGCCATTTTGTATTTTCTATCTTTTTCATTTTTGAGTCTTCAAATTTTCCTTTGTATCGTGTTTGTTCAGTTTTCTTTCTGTCTCTCTTAATTTTCTTTTTTTTTTTTTTGTCTTATTTTCTTATTGTCTTTTCTCTTATACATTCTACAGCTTCCACTTTTTTGTTTTTTAATGGATTCACTTTTTTTTGTTCATTCCATCTTTTTTCTATTCTTATTCATTTTTTTCTTTTTTTTTCTTTTTTTTTTTTTTTTTTTTCTTTTTTTTTTTTTTTTTTTTTCTTTTTTTTTTTTGCTTTTTTTTCACTTTGAGTCTTCAAATATCCGTTGAATCTTGTTTTCTCAGTTTACTTTCTTTCTTCTCTCTCTCTCTCTCTCTCTCTCTCTCTCTCTCTCTCTCTCTCTCTCTCTCTCTCTCTCTCTCTCTCTCTCTCTCTCTCTCTTCTTTTTATTGTCGCATATTTTATTTTATTTATTTATTTATTTATTTATTTATTGCTCTACTTTCTTTCTCTTTTACTTTCTTATCTCTCTTTTTTCCCTCATTATGTTTATTTCATTCTGCTTTCCTCCTTGAAATTTTCCTTTACTTCATTTTTTCTTTCCTTCTTTTTTCACCTTCCTTTTTTATTCTTCTTTTCGTTATATGTTTTTTCCTTTTTATTTCTATTTTTATTTCTTTCTGATCTTTCTTTTTCACTTGCTTTTTTTCCCTTTTATTTTCTCTTTCAAATGTTCCTTTTATTTTATTTTATTTTTGTTCTTCTTTAGTTCTTCTTTTTTATCTCCCTTTCACTTATGTATTTGTCTCTTTCTTTTTCTTTTCTTTTGACTTCCATTCTTGTCTTTTTTTCTTCTTCCTTTCTTTTTCTTTTTTTTGTCTTAATTTTTTTTTCACTGTCATTTCTTTTATTTCTTTCTTTCTTTTTTTTTTTTTTTTTTTTCTTTCTTTCTTTCTTTCTTTCTTTCTTCAATTTATATTTATTTTATTTTTCCTTTCATTTTCTCTCTCAAAACGTCCTTTTATTTTTGTTTCTCTCCTATTTTCTTTTTCTTTCCTTTTTACGTTTTCTGCTCTTTCTGTCCTTTTTTTCCTTCTTTCTTGCCTTTATTTTCTTTAATATTTTCTTTCCTTTTTTTTCGCTCCTACTTTATTTTTTTTCCCCTAAATCTTCCTTTTATTTATTTTTCTTCCTACTTTTCTTTTATTTTTTCCTTATTTCATTTTTATTTATTCTTTTATTCGTTATTTGTTTTTTGTTTGTTTTTCTTTCCTTTTTTCTTTCTCTTTTATCTTTCTTATCTTTTTCCCGTTTATTTATTGTGGTTCTTCTTTCTGTTTTTCTTTCTTTTCTCCTTTTCTCTCTTTTCTTTGCTTTCCTTTTCACAATAATCTTTACGAACGACTATTTTGAATAATCGTCTAAGTCTAAAAGTCGCTATCCCAGCGCCATTTCTCTAAAAACGGGAAGTACAATAAAAATGTATTTGTCGCATCAGCCGAGAGAATCCCGCGAAGATATACCCAAATGTTTATACAAATCTTTCTCGTTTAATTGCTTCTCTGTAAATTTACAATAAAAGAACGTCACTTTTATCAAAAGGCAAGAAAGAACACTTAGGAGCACAGTACGAATATTTCTGAAAAAAAAGACAACCTATGCGATTTGAAGCAATATATTCATCATATCCATTTCTCGTTGTTAAATAACTTTAAATAGAAACTTTCTTTTTTTTTTTTTTTTTTTCTTGTGTTGGATTTTATTACATATCAACTCTTGTTGGGTTATTTTATGCCGAAGATGTTTTGTTCTATTTCTTCTTGATGGTTATTGAAAATTCTTTTTTTTTAACTCAATCTTTTTAAAACACATTTTTATCGACAAATTTTCTTCTGTCGAACCCATAGATGGGACACTAATAGATACTACCACTCCGGTTTAGTATAGATCTGGGAGTCATGGTGATGAAGGGGTATTCTACACTTCCCAGAGCTCCAGAATTTGAACTTTACCATTGGATACAGCTTAACGCCATACGCAGGATACTATAACCCTCAGCAACAGCCTTATAGCACATATATGATAAAAAGAGTTGCGGGTTTGTCATAAGGGTAATAGGGTTGGTACAGTTTAGCTTCTAGCGCTTGCCTGGACCAGCCGATTGATCACAGGGAGTCTCACATCTTCTATCAATTGAATTTTAACAAGGAAACTAGCACAAAAGTTTGAGAGAAAACAAAAAACGAAGATCATCAACAATCAATGTTCCGCGATCTTTCATATATATATATATATATATATATATATATATATATATATATATATATATATATATATATATAAGTGTTGTCCTGGTTCTAACGGGAGAAAATTAGATATTTTATAAAAAAGAAGGTCCGCAAAATGGATTATGGTTTTAGAAAAATTTTCATTATTTTTATCTTACATTTGCAACACGTGTTTCAGATCTTCTGATATCTTCTCGGGCTTTGATCAATCATATGAAAATGAATTTGTACATGCATGTATATATATACACATAAGTATTTAACTCCTCCCTTCCTGTTGGTGGTGGAGTATAGTGTAATTTTATTCTTAACATTTGTGTTTTTAACAGGTGTTTTTGTTTTCTGAGTGGCTGGGTAATAAACTTATAAATTTAGATTCTCCGTCATCTTATGACTCTTTATATATATATATATATATATATATATATATATATATATATATATATACATTGCTATATATGTGCTCATGTCTACTGTTTACCCATATCTGAAGGGAGATTAATTCGTTAACTGCAAAAAAATCGAATCGGTATGGTTTTTGACCTTTCGGTTTTTAATCGTATAGTTTGTTATTTTTATTGAACACTTTTAGTTGAGCTGTGAATCCCGACGTATTTAGATTTAAATATTTATTTTCTCTTTCTGAATTTTAACACACACACATACACACACACGTATATATATATATATATATATATATATATATATATATATATATATATATATGATGGACTCTCCCGTCGATCGACGTATGAGTGTTCATACAATGAACATCCACACAGTGATTTATCTATAGTGGTGAAGGCTTGTGTTGGACCATCCACACTTTTTGGCACAGTCGATAGGAAAGAATTGGTGCATCAAGGGTTGCCACAAACCCAATCAACAACTGACCTCAGGAATTTTGAATTCAGAGTTATCCTCTCCTAGACTGGTTACTTACCCAAGGCTGAAGGGCCCAGTCTGCCCTACTATTTAACCCATAGCTGGAGGGAATTTGAATTCAGAGTTATCCCTCTCCTAGACTGGTTACCTACTCAAGGCTGAAGGACCCAGTCTGCCCTACTATTTAAACCATAGCTGGAGGGAGAATATATGGATTCATACCTTTCCCAAGGTATTAGCGCTATGTGAAATGCCAACAGCTTCGTCTAGCAATTGAACTCGAATTGACGAGTCCGTTTTCCACGACTCTAACCACTAGCCCACGCGCCTCCATCATATATATATATTTTTTAAATTTATTTAATTTTTTTTTGATTATTTATTTATTTATTTATTTTTGCTTATTAATATATTAAAGAACTGGCATCATGCGGGCATTAAATTCTGAGAAATGTATAAAATATTCAAAATTCACGGGTGTACGAATAATTCCGTCGTAGACTGTATGTGCGCATATGAATACGCATGTATAGTAACATATGATAAGTATAACCTGGAGTAATGGCAATGAAGGGGTACTCCACACTCCTAGGGATTCAGAATTGAAACCTCATCACTTCATGCAGTCTAACGTCATAATCAGAAGACTATGGTCCTCAGCTATTGCTATTAAATTGTCTTATGTATTTCGGCTTTGATGTAATTTCAAGTTTCATACTCTCTCTCTCTCTCTCTCTCTCTCTCTCTCTCTCTCTCTCTCTCTCTCTCTCTCTCTCTCTCTGTGTTTTTATTTATTTATTTGATTTTCCTTATTAATACATTAAAAAAAATGGCATCATACGGGCATTAGTTTCTAAGAAATGTATAAAATATTCAAAATTCATGGGTGTACGAATAACTTCGTCGTAGACTGTATGTATAAATACGCTTGTGTAGTGACATATGATAAGTATAAGTCAATGGGGAAAGTCACGAATATCCAAAATAAAAATTCAGGAAGAAGAGGAAAATATTGTCGACAATGAATGAAGGGGTAAGAAAAAATATCTGAATGAAAAAAGAAACGAAATTATGAATGTATTATATGTGGATATAAATGAATCCCCTACATAGCATTGTAGGTCGTAGACAAGAGGAAATGTTCATAGAAAAACATTTTTTTCATTTTTACACGAAAATCCCTGAATAAAATGTAGACCAAGATTACTTGGCTATTGTTAAATGGAATCGAAATACAACAGGCAGACACATACACATGTGCACATTATCAAGTTATATTTAAACATCAGTCTTTCATTGTAGACACGTTTTCTGAAATAAAAGAGACAATGTTCTAGGTTATATGCTTTGTTTACATTCCACGACACCATTGAGGCCGTCTTTTAACACAGTCAATCCGAGATGCGTCACGAGAAGCGTCACGATCATTAAAAAAAGAATTGATTGATAGGCGTGCAAAAACAATGACGTAATTATTTGAATGAGATCTTCAAAAGTTCTTTGATGCCGTTTTTTTAAAACAATAAAACTTTTGGTAAAAAAGAAGAAAAAGAAAACAATCTCATATATTGGTATTTCAGTCTCGGAAGACTATAATAAAGTTTTTGTGCCCCTGAAGTTACAACACCTCCTGTGACTGTGAAGTCCGATGTTTGAAAAACATTCTCGACCACAGATCTCGCATTTGAAGGCTGTCCCTGAAGATGTTGATGTTCCGGTGCTTCGTTGCCGCTGCTTTCTTCTAGACTTCTTAGCTTTATGGTGTTGCGCCAGGGTGACTTCTGATATGAACAGTCCTCTTACTACAGCCTTTTTTCCTGGCAGTGAGACCAAACTCAATACATTTAAGGAATCATATATAAGTAACTAAGAGAAGAACTCCATTGCCATTGGTTGAGGTGGTCACATGACCAGTAATATAAACCTACGGTCAACAGGGGGCGAGGTTAGTGAAAGCCTGTTGTTCAGGGAGAAGAGTCGGGGTTTGATCAGCCCCGATTGGTCTCCTGGGGGCAGGAAATCTGATGTTGAAAGACCAGAAATTTCCAGTGATCCCAGGGATACAACATCACTGACGGCTCCCCCCTCAATCATCAAATAGATGTATTTTGCGAAATTTAAAATGATTTCCCATGTTGGGTCATTGCCATGATCTGATGGACAGAGAACACCTGAAGAAGGCCGGTGGGTACAGCGGTCGAAAAGTTATGCTTTTACATACCACAATAAAGATGAAGACAAAAGTTGGAAAAATCAAAAGACACAATGTTCTATGTTATAGGTTTTATAAACATCCTACGACATTACTGAGGCCCTTCTCTTGAACAGAGTCAATCCGAGATGCGTTACGAGAAGCGTCACAAACATTTTTTTTAAAGAATTGATTTATGGGCGTTAAAAAATGGCGTCATTATTTGAAAGAGAAGTTTTTAGACTCCTTGTTTTATCAACGGTAAAACTATTCAAAATGATTTCCCAGGTTGGTCATTGCTATGGTCTGATAGACAGGGAACACATGAAGAAGGCCGGAAGATACAGCAGACAAAATATTGTGTTTTGGCAACAGTCGAAAAATCAAGAGACAATGATCTATGTTATATGTTTCTACACTATAATTCTTCCTTGGTACAGGAATACGTATTCTAGGTTGTTTGGTTGGATTTTACGGCATGACAACCCATTTGGTTATTTTATGCCGAAGAAATTTTGTTTTATCTATTATTTTGGGGCTTTCAATTTTTTTAAACAAATTTTTAACACATTTTATAAACTCATCATTTGATAAATTAAACCCATAGATGCGACCCTACTACTCCAGGTCACAGTGAACCTGGGCGAAATGGTAATGAAGGGATACTCCACATTCCTAGAGATCCAGAATTGTAACCTCACCACTTTATACAATCATATTCAGAAGACTGTGACCCTCAGCTCTTGTTGTGCTATTGTATCTTATCTATTTTGGCTTTGATATAATTGGTTCTTTTGGCATTGTTTTGCACGGCAATTACGAGCGGCTCAGTTTTTCTCTTGAAGTTTCCTTTTCTTAACCATGCCCAGGTCTACTCATAGGCAATCCCTCCAATTTGTCGCTTGAAGTATACATATTTTTATTATTATTATTATTATTATTATTAGCAAAAACAAAAACGCCTTCTGGGCGTTGTAAAAAATTTTTTTTGATAGATCTTACCTGTGCGGTAGGAGTTTAAAATTCAACATCAAAGAGTTTGTAACATAAGTAAGTAAAATAAAATTTATTAAAGGAGAAAAAAAAATAAACAATTTGAAATGGAAACTTAGTTCTGATAACTTTAAATATATATTAGAATAAAGCAAACTATATATAAATATATAATAACGAGCAAATATTTATTTAAAAAAAAAACATGAGAACTGTCTAAGATTGCATGCTCAAATTTTGAGTGTATTTATTCTGGGTTATGACGATTTTGGGTAATGTGACGTAAGCACTGACGTAGTTTAAGTTACTGACAAATAGAGAACTAATCTCCATTATTAATAGATTATTTTAAATCCTTTTCAGTTTTTCACATCAGCGTTAACTGATGGAGGCTGAGTGACAAGTCTCCTCATGCCCCCAGGACTATTCTGAGTATTCTAGCCGATTGCAGCAGTGCAGTAGTCTGAACGGTCTCAATTCTTCCTCTGATTTCCAGATCCTTCAGTTCTAAGTTTATTGGGACCGTTCCAAGTGCACCAACTACTATTGGT
>CM042148.1:95827102-95847902 GCA_023376005.1 Doryteuthis pealeii | reverse complement strand
AAAGGAAATGGGCATCTGACTTTTTAAAATGTTTTTTTGTTTGTTGTTTTTTTGGTTTTTTGTTTTCTCTTTCTCTCTCTCCTCTCTCTAATTTATTTTCAGAAATTGTATTTACAAATTGTCATTATTGAATATTTTCCAACATGAAATAATTAATGCACATAAAGTTTTGATGTTTTCATATAATAATAATAATAATAATAACAATTACTTAATAAGTAGATGAAAAATGCTCTCTCTCTCTCTCTCTCTCTCTCTCTCTCTCTCTCTCTCTCTCTCTCTCAATAATCAATTTATTTGCTAGACAAGATCTTATCCTTAGTTAAAATCTTTCAGATAAAAATGAGGTAAAACATCTAATCCTGTACATTTCTCAGAGCGACGTATTCAAGACCGATTTACCTTCTCATGCACCTGAACCTGTCATGCTTAGTCGTTACGAGACAACTGCTGCAATTCTTCGTGTATGTCACTGCTTATAATGTTTGCACCCATCAGTGCATATCAAGATAAAATATATATGCATTTCTGATCAAATGTGCACATACGTGTACTGAAGTGCATTAATTCATGATATATATCTAAGACACGGTTGGGATGAGCATGTAAGTAGGTGAAGAGATGCTGGAAGACTGCATGACTAGGAAGGGCAAGCAAAACATATTAAGATTGAAGCTTAATTATATTCTTTTCAGGTTTGGTGGTTGGTTTTGAAGGCTATCACAATGCAAATGTAATGAGAAATAAGGTAACTATGGTGTTGTTTGTTAACCTTGTGATTTATTCTTAATATTTCGAGAAAAAAATCTCTTCTACAGAAGATCTCTGGAACTGAAGTTAAAAACTTCAGTCCCGGAGATCTTCTGTAGAAGAGATTATTTTTCGTATTTTCTTTACACTTGCATTGTGATAGCCTTCAAAACCAACCACCAAACCTGAAAAGAATATAATACTGTCGGATTAATTTATTCATTTTACTGCCATATATATATAATATATATATATATATATATATATATATATATATATATATATATATATATATATATATAGGTATTTGCCTCTCATCCCACTTATGAGGGCGTGACACAAGGACATTTTTAGGCCTAGGCTCATGGGTGGCGGCTGAAAAATTGCGTCGATCCCGTCGGCATTTCCCCTCAAGGGGGCGCCTCAGGCGCTGGGCAATAAACCCCTTCCTGCCCCTTTAAGTCAAGGGGGCAGGTAATTTTTAAGAAGACTGAACCGGTTTAGCTCAGTCGGTAGCGCATTGGGCTAAGAATCGCAAGGTTCCTGGTTCGATACCGGTCCCCGCCAACTCAGCGCATGAGAAGCACAGATTGAGTAATTTGATCAGTGCGGTAAATTAGGGAGCTGACAGTAGGTCTGGCGCTCCACCTCAGACGCAAAAACAATCTCCTCGACCTAGCGCTAGCAAAAAGGGGATAGACTTCCTCGGCTGATACCGACAATAGGCCCCTCTGTTAACTTTACTTAGTTACATAAAATCGTATTTTTGCATTATTATACCGATGATGGTGAATTACCACGCAAAATAAAATCTCCTTGGTCTCGCGCAAATGAAAAGGGGATAGACTCCCTCGCTGTAGTCCTCTCCGCCGACTTTACTTTTTACTTATATGCTATAAGTATTTGCCCCATCTTCCATTCTGAGTATGGATTGAGCAAAAATATATAATATAGAAATAGCTGTGTCACTTTGCTTTGATTTTTCAAGGATTATCTAAGAGCCGACACAGGATTAAGATAGTAATAGTTGAATATATATATATATATATATATATATATATATATATATATATATATAATGATGCTCAATATATAATATATATATATATATATATATATATATATATATATATATATATATATATATATATATATATATATATATATATATATATATATATATATATATATATATATATATATATATATATATATATATATATAATATATATATATATATATATATATATATATATATATATATATATATATATATATATATATATATTATATATATATATATATGACCATATATATATATATATATATATATATATAATATTGGTCATATATATATATAATATATATATATATATATATATATTATATATATATATATATATATATATATATATATTATATATATATATATATATAATATATATATATACAATGATGCTCAAAATATATGTGTTGGTCAAATATATATATATATATATATATATTGGTCATATATATATATATATATATATATATATATATATAATTATAATATATATTATATATTGGTCAAATATATGTATACATACATACATACATATATATACACTCTTTTTTCTTTTTTTCTTTTTAAACAAAAGAGTTTGTGTGTGTGTGTGTGTGTGTGTGTGTGTAAGTAAGTAAGTATAGCACTAGATAACAATGCAGAGATGATATGCGTCAACACAAATAGGGGAGATTAATTGGGTAGGTATATATATTTGTCAAGTAAGAAAACCTTTGTGGTGAAGGTAAGATCACGAAGAGTAGAATCCACGAAGCTGGAGAGGGAATCTAAAAAGGTTTGAGGGAATAAGGAGAACAAAGCAAGAAGAATTTTTCAAAAGAGACGAATAAAGAAAGAAAACATCAATAATAACACTAACAACAACAACAACACAAGGCAAGAGGAAAAGAGAAGAAAAAAAACCCAATCCCGATCCCTGGGGGCAACAATAACAATTACATCAGAGCTAAGCTGAGGAGAAGATCTAAAACGGGAAAATAAGAACAAGGCCAGGAATAGAAGAAAGAGCGAAAAAGACACACAAGAAGAACAACAACAAACAACAAAGACAGGGATACAAAATAAGCGAACGTTTGAAGATGAACAACAACAAAAACAACAACAACAATGTCAATAACAAATAATAGCATCAACAACAACAACAACAACAACAATTATAATTAAAAGAACAAAAGGCAAAGCGACAAAAGCAACAATAACAATATATTTTTAAGAGAAAGATGAATGTAACACAAAATCATTTAAACGATAATAAGAAATTATATATATATATATATATATATGTAAGAATGGAAAGGGAAATGAATCCGACAATATGAGGAAAAAATGAGTAAAGAAAAGAAATGTAGATGGATAAAAATGAATTTTATCGATATCACTTTTAATCGATATCCCTTACACATGTGTTTCGGTCCGTTTATCAAAATGTATACGGATTTACGTTATTATTATTATTAAAATAATCAGATGGAATTGAAATGATGATGATAATAATAATAATAATAATAATAATAATAATAATAATAATAATAATAATAATAATAATAATAATAGGAAAAATATAAAAATATTCCGTACACAGAGAGATTTTTGTTTACAACCTTCATCAGAGTGATTTTTTTGATTTTTTGAGTAGAGATAAAAATCGTTGGAGACAAAAACAGAATTTCAAATGTTCGAAAAAAGAATATTTTTTTAATCATTAGGAACGCCTCTGCGTTTACGGAATATTTTTACATTTTTCCTATTATTATTATTATCATCATTTCAACTCCATCTGATTATTTTAATAATAATAATAACGTAAATCCGTATACATTTTGATAAACGGACCGAAACACATGTGTAAGTGATATCGATTAAAAGTGATATCGATAAAATTCATTTTTATCCATCTACATTTCTTTTCTTTACTCATTTTTTCCTCATATATATATATATATATAATATATATATATATATATATATATATATATATATGTATATATATATATATATATATATATAGTGTGTGTGGAGGCGTTGTCACTGTTTCAGCTTTTACTGGAACGGTGTGCCAAAATGCAGTATTATTGGTAGAGTGCTCAATATAAAAAATAGAGCTATTATATAATATAATAAAATAGATATATAAAGGTTTTACATATCTATTCATTTGATGATAATTTGAAATTTGATGATAATTTGATGACATTTAAAAAAAACGTCACCTGAAGAATGTTTGCGCTTACGCATGCATGAAACCTAAAGGTCGTGACTGTTCCTTTGTCAACAAATGAATAAATAAGTAAAACCTTATATATATTTATTATTATTATATATATATATATATATATATATATATATATATATATATATATATATATATATATATATATATATAGGGTGTTCGGATAAATTTGACAGTTTCATAAGGAAAAAGAAAAAGTGCTTGTAACTACAAAATTTAATGGATTGTAAAGAAATAAAGAAATTCAACAGGTACGGAAAAATTAATGCCATTTTGTTTATAATTACCAAAACAGGAACGTGTATCATATATCAAAATGAAGCTGGTCCTCTGTGAATCACATCCCTACTTCTCTACATAGTCACCGTTTCTCTCAATAGCAATGTTCCACCTTCAAATGAGAGTATGCATCCCTGTCCTGTAAAATTCTGTTGACAGTTCTTTGAGTCACTTCATCACTACAGATTTCACTTCTTCGTCACTGGAATAATGTTTGCCCCAGACTATTATCTTCTTGGTCCTCTGTAAGAGGGTTTGAGAGGCAAACATTGTTCCAGCGGCGGGGAAGTGAAATCTGTTGTGAAGAAGAGGTTCCAGTTTTGGAGGTTTGGGGAATGTGGAGCACCCCTTCATCACCATTGCTTCCTGGTCCACTCTGTCCCGGAGTGGTAGGACCTGTTAGGGTCCCATCAATGGCTTAAATAGAAAAATGTATTTCTAAAAAATTGTATTATCCATTAAGAATTGATTTATTTCAAAACTTTATCGGCATTAAATAACCTACTGAGGTTGATATGCCGTAAAACAAAACCAAACAAAACCAAACCTAATTATATACCTGTCCTAAACAAAATGGCATTACTTTTTGACTCAGTACTTTAAGTCTTAAAATGCCGATTTAGAAAGGCACACATTTTCAGATATAATGGCATGAGTTCGCTCCACATTAAAGCTGATGTTGTCACTGACTAACACGATTTTCGTCATTATATCTGTTGCTTTAAAAACAGGAAACTGTACATGCGCACCAACCTGCGCACACTCAGCAATTTAGTTCATAGCGGATCTATTTATCTCACATGGCAAGGATTTTAGTAAACTGTTAATGTAATGTAAATGTGTGAGGTAGATTTTGAAAGGAGATCTTTTTATAATTTATATTTCATATGTGCTAGAATGGTTGGCTGGTTGGTTGGTTGGTGTTTACAGCATGGCAACACTTGGGTTATTTTATGCCGAAGACCTTTTGTTTTATTTATTTTTGTTGTATATCTTGTTGGATATATTTACTAGAATGGTTGGTTGGTCGGTTGGTTGGTTGGTTGGTTGGTTGGTTGGAGTTTACGGCATGGCAACACTTGGGTTATTTTATGCCGAATACATTTTTGTTTTATTTATTCTTGTTGGATATTTCATTTTGTACACTTTAACTATGTAAATTTGTAGAAAATCGTCCCTAACAAGAATAACCACAAAAACTAATTTCAACCTATTAAAGCGTATCAAAAGTATATTCATTTTTTAATCAGCTGAGAGTTTAAAGAGAACTTCTCTAGAAGTTTTTCTTTTTTGAAGAATTTGTTGTTCTTTTTGACACACCATGTATTCTGAAAAAAATAACGTTCCATTCATTAATTTCTTTTCAGAATACAAGGTGTGTCAAAAAGTAGTAAGTTCAAAGCTGTATTTACCAAGATAGAAATGAAAAATGAATGGAACGTTATAATTTCAGAATACAAGAATACCACTACGACCTGGAAGAATTAATAATATATATATATATATATATATATATATATATATATATATATATATTAAATAACCGTCATATACCTTGAAAAAGGGTGATGGTTCACCCAAAATACCGGAATTGATCAAAGCAGGAATGGAACAGCAATTGTGTATTAAAATTCTGATTTTTGTTTTATTTTTCTTGTTTTTGTTCTTTTTTTCCAATGCTTCAAAGACCAAACAAACAACGTTCACAAGAACATAACATACATTATATATATATATATATATATATATATATATATATATATATATATATATATATATATATATATATATATATATATGTGTGTGTGTGTGTGTGTGTGTGTGTGTGTGTGTAATACCAATGATATAACATAAATTACACAGGCACATTTTGTGTGACTGTATCTTTATGGAATATTGGTGAATCGATAAATATGAAATCTGATTAAATATAAATTTTCAAATGGAAAAACGCAGTTAAGCTAATAATTCAAATACAAAGAAATATATTTCATAAGTACTTTCTCATTAATATTTTAGTCAAGTTATCAGTATTTAATTCAATTCTTATTTCATAGTAGTTTTTTATAAATAAATATAGAAAACATATGAACATAAACTTCACATGAATATAGGTAGACTTAAACACGTTCATAAACAGATGTTCTTTATCGGGCAACTCTCTCTACACCATCTCTCTCTCAATCTATCTCTACATACATATAAATATGTATATATATGTGAATATATATGTATGTATATGTATATATATGTATATGTACATATATATATATATATATATATATATATATATATATATATATATATATATATATATATATATATATATATATATATATATATATATATATATATATATATATATATATATATATATATATATATATATATATATATATATATATATATATATATATATATATATATATATATATATATATATATATATATATATATATATATATATATATATATATATATATATATATATATATATATATATATATATATATATATATATATATATATATGGGGCCGGGTTAGCTCAGTCGGTAGAGCGTTCGGCTAGAAACCACAAGGTTCCTAGTTCGATACCAGTCCTCGCCAACTCAGCGTATGAGTAGCACAGGGATCTGTGCGGTAAAGTAAGGAACTGATGGTAGGTGTGGCGCTCCACCTCAGATGCTAAAAAACAATCTCCTTAGTCTAGCGCTATTGAAAAGGGGATAGACTCCCTCGCTGACTGGCTGATACCGACTTTAGGCCGCCCCGTCGACTTTACTTACTTTATATATATATATGGAGAGTTGCATGTCTTCGTCTACTCAAAAAACATGATTCCGTCCCTATATATGCATATATATGTGAGTATATATGCATGTATATGTATGAATATGTTCATACATACATACATATATATATATATGTATGTATATATACGTATATACATGTATAAATGTTTATGTATACATGTATATATATGAATATGTATGCAGACATATGCATATATATATGTACATATGTTTATATATATGCTTTTATATGTATGTTAATTTATACATATATATATATATATGTGTGTGTGTGTGTGTGTGTGTGTGTGTGTGACAGAAGGAAAATATGTACATAAAATAATAACGCCATTTTTCACCCCAAAAGTCTTTGCTATTGTCTATTAGATTTTATGAATTTCATTTCAACACAACTGACAGCTGGGGTTTGTTTTATAATTTCTCACTAAGAAACCAATTTTTCCAATTTAATAAAAATATTTTATGAAAGCAATTTCTTTATAGGATTTTTGCTCTGTTATCGGCATCTGAAAAATTAGTGCCGTCTTTATGATGACACTCTTCACGTACCGATATTATTTTCTTGAACAACATCTAGAATATAACTGTCTTACCCCTGGCCTCAAAATATCACATCTATGTAATAAGTAATTTTGTAAATACATTTTATTATAAATATCAAAATGTTTTGTTCAGTCCTTAAAAGGGATAAAATCAGTCTATGTTGTAGTCGAGTGGAAGGACGAGTTAACACGTTCGTAGATTCTTAAGATAGAGGGTTTCATTGCAGAGAGATACAATAAGACAAACAAGGATTAGTGAGACACGCTACTAATCCTCGAAGCCAGCCAAGTAAAATGCCGGGCTCACTATATATATAGTCAGACCACATGGGTGAGAGAGAGAGTATGGAATATTACATTACAAGATTTTTTAATCAATACTTTCTAAATATTAAAATGAACTCAAAATTGGGCAGAAAATACACAAAAATTGGCTTACGCTTAAGTCACCTTGAAATCACCGGTTCTTGTTAGATCACCCAAGTTAAGCAGCGATGAGCCTGGTCAGTAATTAGATTGGTGACCATTTAAAGCAAGCACAGATACTGTAAGAAAATGAATATCAAAATGTATTGATTCGGCAGTAAATGACCCAAAAAGGGTTGATATGCAAAAAAACAAAAAAAACAAATATTTCAGTTATCTTTGGTTCATGAAATGCTTTACTTAAAATTTTAATAAAAGAGATTTGCTTGCATCTTCAAGTCTGCAGAATCGCAATCTGTGCACAGTTAGTATTTTCATATTCCAACAAGCCTCAATAATTCCTCTTGAATTATTTCAGACTACCATTTTCTTTTCTCCTCCCCAAAGAGACTTATGGGTATTTCAAAACAAAAGCAAAAATAAAGCAAATGAGAAATACTTATTTGGGTGACCATTTAAGCAACAGCAAGTACTGGTAGCAACCCGAGTCCTTTGTTTATAAAAATGACTTGATTCGGCATTAAATGACACAAAAAGGGTTGATATGCCGTAAAACAACCAAACCAACCAAATCTTTCAGTTACTTTCTTCGGTTCATGAAATGCTTCACTTAAAATTCTAATAAAAAAGATTTACTTGCAACTTTGGCAAGTCTGCAAATAGCAATCTGTGCACAGTTAGTATTTTCATATTCCAACAAGCTTCAATAATTCCTCTTGAATTATTTCTGACTATTTTTTTCTCCTCCCCACAGAGACTTATGGGTATTTCAAAACAAAAGAAAAACAAAACAAAAAGACTTATTTGACATTCAAAGCAACAGCAAGTACTTTTATCAACCGGAGTCCTTTGTTTATAAACATGACTTGATTCGGTATTAAATGACCTGAAAAGGGTTGATATGCCGTAAAACAGAATAACCCAACACAACACAACCAATCAAGACAATGGGAACATCTATAAAGAAGGTACATATTTTAGCTATACACCGTTTTATTTTCTGCTTGGAAATTTATTCAAGTATAAATAATTGTTTCACGGTCAGCATTTATAAAAAATACCCCCAAAAGAACAAAAAAAAAGGAAAAATAAACCAAATGAGAAACACTTATTTGGTTGACCACCTAAGCAACAACAGGTACTGTTAGCACCCCGAGTCCTTTGTTTATAAAAAACGTCTTGATTCGGCTTTAAATGACCCGAAAAGAATTGATATGCCGTAAAACAAAACAACCAAACACGAAAATTGAATTTTCTAATGTAATTTTCACGGAAGAATCTCGTGTGATATTTGATAGAACTGACGGATGGTCGAAAAGAGCCATTCAGGCGTCCGTGTGACATCAAAGAAGGCAATAAGGACACGGTAGTGTGACGATATGGACTGGAATTGTCGACCAAACCATTATTGGACCATTCAAAATAAATAAAGGAGTTAAACTAACTAGTGCTATTTTATAGCCAAGACTTTCGTTGCATAGTACCAGTCCCGCTCTTGCAGTGAAGTGCGTATGTGTGTACGACAATGCTCATTCTCATATATCTAAGTGTTGTGACTGAATTTATCGAATAACAACATTGAAATTCCGGAAAATGGTTTATTACTTTTTTGTACAAGAATATAAATAATAGAGTCAACGCACAGTTCTCCAACAGTATGACTAGTTACTCGACTAGTTGTGACTCGACTACTAATACTACTACATAAACTCGACTACGCATAATCTCGCGTATTTGTATCTATATGTAACCCGTTGGAAGATTCCAATTATCTTTTAGGGGAAAATATATTCCCTTAGATAAATGGACTCTATCATCGATTTCGACCGATGAGGGTTCATCCAATGAACAATCTACACAGTGGCTTGTTTATAGTGGTGAAGGCTTGTGTTGGACTATCCGCACTTTTTGGCACAGTCGATAGGAAAGAATCGGTGCACAAGGAATGACACAAACCTAATCAACGACAGACATCAGGATTTTATAATTCAGAGTTTTCCTTCTCCTAGAGTGGTTGCCTATCCAAGGTTAAAGAGCCCAGTGCCGTACTATTTTACACATAGCTGGAAAGATAATATATGGATTCATACCATTCCAATGATATTAGCGCTAAGTGAAATGCAAACTGCCTTTTCTAGGATTTGAACTCGGATCGACGAATCCATTTCCTATAACTCTAACCATTATGCCACTTGCCTCCATATATGTTCTCTTACAACAATAAGCTTATCAGTGAATTCTTTGAGCATAAATGATTTACAGGAAATAGGATGGTGGAATAGCCACCATCAAGTCCTGATCTGAATCCGATCGATAATCTATGGTCAATTGTGACGATGAAATTATATGAAGTTGGCAAACAATATAACAGCAAAGCAGACGCATGAGAAGCAATTAAAACTACTATGTCAGAAATTGAACCTGCTGGAGTAAAATTAGTTGTTATGGAGAAGAAGGTCCCTAGTATTAAAAAGTAAAGGATTCAAAGACTTATCATACAAGGCGGTGTGTGATAAAAGTGCCGAGTTTGAAGCTGTATTTACCAAAATAGAAATGAACAATGAATGGAACGTTAATTTTTTTCAGAATACAAGGCGTCTCATAAAAGTGCCGAGTTTGAAGCTGTATTTACCAAAATAGAAATGAACAATGAACGGAACGTTAACAGGAACGAACATTTTTTTTCAGAATACAAGGCGTCTCATAAAAGTGCCGAGTTTGAAGCTGTATTTACCAAAATAGAAATGAACAATGAAAGGAACGTTCATTTTTTCAGAATACAAGGTGTGTCAAAAAGTACAAAAGATCTTGATACTTTTTGATACACCTTGTATGTGTTATATATTCGCTTCTGGGTGATGTAAAAATTAGATTTTGAATTATATTATTGAGGAGGGGGAAGTGTCAACACCCTCTGGTTAAAAAAAATGGCACACCACTTCAGACGACAAAACAATTTCCTTGGTCTAGCGCTAGTGAAAAGGGGATAGACTCAGTCTCTGTCTGGCTGATACCGAAAATAGACCACTCCGTCGTCTTTAGTTTACTTACTTATAGTAATCGGGTTAGCTCAGTTGGTAGAGCGTTCGGCTAGAAGCCACAAGGTTCCTAGTTCGATACCGGTCCTCGCTAACTCAGCGAATGAGTAGCATAGGGATCTGAGAGGTAAAGTAAGGAGCTGATGGTAGGTGTGGCGCTCCGTCTCAGATGCTAAAACAATCTCCTTGGTCTAGCCCTAGTGAAAAGGGGATAGACTCCCTCACTGTCTGGCTGATACCGAAAATAGGCTACTCCGTAGACTTTACTTACTTATAGTAGTAGTAGTAGTCACAGTAGTCGCAGTGGTAGTAGTATCATTATTATCTCATAACATGAAAATATAGATCTTGAATTTAATTAGTCCCCTTTCAAAAATAGAATTTCATTTAAAAACTTTGCACACTGTGAAGCCTTATCTAAACTCAGACTAATTATTTACTGGCTAATCAGGAAAGAATCTTAATGAATTCACTACAAAGGATTATTTTTAATAGAATAACTTGAAGGAAGAAGAAGAAGAAGAAGAAGAGAAATATATTGAACGGGAAATTTAAAACATCTTTCATAATTTTAGCCGTGGCACTTAATCGATATCTGTCTGTGTGTCTACGGCCAGTTGGTTCATTCATAAACCTGCATACGCCGTAACACAACAACGTCTGCCCCCCCCCCAACTCATACACATAAACTGTCGGCAGGGCTTAGAGTATGCTGACTACATCCTCTCCAGAGGCGTTAAGTAAAGTCGTCGGGTTGGCCTAAAGTCGGTATCAGCCAAACAGTGAGGGAGTCTATCTCATTTTCACTAGCGCTAGACCAAGGAGATTGTCTTTTAGAATCTGAGGAGGAGTGCAACATCTGGGACAGAGTGGACCTGGGAGTAATGGTGATGAAGTAGTACTCTACATTCCCCAGAGATCGAGAACTGGAACGTCACCATCAGAGAGTTTAATATCGTATCCAAGAAATTAAGACCCTCGGCCACCGCCTTCTAGCACCCATATAATAAAAAGGATTGGGGGTTTGCCATAAGCCCACTAGGGTTGGGAAAATCATGTAGGAGCTGGAGCTTGACATAACCAGGCGATTGATCGGAGGGTTCTCTCCAACCGCCTGACTAGACTTAGTAAATGTCAAAGTGGAGTGTTGCCTGTCATGGACTGCTCAGCCACCAGGATTCCTTCCTTAAGCATCACAGGTTGCCCCCACAGTCAACAGGTTGTCCCATTGAGGAGGTCTTAAAGGAGTTTACTGGTTAGGACACTAAAGTGAATGTTCTTATTATATTCAATCGTCCCGCTGACGGGACCACAGAAGTTAACAACTGGACCGCAGAAGTTAACAACATTGATCCCAGGGGGTCATCCGCACAGGAAACACCTGCCCCAAATTTAAAGGAGCATGGCTGGGTTTATTGCCCGGTGCCTGAGGCCGCACAGTGGTTGTTTTATTTGCAGCAGCATGTGTATATAATATATGCCTTAAAATCTGAGTTATACAAGGTGTGTCAAAAACGTATCGAGATTTTTGTACTTTTTGACACGCCTTGCATTCTGAAAAATGAAATTACGTTCCATTCATTGTTTATTTATATCTTGGTCATTACAGCTCGGCACTTTTATGACACACCTTGTATTCTGAAAACAATTAACCCTCCCTTCATTGTTCATTTCTATCTTGGTCAATACAGCTTTAAACTCGGCACTTTTATGACACACCTTGTATTCTGAAAACAATTAACGCTCCCTTCATTGTTCATTTCTATCTTGGTCAATACAGCTTTAAACTCGGCACTTTTATGATACACCTTGTATTCTGAAAACAATTAACACTCCCTTCATTGTTCATATCTATCTTGGTTAATACAGCTTTAAATTCGATACGTTTATGATACACTTTGTATTCTGAAAAAAAAAGTTCCATTCATTATTCCTTTCTGTCGTGGAAAATACAGCTTTAATCTCGATACTTTTATGACACACCTTGTATGTTGAAATACCTTGAGACTGTCACAGACATCTTGGATCTTTCGAAATGCAAATTTAATGCCATGTGATATTGTGTATATTCTATGTACCAGCATCTCAAAAGACTTATTATTATTCAGAAACTATTATTCTTCATGATCGAGAAAATATGAAATTATTAGTTTTAGGTGTATTTTCTGCTGTATGTATTTTATATGCTCTAACATAGAAAACGATCGATTAAACATGTACTGCAGCCTTTAGAAACATTAAGCTTGGATTTGGTCACTTTCTTTAATGGCTCTAGCAACAGAAAACACCCACCGGGCGTCGTAAAAATTAATTTTTGAAAGACATTGCCTAAGAGGGTGGGAGTTAAAAATTCAATGTCAGGGTTTTTTATCATAGGTAAGACAAATCCTCATATTTATTAAAGGAGTAAAAAAAAATAAAACAATTTGAAATGAAAACTGAGCCTCGTCCCTCTCAAATAAAATGTTGCATGCATGTAATAATCAGACAATTATTTTGAATATTTTCCACATCAATTTTCCACAAAATCGTAGGTATTTATTTATTTGTAAACTTTTTAGTTAACTTCCTTTTACTGTAAAAAAAAAAGGACGAGAGTAAAAAACAATTTTTAAAATTGCTTACTCAAATTTTGGGTGTATATAGCATAAGAATATTGTGACGTAAGCTGTGACGTAGAGCTATGACGTAGTTTTTGTCACAGACAGAAATACAGACAATCTCCATTATTAATAGATATCAATATTCGTGGGTTATTTAATGCCAAAACCATCATAGTAGAACAACAGCAGTAGTACTATTTAACCCCTAGATAAGGGTATAGGGGTGTTCATACCTTTTCCAAGGATTTCAGTCCGTAAATGAACTTAATAGTGAGACTGGAGTTCAAACTTGCTAACTACAATACCGTAGATAAATCTATTTTTCTGATTTTGTTCACTAAAAAGAAGCCTATTAAAATAATAATGGAATGGCCTAGTCAGTTTTCGGACCTTAATCCTTTAGAGAAACCGTGGAGGGAGCTGAAGCTCTGAGTTTCCAAACGACAACCTACAATCTTTAAGGATTTGGAGAGGATCTGCAAAGACGAGTGGGCCAAAATTCCCCCTGTGGTCTGTAAAGAATTGATAACCAACTACAGGAAACACATAATGGTAGGGATGGTGTTCTTGGGGTCAGCTTTTTTCCTCCAAACACGACGAGTCTGGTTGATGCCAAAAAGCTCAATTTAATCTCATCTGACCACAGCACTTTCTCCCAACACTCCTCAGAATCACCCAGGTGCTCAATTGCAAACTCCCGACAGGCCTGTCCATGTACCTTCTTGAGTAGGGGGACCTTGTGGGAACTACCTGATTTCAGTCCATTACGAAATCATGTTTGAAGGAGAAAAAAAATTGACTTGGACCCTAAGAACACCATCCCAACCATTAAGCATTGCGGTTGAAACATTAGGATTTGGGGCTGTTTACTACACTGGGTCGAGGGGAAGATGGATGGGGCCAAGTACAGGGAAATCTTGAGTGAAAACCTCATTGCCTCAGCCAGGACAAATGGGTCATGGTTGGGTGTTTCAGCAAGGCAATGACTAAAAGAATACGGCTAAGGCAACAAAGGAGTGGCTCAAGAAGAAGCATATTAAGATAATGGAGTGGCCGAGTCCCCGGCCCTTAATCCTATAGAGAATCCGTGAAGGGAGCTGAAGCTTCAACCTACAATCCTTAAGGATGTGGAGGGGGTCTGCAAAGATGAGTGGGCCAAAATTCGCTCTGTGATCTGTAAAAACTTGATAACCGACTATAGGAAACGCCTAGCTGCTGTGCTTGACAACAAGAGTTTATTCACCAAGTACTGAGTTATATTTTGCTATGGGGTGAAATACTTATTTTTTAATAAAATACAAATAAATGGTCAAAAATTTATATAATTTGATTTTCTATTTTTTTATATATATTCTATCTCTCACTTTCAAGAGGGACCTACCCTGAAAATTATACACCATTCCTATTTTTGTAAGGTGGCAAACTCAGAAAATCAGAAAGGGGATGAAATAGTTATTTACCTCTCTGTGTGTAGATGCACAGAGGAACTTCCAGAGTTTGAACAAAGTAGAGACAGTCAACGACACTTTGTGACGCATGGATAGATAGGAATACAAACACTGGAACACATGTACTCAAAAGGTACAACACTACTTATCATAATCACACACACACACATACACACACACACGCATATACACATACACACATACATTTATATACATATATTGTAACACGATATATATCTGTGTTTTTACACAATACATATACATATATATATATATATGTGTGTGTGTGTGTGTGTGTAGGTGTGTGTATGATTATGGTAAGTAGTGTTCTATGTTTTGAGTATACGTTCTTCTGTTTGTATACCTGTCTATATCTGCGTGTGTTTATATACTGTGTGTGTGCACGTAAGAAAAAAAAGAAATTGAAATAAAAATAGCTAATTATGACTCTGTGTGTATGTGCGTATATATATATATATATATATATATATATATATATATATATATGTGTGTGTGTGTGTGTGTGTGTGTGTGTGTGTGTGTGTGTGGCTGTGTTTCCGTGTGTGTGTATGTGTCTCTTTCTGTGTCTGTGTTAAGGATGGCTGTGTATATATTCCTATGTGTGTGCACGTAAGAAAAAAAGAAATTGAAACAAAAATAGCTAATTATGACTATATATATATATATATATATATGTGTGTGTGTGTGTGTGTGTGTGTGTGTGTGTGTGTGTCTGTGTGTCTGTGTCTGTGTGTCTGTGTGTGGCTATGTTTCCGTGTCTGTATATGTGTCTCTTTCTATATCTGTGTTAGAGATGGCTGTGTATATATTCCTTTGTTTTCGTTTATTTTTTCCCACCCAAAACTGTTTATGAATAAGAGTGCGACCATTATGTTTTGGAATGTGCCAACTCTTAATTTGCATCCGCTTTTCCCTCACACTTTAATTAAAATCGTGAAAGGAAGATTTTACCGCTAACCTCTGGCAAATGGCGTCTAGTTTTTTTTTTGGTCATATTGTCGAGAATCAGACGCCGTCTTTGTTGTTCTGCTTTTCTTTATTACAAACATTTTATTGTCAATATGTATTCAGTAGACACGTAAGATCATAAGTCAAAACAATAAACGTTCCAATAACAACAAAACAAAAAAAAAACAACATCTAGCTAAAGAGGTGAATACTAAGTTTTCATATAAGTAAAGCCCCTTCGCTTCCCTCCCCTTCGCAAAAAAATATGATAATATTGGTCATAAATTCTTGCTTATATTTAAAATCATACTTTTCAAGCAATTTTTTAAAGATATTTTATATTGTAGGGAGAAAAATATAATTTTCGTGGTTTCCCCACGTCACGTGTTCGTTGGTCACGTGGTTATTCATCCCGTTGAAACTTTCTCTATTGTCTCTATTTTTTTGAAAAATACTTATCTGTATCAGTCCTCGTTTGTGGAACGAAAAAGATGTTCTTGATTTCTGAATAAAATAGAGACCATTTGACTCCAACATCGGCATGGAATTGTATTGTTCTTAGCTACGGTTGGTTTGTTACTTGTTTTGTTTTATAGCATACCAATCCTTTTTGATGGGTTATTTTAATAAACAAAGAATTCAGGTTGCTGAAAGTACGTGCTGTTCCATAAACGGTCACCTAATTAATTATTAAGCAGGCTAATCTCTATTTCTCTGAATTTATTAAACAATTGGCCACATAGCGTAGTGGATAAAGGAGTAAGGTTAAGACAGTTCTAAGTGACAGTTATCTCTAGACTGCAGGTTCAATCCTGTTCAGGAGCAGCAGTAACATAGAATAATAATTAACACTGCTTAACACCTGTACCCCCAGTTATGTTTAGCGGAATGAGAACAGGATGCCCCCGTGGACTGAATAAAAGGTTAGGTCCAAAGTTCTGCAATGGCTCCCGATTACGACAAGAAAGTTTCCCATTACGACAAGAAGGTTCCCGAGTTTGAAAGAAGATTCCCAAGTCCGAGAAATTTCCCGAGTCAAGAAATACACGAAGAAGGCCGGAGGGCACATCAGCCGAAACGTTGTACAGATAACAATGAAGATGAGGACAATAGTCCGAATAATCCAAATAAGGTAAATCGCTACTTACCCGGTGATCTAGCCTAAACTGGTGCTTTTTTTGTGGCTTAACTGTAATATCCTCGCTATGAAAACCATTGAAGACAAGAATTTTTTTTTTTTTTACTATTTTATTGTACTTTTTCTGACATTTTGTTAGTAGAACATTATAGACAGTTTTCCCTTTGAGGACATATAATACAATGTTCTTGTATTTATATCTATTAAACATCCATATGTGCATTGTTTATGCGATTTAATTGTTTGTCTTTTCCTTATCGAATGTTTCGTGTCAATGTATCTATAGATGCGCTAATGAATTATAAGGATCATGTGCTGGGAATAAACTAATGCGCACTATTCTTATAACAGTTTCAAAGGATACGGGACAGAGTTATTTAAGTATCGAGGACAGCATGATGTGGAGACCGAACCATAGGTTGGTTGGTTGGTTTTATGGCATATCAAACATTGTTGGGTTATTTTATACCAAGGTTATTTTAATAACAATGGTCTCCAATACATACAGTACAAAACATTCATTTATTTCTTACACAAGTTTAACTTTTAATACTCTTGGATCTTGAAAGTAAATTTTCTTTTAAATGGATTGATTTTAACGGCAGGTCAACCTGTCAAGAGTTATTTTATATCTAAAGGTTAGGATCTTGCACACAGTCCTATCAAAATACTCTTGGATCTTGTAAGTAAATTTTCTTTTAAATGGATTGATGTTAACGGCAGGTCAACCTGTCAAGAGTTATTTTATACCTAAAGGTTAGGATTTTTCACACTGTCTAATCAAAATACTCTTGGATCTTATAAGTAAATTTTCTGAGTTTTCCATCTCGTACACCATACAAAGGTTAAAGAGTCCAGTCTGCATTAATATTTTTTTATTTTCTTTGTATTCCTTTTTACTAGTTTTTTTTTATGTGAGTAATATGAGGATCGATCTTGGATCTAGTCACTCTTGCTTCCTATTGTTTCTAAGTCTCATTGTGAATATTTCTCTCTTTTTCTTTTTGTTATTATTTTTCTTTCTTTTTTCTTTTTCTTTTTTCTCTTTTTTTTTTTTTTTTGTCTTTTAATAACTTGTTCTCTGATCTGCTGGTCACGTCTGCTATTTGACACATTTTCTTGGCGTTGTCAATAAACATTATGTCTGCTCTCGTGACTTGAATAGGATCATCTGTCTCCAATACAAAATCTCAATAAGATTTACATTTTTCTCTTTTCCCCAAAAAATGACTTTTTGTTTTTGTGCAACGCATAATGCTTCAACTTTTTTTCTCGGGTTGTCTGTCCTGTTTCTTGCATTTTAGCATGTGTATCCAAGCATACCTTCGCTTACTTCTATTTTTCTTTCTGTAAAGGGCATCCACTATCAGCATTTTCTTCATCTTCTTGGCACTTTCACAGGAGTGTGTGTGACAGCAAGTGTCTTCGGACCTACAGTAGTCTTCGTGTTGGATTATTTTGGGTATATAAGCCGTGCTGTAATCCATCACTTAAACTTATAGCCTCAGCGAGGTTATGTGGTTTAAACCCCAGCCAATCAACAGTCCGAATACGTGGTTAGTTAACAATTTAATCACTGATATTGACACTAGTTCATGTGCACGTTATTCGACATTGACGAACGGACCAACAACCAAAGGATCATACCCAACACTAAGGGACACCAAAGGTTTCTTCAGCAAGTCTCTCAGGTCTCCAGGACTCTTCTGAGTATTCTGGCAGATTGTAGCAGCACAGTGTTCTGAATGGTTTCAATCATTCCTCTGATTTCCAAACATTCCAGACCCTTTTCCAACCCTTTAGGGACTGTTCCAAGTGCACCAACTACAATTGGTATCACTTTCACTTTCATATTCCATAACTTTTTCAGTTCTCTGGCAATGTCTAGATATTTGTCCATTTTTTCATTTTCCTTTAGCTTCACCCTGTGATCTGCTGGAACTGCAAAATCCACTATTATTATTATTATTATTATTATTATTGAAGGACAAACGTATTTACTTTGTATGAAATAATCTTCTAAAATATTTTACCGCAATAAATTATTTTTTGTAAATTCTTGGTAGTTTTTGAAAATGTCTGTCTGTCTGTCTGTCTGTCTGTCTGTCTGTCTCTCTCTCTCTCTCTCTCTCTCTCTCTCTCTCTCTCTCTCTCTCTCTCTCTATTCTACACTTGACATGACATGACTGTTTCAATTGAAAAATAAATAATCCAATGTACTGAGCTACCTTTAAAAAAAACACACCTGACTCTTTTCTGTCATATTTCAATTCTTTAATACGATTCGATTGTTAAATTATTTTCTGTTTCCTCCTCTTCCATCTCCTCTTCCTTTTCCTCCCCACTTCCTCTCCTAATCCCACTCCTCCTTTGTTTCCTTATCTTTTTATTATTCTTTGTCTAGTTCCCGCTTCCTCCTCATCCACCTACTCCGTCTTTTATTATCCCCTCTCTAATTCTCCTCCTCCCCCTCCGCCTTCTCTTCCTTTAATTCTACTTTCTCTGACCGCCCCCCCCCACTTTTTTGGCTTTTGACACATTCTTTCTTTCTATCTCACTTCCTCTTTCTTCACAAATTCCTCTCCTCCCACTTCTTCCTAAACTTTCTTTTTCTCATTAGTTTTTCTTCATCTTATTATAATAGGGATTCGGCGTATTTTCGTCTGTAACCGAAAATACGTCAGTGCTTATGTCACAATATCCTCGGGAATTGCATACGTTTATCAACGAGTATCTAATTTACAGTCAAAATCATTTATATATAGAATAAATATCATTTATAAATGATGTCTATGGGAAAATCGGAGTTAGATTTGCCTCAAAGCAGCTCTCGTTATTAGTGCATTGAAAATACTGCAATGTGTCTTATATATCACTTTGCGCTAATACCCTTGGGAAAGGTATACATTCTACTCTCCTTCCAGCTATAGATAAATAGTAGGGCAGACTGGGCTCTTTAACCTTGGTTAGGCAACCGGTCTAGGAGAAGGAAAACTCTGAATTCAAACCTGTTGAACTCCGCTTAAGAAATTGACCTTGTGTCACATCTTGCTCGAGCGGAGGGGTTGTTAAATATATATATCACTGAGAAATAACGGTTTACATAATATATAGTGTGATGATGATGATATACTATTAATTAGTTTTTTTATACTTTTGTAAAAAAATATGGAACGCTTCACGAATTTGTATGTCAGCCTTGCGCAGTCTTCTCTCTATCGTTCCAATTTTAGTATATGCATTGTCGAAGCTAGTACTAAGTGCATGGGGTGCTATACGCTTGTATAATATTATATTTTGTTTAACTCTTTGCCTACAAAATGTCACCCACGGTTATATCAAATTTTGTTGCTATTCTTTTTACCTGTATGATGAGATTACACTAACTATTCACCTCAGAACTCATTTTATTCAAATAATGTCATTTTATTATTATAATCTGAGTTCTTCTGCTCAATTATAATAATCGTAATGCGAGAGCCGCTGTTAGCTACTTAC
>CM042148.1:95822571-95826902 GCA_023376005.1 Doryteuthis pealeii | reverse complement strand
AAGAAGAAAAAGAAAGAAAGAAATCTCCAAACGATGAAAAACAAGATTTAAAATAGTATTCGCTAAAAATGAAGGAAAAGAAGGAAATCGATGTTTAATCCGAAAACGCAATTTTTAGAAAAAAATGATAAAATCTTTTCCTTATGTTCTATTGAAACAGATTAGCGTTATCGCCCTCAGCCCCTCTCTCTATCTTTCCCTAAATCTCTTTCTTTCTTTCTTATTATATTTTTCTGTGTAGTCTGTCCTTTTTCTTCCCCTTCTTTCTTTATGATAAAAATGGATTGTTCCATTATTCGGCTTAGGTGACGACACTCATAAGAAATAAAAATTTGGCGGATAAACAAAACCAGATAATCAGGATTTATATTTTAGCATTTCATTCTGGACAATCTGGACGGTCTCATTTTTAAGTAGAGGGTGTTGCAAGATGATAACGGTCGTACGAACAGGAGTATTAATATCTAAAATATTAGTTCAAAGGAAGAAAAAGAAATGAAGTTTTGGTTTGAAACTGAAAAGAGGAAAAAATTTTGGTCAAAAAATTAAAACTGATTCACAAAAAAGAAAAATAAAGAACAAAAGGAAAAAAAAAGGAAAACTTTCTTACAAGCCGCATTAAATACGGAAGTAATGCTATGAGGTAAAGATGAAGGGAAATGAATGAATTATAAAAGTTTTCGGTAACAAAATAAAAAAGATAAAAAGATAACAATACAGAAAAAGATGTAGAAAATTAAGAAAGATTTCCGAAAAATAAAAAAGTATGAGAATTTTTTTACTTAAATAACGGAAGAAAAATGAAGCCAAAAAGACGGTAAAAGATTTTTTTTTTTTTTTTCACAAAAAAATAAAAGAATGTTAAAAGATACGGTTGGAAAAGAACTCTTTTTTTAAAAAGTACAGAAAGTACAGGGTTGGGAAAAATCAACTAAAAGTAGAAGGTGACAGAGAGAGAAAAAGAGTTAGAGAGAGAAAGAGAGAGAAAGAGAGAGGGGGGTAAAGAGATTTGAAACATGAAAAAGTAAAGGTGTAAAGAGAATGGAATGGAAAGGAAGGAAAATAAATGGAGCGAGGATTTAAAGACAAAAATGTCGAAAATGTTTTGAGAAAAAAGGAAACGGTGAAAATTAAATAAAAAGATGAAAGGAAAATGAAAGACAAGGAAGAAAAATGCATGAAAACTCAGGGAAAAATAAAAATTGAACAAAGTAAAAAAAAAAAGGAATTGAAAATATTTTGAAGTTCAAAAGGTGGCCAAAATGTTTGATAAAAAGTAAAGGATGGATGGTAACTTTTTCTTGAATAACACAGAGAAGAAAATAGAGAAAAAAAGAACAATATTTAAAATAAAATACAGATTTAAACATGGTACTTGTTTAATACACCTGAAAAAAATAATGAATGGATCGTTATTATTTTTCAGAATACAAGGTGTGTCAAAGAGTACACAAAAGGTCGATACTTTTTGACAGACCTTATATATAGAGAGAGAGAGACAGACAGACAGACAGACAGACAGACAGAGAGACAGACAGAGAGGGAGAGAGAGAGGTCTGGAACGTAAAAAATAAAGAAGTTATGAAGAAAAAGAGAAAGGAAAAGGGGAAAGGAAGAAATAGGAGTGAAACGAAAGAAAGAAAAGCAGGAAGGAATAATGAAGAAAGTAAAAATCCAAAACGAATCAGAAAAGAAAGAAAGAAAGAAAGAAAGAACGAAAGAAAGAAATCCAACAAAGAACCAGGAAACACAGCAAAAAAGAAAGAAAGAAAGGCAGGAAGTAATAAGGAAGAAAGTAAAAATCCAAAACGAATCAGAAAAGAAAGAAAGAAAGAAAAAAGAGAAAGAAAGAAATCCAAAAAAGAACCAGGAAACACAACAAAAAAGAAAGAAAGAAAGAAAAATTCAAAGCAAAACAGGAAGGAAAGAAAGAATGAAAAAAGAAAGAAAGATTTACAAGAAAATAAAAACCCCAAAAGAAAACAGTAAAGAAAGTAAGAAAAAAAGAAGGAAGGTAAGAATTAAAAAAGAAACAGGAAGTACAACAAGAAAGAAATAAAAAAAAAGGAAGGAAGATAGGAATCCAAAAAGAAACAGAAAAAAAGACAAAAAAAAGATAAGAAAAACACAGAAAGAAACTGAAAGAACGTAATGAAAAATGAAGAAAAATGAAGGAAATATATTTTAAAAAATGTGTTCAGCTAAAAATACGATTAAAAAAACAAGAAAAATTAAGGAAAAAAATTCGCAAAATAGAAAAAAAGGAAGAAACAAAAAAATTACTAATATATATATATATATATATATATATATATATATATATATATATATAAGAATTTACGAAAATCCGTTTTTTGATCTTCAACAGCGAAAAATGGAGTAAAGAGTTGTGTGTAAGAAACGCCATCTGTTGGTTGAAAAATTCAATGGCAGATGCTAGTGGCAACTGCATCGATAAAATTATCCAGTGCCAAGTACTTGGAAGAGGAGTAGAGTTCGATCACTTAAGGCACATCCAAGTCATTCACAAAATCTATCTATTCACGATTGACAAATTGTAAGTATGGAATCTTCTATCTATTTTCAACACTCGTGATTGCACACAACATTTGCGTTGGCTTCAGATGACATTGAGAGTGAGTTCGATTCCCGATGAGTGCTTTGGAAATATGGCATGATGCCAAATTTAGACTTTTTTTTTTACAGACAAGGTAGATGATAAAGAATTAGGACAGCCAATAACAATATAACAGTATTGACTATCCGATCACTTATAAAGTACCCTATAACTCTCTTTGTCAATATATATATATATATATATATATATATATATATTAATATATATATATACTAGGAGTCTCAAAAAAATATCGAGATTTTTTTGTACTTTTTGTCACATATTGTATTCTGAAAAAAAATCGTTCCATTCATTCTTCATTTCTATCTTGGTAAATACAGCTTTAAACTTAGTACTTTTTTAACGCACCTTTTATTCTGAAAAGAATTAATGAGTGGAACCTTATTTTTTTTCAGAATACAAGGTGTGTCAAAATGTACAAAAGATCTCGATACTTTTTTGACACATCTTATATATATATATATATATATATATATATATATATATATATATTCTAACAAGAATATTCTCCCTCCGGGCGTAATTATTTTTGTTTTAATGTTATGAAATATAACTATTTAGGAAGACTAACAGAATAACATATAAAACGATTACGCTTATTTTAATGATAGTTTAATTAGTTTCTATATGAAATCATTCATAGGATTCATTTTAATACGCTGGAGAATAAAACAATAATATTAGAGATCAATAACATCAAATAATTATTTATTAAACCTGGTTTTGTTAAAACAAGTATGCAAAACACACCATATATAATGTAAACCTTTGTTTCTTAGTGATGCATAAGACACATTGAAGGATTTTAAATGCACCAATAACATGCGCTGTCTGGAGGCAAATCTAGCTCATTTTTTTATATAGAGACATCGTTGGTAACTAAGATTTGTTCTAGTCTATGTATTAATTATTTTGACTTAAATTGTATACTCTTTGATAAACTTATGCAATTCCTGAAGTTATTGTGACGTAAGCAGTAACGTAGTTTCGGTTACAGAGACGAACACTCCATATGATAAAGAAAAGTAAAAAATGAATTAGTCTTTTGATTTTTACTGATTTACTGATTCAATTCAATAATTAAAGATCAATCGATTTGTGGAACATTTCACTGTTTTTCATCAATAAATACAAAAAGAAATAAACTATTCATAGAATAAATGAATATTTTTCATTTAAATTAATACGCAAAATGTTCCATCTGCAATTCAGGATATTTCATTTTTAACTTCTTTTTATTGTTGGCCAATGAGAAACGTACACAGAACGCATTTAAGATCGTCATCCGTCGTCCCCCGAATCTCTTTTTTTAAATTTTGCCATATGGAGATCTAATGATACTGTACTCTTTTCTACCAAGGAACACTACGGACTTGGATTACAAGGAGTATCTACTAATACTGCACTCTTTTCTGCCAAGGAACACTACAGACTTCGGTTACAAGGAGTATCTACGGATACTACACTCTTTTCTACCAAGGAACATTACGGACTTAGATTACAAGGAGTGTCTACTGATACTACACTCTTTTCTACCAAGGAACATTACGGACTTAGATTACAAGGAGTATCTACTGATACTACACTCTTTTCTACCAAGGAACACTACGGACTTGGATTACAATGAGTATCTCCTGATACTACACTCTTTTCTACCAAGGAAAACTACGGACAGATTACAAGGAGTGTCTAC
>CM042148.1:95810071-95820071 GCA_023376005.1 Doryteuthis pealeii | reverse complement strand
GAACAAGAACAACAACAATAATAATAATAATAATAATAATAATTATAATAAGAAGAAGAAGAAGAAGAAGAAGAACATCAACAACAACGACAACAACGACAATAAAAAGAAGGATAAAGATAAATAAGCTTTCATTTATTATTATTATTATTATTATTATTATTATTATTATTTATCGAATGACCTAAGCCAGTTTGAAGCCGACCTAGGTTAAAACCACATTAATGTGCCAAGAAGAACAAGAACAATAATAATAATAATAATAATAATAATAATAATAATAATAATAATAATAATAATAAGACTAAGAAGAAGAAGAAGAAGAAAAAAAAAAACAACAACAACAAAAGAAGGAAAATGCAATTGTAAGAAGAAACTGAGGGAATATAAGTAGGTGAAGTCGTCGTTTTGGCCCAATGTCGATCAGCCAAACATTGGCCTAAAATCCGTTCTTGACAAAATTACTTTAGCCCCTCCCCCTACAGAAAATAATTTACCAAAAATCAGGGAATTATCGGATTTTAATGAAATTTTCAGTGTTTATTCATCAAAGAATGATCTTTATAATGCATTATTTATTTTATTTCAAAACTTTCTCATTTTTCTTCAGGTCCCTTAATTTTGACTCCATCTTACTTTGGGGGTGTAAAATATTGGCAAGTTGGTCCTTGTTTGATACTAATAACAGTAGAAATAAAAATATAAAAGACTGAAGTTGTAAATAGAAAAAAAAATTTAAGTGGAATATTTTATAAGTAAATAAGTACCGAAAATCGGAAAATAAAATGTTAAAAAATAATAAATGATTAATTTTTTGGAGATTTCTTTTTTACTCATAATTATCTAATTGGCTATTATCTTATAAAAGAAAAAAATTATGCATCGATATTTTTTCTGCTAAAAAAGGGGCAGCCTACATCGTTTTTCTTCAAAACGTATACTTTGTTTGCGTAAAATAAGTTTTGCATTAAATAGATATTTATTTCTAGAATCTAAAAATATAACATTTTAAACTTAACATCAGAATATGTTTATTTTAAATGAATTTTATATATTAATTTTTCATAGCAAAAATATTTAATTAAAGTTTTGAAATAAAATAACTGATGCATTATAAAATTCATTAATTGATAAATCAATACTGAAAATTTCATTAAAATCGGATAATTCCCTGATTTTTGATAATTTTTTTTGCAATCACGAATGTTACATTAAATATGTAAACAAGCCCGTTATACCATTTAAAAAGAGCCAAAATGACGAACGCGAACGAGTTTGACCAAAACAAATCGTTTTAAAAGTATTAAAAATAAACTGCATATGTAATGATATTTTTCTTTTTTTAATGTTACTACTTATCGTTTTAGACAAAAGTTTGACCTTAAATAATAGATTTAATTAATTTTAATTCGTTTTTTTAAATTTTAGCAGACGAAAAATTGGGTATACCTAGTGTATCCCCTTTTCACTAGCACTAGACCATGGAGATTGTTTTGCCTCTGAGGTAGGGCGCCATACATACCATCAACTTCTCACATTACCGTACTACTTATACGCTGAGTTAGCGATGGTCTGTATCGAACCAGGAACCTTGTTGTTCCTATGCGGACGCTCTACAGACTGGGCTAAGCAGTCCCTATCAAGAAAAAAAAACAGAATGAAATTAAGAAATAGGGAGGAAATCGGGTTGAGTTATAGGCAGAAGTAATAACTAAAAGAGGGACAAGAGGGGAAAGAGAAAGAGAAAAAGAAATAATAATTACTACGATAGAAAAGTCCCATCACCATGGATCGGCTATGTGAGCAAAGGGGTGGTCTCCGTTGACTGCAGGTGTGTTCATGGCTAATAAGACCGGCAAGAGAAAGGCAGGCACAGTCGCGACGGCTGCAGCTAAAGGTCTGATCAGGATTTGATGGTCTTGTGTTGTATTATTCCTCAAATCTTTTCCCACATTCTCCTACTCTTTCTTTTACCCCTCCTTTTCTTCCCACATTCTCTTACTCTTTCTTTTACCCCCTCCTTTTCTTTCCCTACTCCTACTCTTTCTTTTTCTCCTTTTATTTCTCCTTTTTCTTTTTCTTTTCATTTCTTTCTATCTTCTACTTTTTCTTTTCTCTTTTTTTCTCACTCTCTAATTATTCTTTTTTTCCCGTTTTTCTTCTTCCCTTCTTTCGTTACCCTTTCTTTTTCTTTTTACTTTCTCTACTCTTGCTCCTCTTTCTTTCTTTTACTCTTTAGTCAGTGGGTGTTTTTCAAGAAGACGGCATGGTTAGTGGTGAGACGCCCGGTGTCACGGTTCTCAGCTAGGATAGACCAATGGTGATGGTTGGTGTGACATGCACTCTTTGGTGCCTGTAGTAAGTTCACCTGAGAGTTTGATCTTGGGTAGGCGATGATTCCTCATCCTGGTTGCTCTGTCGCCTGTGGGCGGAAGAATACACCAACTGTACCTCTGCATATGAGTAAAATCTTTTCACGGGCGCGTTGTCTTGACGGTAAGTGTCTAACATGCTACTTTGAAACCAATGGTAACAATCGCGCCTTAAATGTATTGTACTCTATAACAAATAAATATAGCTCTTACACCCGTAATGGAGCACTTTATTTTGAATTCTCCAACACTAGAAAAACAATATATATATATATATATATATATATATATTGTTGTTGGCATCCTTCCGTCTACTGAAGACGATGGCGTAGTGTTCATTTTTTATCTGCAAATGCGTGGGTGGCTGAACAGATCAATTCGTGAATGACAGTCTCTGGTGCAGTGACTGCAAACAAACGGTGATGCTTGCTGGAGTTGCTGTTGTCTCTCCTTCCTTTTGGCTTTTTTTTCCGTGGCGGCTTCTTTCCTCTCTTTTTCACTTCTTTTCGTTCCTTGTCTGAGAAGGAGTCGCCAGGTAGCACGGTCTTCTGCATAAGCCTCCCATGTGCTGGTGTTAATGTGGCATGTCTTCATGCTTCTCTTACAGACACACCTAAATCGCAGGCGTGGTCTCCCTACTGGTCGGTGCCCTCTGCTAATTCGCCATACAGTAGGTCTTTGGGGATGCGGCCTTTGTCCACCCCCTGACGTGGCCAAGCCAACGCAGGCGCCTCTCACAGATGATGGCGTATATATATATATATATATATATATATATATATATATATATATTCGTAAGGTGATATGCATAGAAAATAAAAAGCTTAACATTAATAAAATATCATTCAATATAGGTAATAATATATTGAACATATTTATTAGCTAATACACTAATCTTAGCAACCCCTTAAAAATAATAGAATCCCCTAATTTAAAAACAAAACAGATAAAAGAACAAGAACAAGAAAAAACTACTAACACCACAACATATGCCGCTTGATGACGACTGAGGAAACAGTCGAAAGCGCTAGAGTAGTTAGTACGGAAAATCTCTTATACCAACTGGATCCTAACCATAGAAAAATATCCAGAAGACTGGAAAAACTATAACTGAAGATCTTGAAGATGAAATATTCCGTGTTATTCAAAAATACCTACCTACAAAATAACTTGCTGCCAAAACACACAGAATTTAATATATATATATATATATATATATATATATATATATATATATATATATATATATATATCATACGTATATATATATGTGTGCGTGTGCGTGCGTGCGTGTGTATGTGCGCTTATGTTATGTTTGCAGATGACAGCCATGTCGAGTCATTTAGTCCATCCGTTTGTGTGTGATGAGCTGACCTGGAAATGACCTCGATGTTGTCAGGTGCAGAGTAAGGTAGACAAAAAGTCCCACGACTGGAAGTTGAGTGTTATGAATACAAAATCACGTGATAAGGACTAAGAAAAAGAGACAGAGACACTGAGGATAGTTATAGCTTCGAAAACGGCAAATGAACCACGTGGTCGTTCAGAGAGAAAGAGAGAGAGAGAGCGCGCGCAATAATGAAGATGGGCACGGATTCTATTCAACGTTTGTATTAGCCGATTAACAAATATTTTCTTTCTTTAAAACAAGTGGCTCGTAAACTCATATCCTCAAAATAGCCGGAACACACGGAATAAAGTGACGAGGAATTATTAAAAGACGTCTGTGTTCTTCATTTTATCACTGTGTAAAGTCGACAACGTTACCATTGCAATCCATAACTTTCTCGTCTGAAACAAGTGACAGTAAACAACAATCACCTGTTTGCATATATATATATATTTTTGATATCAATAGTTTATACACTAATGTCCCATTGGATGAAACCATCACGATATGCACGGATATATTATACCGTAGCCACCTTGACCCTCCTCCTATTCCCGAACCAGTCTTTATAAAACTGATCAACATCGCCACAAAAAATATTCAATTTAGTTTTAACAGCTGTATTTACGAACAAATTGATGGCATAGCGATGGGTAGTCCCCTTGGAGCGGCCCTGGCAAATATATTCGTTGGCTTTCAAGAAGAGGCATTATTTCAATCCAATAACCATCTCCCACTGTTCTACAAACGATATGTGGACGATACTTTTGCCCATTTTCTCTACTAGATCTGAATGCAGACTATTTTTTCACCGTCTTAATAACTTACACCCCTCCCTTTCTTTTACGTGTGAATTTGAGGCTAATAATTGTTTACCTTTTCTCGACGTTCTAGTGGAACGAACAGATAATACAATTCTTACCTCTATTTACCGTAAACCTACTTTTACTGGGTCCTATACACGTTGGGGTTCCTTTTGTCCCCCCCAACGTAAAATTAACTTAATAAAAACCTTGATTCATCGAGCCTTTATGATTTGTTCCAAATCCAAACTCCAACAAGAATTTTCCTTTATTAAAACTACGTTAATTAAGAACGGTTACCCTGAGAACTTGGTCAATGCCACTATAAGATACAAATGTGCGCAACTTTCAACCCTTCCGAAACTTGGTCCTGAAAAATGCCCAGTCTACCTAAGACTTCCTTGGCTGGGCAAATCTTCCATTCCTCTATTAGACAAAATTAAAAAGTCTGTCCATCGTTGCTTTAATGCCATCAATCCTCGGATAGTCCTTAAGTCCAATGTGCTGTTTCCTCCTAATCTCAAGGATAGTATTGCCCCTCATCACAAAAAGCCACCTTATCTATAAGTTTACTTGCAAATGCGAGATTTGCTACATCGGCCGTACTACCTTGAGACTGGAGTCTCGAATCAAGCAGCACATACCCTACAACATCCGTTCAGGCAACGTGGACTGTCCCACAGCTGCAGGCTTAAATACTCCTTCCACCATAGGACAACACCTATTAAGAAATTCGGCTTGTGCGCGCTCCTACCATCCTGCGATGTTCTCAGTCCTTTGTAGTTCCAATAGCGAACTGCAACTTCAAATCCTTGAGTCGCTCTTCATTTCTCGCACTCAACCCATCCTGTGCGTGCAGAAGCAGTCACAACAGTTACTCCTTTTTGGCATTTCAAGCCTCAGTTTATCGAACGGGGGCACCCGTAATTTCCGAACCCCCCCACGTGAGTTTTAAGTTTCGGATATTTTACGAATTCTCTTTCTGAAAGATAAAAAAAAAAAAAAGAACAAACTTTTTTCCTTGTTCTCACTGCTTCCTGCCTTTTGTTGTCTTCAACTACACTTTTTACCATCTTTCAATGTAATATTTCTCTGAGGAGCATTGTCGAAAAGAAGAAATTCATTTCTGATTTTAAATCAAAACTAGGGTACCTTTTTCCTTTCTTTTAAGAAAAAAAAAAAAAAAATTTACATAATGCATATGCTTTTACGCGTCCTCAATATATATATATATATATATATATATATATATATATATATATATATATATTCCTCTGAAAATACTAGAATGAAATAAAATGAAACTTAATATCCCACAAATTAGTTTCTTATATATTTCACACTCCATGCTTCACACTAAATCCTAAATAATATATATTAGAGACAGATGTATACATAACATATATACTGATATAATACATACACACTGAGAACCAGATTCAACCAAGAAGCATACGTGGATGACATAACGACAATATATATATATATATATATATAATATATATATATATATATATATATGTGTGTGTGTGTGTGTGTGTGTGTATATATATATATATATATATTATATATATATATATGAAGATAGGAGGGTTGGAGTAAAATCCGACAGTATGAGGTAAGGTAAAAGGAAAAGTGGACAAAAAATAATGACTCAAAACAAGTAGAAGTAGGAGAGAAATATTTCGTCCTTCTCACGCGAAGAACATCTTCACTCGAATTCAGAGTGACACCAACATTTTTATAACTTTGCCCATTTTCGATGTACTTTTCCAGAACAAATTTTCCATTTCAATCTCTGCAATTAATGATACGATAAAGCATTTTAGCACAGAGTGTTCTTAGAAGAAGTCTTTCAAGTATTGTAACACCAAACATTGTAGCTGGGTGATGTGCACCATCAGCAGGCCGGGGGGCTATTGCACGTCTGTTACTGCATTAATCCTGCATTCGCTGGTTCTGCACAATTTCTCTCTAGCCATTATCTTGTGTCGTCTGCTAGCTTCACTTAGGACCTCCACTCATTGTGATAATATGCAGCATTAATTTAAGCAAATGGAAAAATGGTCTTTCTTATAATATACTCTGAGCCCTTCCTAATCTGGACATGAGAGGAATTTCAAAAGAAGAAGGAAATTAATGGAAACGATACTATGCAGCAGTAATTTAAGCAAATAGAAAATATGGTCTTTCTTATAATATACTCTGAGCCCTTCCTAATCCGGTCAAGAGAAGAATTTCGGAAGAAGAAGGAAATTAATGGAAACGATAATATGCAGCAGTAATTTAAGCAAATGGAAAAAATGCTCTTTCTTATAATATACTCTGAGCCCTTCCTAATCTGGACATGAAAGGAATTTCAAAAGAAGAAGGAAATTAATGGAAACGATACTATGCAGCATTAATTTAAGCAAATAGAAAATATGGTCTTTCTTATAATATACTCTTAGCCCTTCCTAATCTGGACATGAGAGGAATTTCAAAAGAAGAAGGAAATTAATGGAAACGATACTATGCAGCAGTAATTTAAGCAAATAGAAAATATGGTCTTTCTTATAATATACTCTGAGCCCTTCCTGATCCGGTCAATAGAAGAATTTCGGAAGAAGAAGGAAATTAATGGAAACGATAATATGCAGCAGTAATTTAAGCAAATGGAAAAAATGCTCTTTCTTATAATATACTCTGAGCCCTTCCTAATCCGGTCAAGAGAAGAACTCCGGACAACAGAACGAGAAAACTGATGATGATAAACGAAGCCTAACGTCCGAGAGATGATGTCAACAGTTAAAGAAAAAGAACGAAGAAGATGACTCAATAAAATAGAGGATGTTGTTGATGCAGCAGTCGAAGAATACAAACACAAAAAAAAGAGAAAAGAGTGACTATTTCAAGAACAAGACTAATAGAACAAATCAAAGGGGATGAATTATTAAAGTGAAAAATAAAAAATAAGGTGAACAAACAATCAACAAAGAAAGAGAGAACAAATCACCAACAAAACGAAACAGGGTAGGGTTAACATTCAAAATGGCAAGAGATGAAGCATATGGTACTTGCATTCCTTCTTTCTTCTCTTCCAATCTTCTACTCAGTACTATACAGATATATACAATTCCCTCCACCTTCTTAGCAGATGTTAGAATACATCTGCTGTCACCCCTGCAGAGAAGTAAGACCTCCTACCCAAAGGGGTGTCGTGAGAAGGGCGAAATATTTATCTCCTACTTCTACTTGTTTTGCGGTCATTATTTTTGTTCACTTTTCATTTTACCCCACCTCATGGGACACACACACACATACACATACACACAGACAGACAGACACACGCACACGCACACACCACACACACATATATAATATATATATATATATATATATATATTTGGGAATAAAAAGGCCTTAAATACCATGGGTATCGTGGTTATGGACCATTTCCACTCGCGATTATTTTCACGAGCTTCTTCAGACCACTGATATATTTTTTATTTAGACAGGCACATGGCCAAACTCTTTGTATATTCATACATTTCAACAAACTACTGGTAGAGAATTAGGAACCCACTAGAATCACCTTGTACAAAGAAACTTGGTACGCACCAAAGTATATATATATATATATATATATATATATATATATATATATATAAACCAAGATCAGGTGAGGAAATCTACCTTACGATGTAGTAATTTCTTTTTTAAATGTCGTAGTTTGCAGAACTCAATATGTTCTCTTATTGTCAGAGTCACAGAGCGAAATTATATCAGTACAAAAAATAATAAAATTTACATCTGAAGATGGGAATGACTAGACAATATCGCTTGGTTCCCTGAAATAGGCTATGATGCTATATATATATATATATATATATATATATATATATATATATATATACTAGCGGGACCCGTGGAATTTCAACGAAACAAAACAAAAATCAAGAAGAGATATTTAAGCCAAAATCGATGATTTGCAAATTCATTACATATAAATACCAAAATATACAAAAATAATCGATACAGTACTTAACACATATATCACTTATAAGTATTTAATTCTACAGAAACTTCAAGATTACAATATTTGCGTAGCGTAAATTAGGACAGGGGACCACGATAACATTAGCTCAAAATTACCAAAATATATTCTGTAATTCACAATTTCAAAATTATAGATAAAACGAACATGTAACTTCTTTTTTTTTTATGTTGGGTATTTAAGTGATGTAATTTATGTTGGGTATTTTAGTGGAATGTTTCATTTTCAAAATTGAGAGAAATGAAATAGGACAAATAAATAATCTGCGATTAAGTGACCCCAGATAATCTGAATTTACATTTTTAAATTGCATCTTGGATGATTTGGACTGTCTCATTTTTAACAAGAGGATGTTGGAGGAGGATTACAGACGGAAGATTTAGGAACAACCGTATTAATATAGAGAAAAAAGATACAGTCTGTTAATGGTAAGTAAGTTAAAGTCGTCGAAGCTGGCCTAATGTCGGTATGAGCCATACTGCGAGGGAGTCTGTCCCCCTTTCACTAGCGCTAGACCAAGGAGATTATTTTTGTGTCTGAGGTGGAGCGCCATACCTACCGTCAGCTCCTTACTTTACCTCACAGATCCCCGTGCTACTCATACGCTGAGTTGGCGAGGACCGGTATCGAACTAGGAACCTGGTGGTTTCTAGCCGAACGCTCTACCGACTGAGCTAACCAGTGCGAATTTGAGAGAAAGTAAGGTTGCACTTTTAGGCGAAGGGGAAGAGGATTGGGAGATAAAATGAAACATATAATTAAATGATGAGTTAGTAAAACGTAATTGTCTTACTTAGAAATAAGCAAAATAACCGTAAATAAATGTGTATTCATTATTTTCTTCTTTAATTAATTTTTAATTATCTTCTTTATATTTCCAATATTAGTAATTGTATTTTTCTTTGGGATTTATTTTTGAAATCATTTTTCAAATAACAATTCATCAACTATGTCTTTCTGTTTACTTATCACTCTATTACGTTCTATTTTCCCACGTCAGACGACCTAATTTCTTTTGTCTGTCTTCATTATAATTCAATTACGCTATTTTCTCTCAGCTCTTATTAAAAATTGACAATCTATTTTCATTATCATCTAAGTGAAATCCGTCCAGTCATTAAGATCGTTTGACAGATTTCCTCCTTGGTGATTTAGTTTGGTTTCTTTGTTTAATGGCATAGCTACCTTCGTGGATAACACTCCACTTCGACCCTTACTCAGGATAAACCCGTGGTCAGAGAGACTCTTCACGATTAATTAGCTGGTCCCACCAAGCCTTAGCATCTTCAATCCTTTTTATCATAAATGCGCTAGAAAGCAGAGGCTGGAGGTCTTTAGTGACCTGTGTATGACGTTAAACTGAATGTCGTGATTAAGTTCCAATTCTGGTGGTCAGAGA
>CM042148.1:95790071-95800071 GCA_023376005.1 Doryteuthis pealeii | reverse complement strand
CAAATCACCCCCTCACAGTTTAGTGATCTATAAAAAAAATCAATCAAATCCTAATTTTTCAACATCTTTCCAGATATAAATATAATCTTCATTGTTTTTACACAAAAAGAAAGCTCTGGTGATAGTGAATGTGTATATGTTATAGGTGATATAACCTATGTACATAAATGGAATGCGCCGACGACTACTATAAGAAGTAACAGGACAATTATGGCTTGGTACGAAGCAACGCGAGTCAGCTCGTAACTGTATGGTCGGACGCAATCTCCACTTTCTTTTCTGTAATTTCTACTCATTTTTGTTAAATACATTTGTATCCATTTTCACCAGTCGTTTGTATTATTTTTTACCCTTAAAACCCACAACAGTATATATACTTACTATGTCATTATTGCTTTTGTAGTTTCCTTCAGACATACATACATATACACAACTGTCCTTTATATATGTATAGATTATTAATTTTTGTTTTATCTATTTATTTATTCTTTGGTTGTTAACTGCTAAATTGTTGTCTATGGTTTATGTGTTACTAGCAGAACCTGCGGATATACCACAGTATGATGACATAATATTACAACGCTTTACATGTTTATTTAAGAGCTAAAAAAAATAAAAAAAGTCGTCGGGGCGGCCTAATGTCGGTATCAGCCATGCAGCGAGGGAGTCATTCCCTTTTCACTAGCGCTAGACCAAGGAGATTATTTTAGCTTCTGAGGTAGAGCGTCACACCTACTATCAGCTCCTTACTTTACCGCACAGATCCCTGTGCTACTCATACGCTGAGTTGGCGAGGGTGGGTATCGAACTAGGAACCTTGTGGTTTCTAGCCGAACGCTCTACCGACTGAGCTAACCCGGCCCTTTAAATTCTCGTTTTCGCAAATTTAGCCTTTAGAAAACGAGGATTTTAGTGCATTTTAGTAAACGATCTTTGATGCTATTTACTCAAACACTGGTGCTAGTAAAAGATCTAATTTTTGGTATCAGTATTCAGTATACTAACATACAATATTCGCATAGATGGACAATTCGATATTTTCAAAAAGTGAAAAATCGACCTGCCCTAGTGTGTACGTATTCTTTATGCATGAGTAGAAATTTTGATAATGATTTAGCTCTCGTAAAATATTTAGTATTGAAAATTAAGTGAAGTGAGGCATTTGATATGTGAATTTCTTAACAAGCGCAGCGAATGTTACACAATACTCGGTGCAGAGAACTAAAACGGACGTGCACGCACCGAATAAGCTTTGCCTCTTTTCAATGTTCCCATTAGAATTCATCCGCCTATTAAGAGGCAGAATGAACGGGAAAAGGAAAAGGAAAATACAAGAAGAAGAAGAGAAAGAAGAAGAAGAAGAAGAAGAAGAAGAAATGATTTCTAACGAAAAATATAAAAAAAATAAAGAGAAACTCAGAGAGAACAAAGAAAGGAATAAAGGGAAGATTAAAGTGGATAATAGAAATAAAGGACTGTCTAAAAGAAAGAAAGAAAAAAAAGAAAAAAAGAAAGAAAGAAAGGAAAAAGAAAGAAAGAAAGAAGAAAGAAAGAAAGAAAGAAAGAAAAAGAAGACTTACAAAAAGAATGAAGAGGGAAAAACGAATGAAAGGATTGACAAATCAAGAGAAAAACAGGATTGAAAATCAAAGAAAGAAAGAAAGAAAGAAGAAAGAAAGGATTGGCGACTTGGAAGAAAGAAAGTAAGATTTGAAAATAGACACAGCAAACGAGATGAACTGAAAGAAACTGAAATTAAAAAGAGAAAAATATATCTAACATAAAGAAAAAAGAAAGAAAGAAAGAAAGTAAAAAAGAAAAACTGATAATAAACATACAAACCGATATTTAAAAGAAAGAAAGAAAGAAAGAAGGGAAAAAAGAAAGAAAGAAAGAAAGAATTGACAACTAGAAAGAAAGAAAGAAATAATTAAAACAAAGTACACAAAACAGTATGAAAAAAAAGAAAGAAAGATAGAAAGATAGAAAGAAGAGAAAGAATTGATAATAAACGCACAAACCGATATTTAACAGAAAGAAAGAAAGAAAAAAAGAAAGAAAAAAAGAAAGAAGAAAGAAAGAATTGTCAACTAAACGAAAGAAAAAAGAAAGAATTAAAACAAAGTACATAAAAAAATTTATGAGAAAGAAAAGAAAGAAGAAAGAAAAACTGATAATAAACACACAAACCGATATCTAACAGAAAGAAAGAAGTAAAAAAAGAAGGAAAAAAGAAGAAAGAATTAAAAAAAGTACACAAACAGTATGAAAAGAAGAAAGAAAGAAAGAAAGAAAGAAAGAAAAGAATTAAAACAAAGTACACAAACAGTATGAAAAGAAAAAGAAAGAAGAAAAGAAAGAAAGAAAGAAAGAAAACAGAAAGAAAGAAAAAAGAAAGAAAGAAAGAAAAAAAGAAAGAAGAATTAAAGCAAAGTACACAAAACAGTATGAAAGGAAAGAAAGAAAGAAAGAAAGAATTAAATCGTAATGTCAAAAGCGTAGAGTGCAAATAAAAAAGAAAAGCCCGGGTAATCGATGCTAAGTGTCATCGGACACGTCAGCGCTTTACAAGGGTTGAGTCAGATCAACACGTGCTTGAGATGACGTCATCTTTAACCTGACAATGTCACAAAGGACATATGTCAATATAAAAAGGTTTTTTTAAGGGACCTCTTTAGTAGAGAACACCAGTGCATCCGCTGCCATGATGTGTGCACGTACACCATCTCATTCATACACACGTGTACCCGTACACGCAAACTGCAGATTATAAGTGCACGCAGGTAAACGATAGATGCACGCGAACCTTGACATCTCCTACACACACCGGCCTTTCTTTATATCCTTTCAATGCCGGCTTTTTGCTATAATATGAAATGAGCTAATAAATTATACAGGCAATCGAGGACGCCTGCGCCCCGGAAAAAGATTAACGAAATCCGAGAGATTACGTAAATATTAGATTTATAGATCTCAGTACCGCACTAGAAAAAGCTACGAGGATAATCCCAAAAGTACGGTCTCCAAAGCGCTGGAAACGCGGGGAAACTGTTCGTGCGGCTATTGGTATAATTTTATATCTCTCGAGAAGGACAAAATGTCGTCATTTTCAAATAGATTCTTCATATTGTTTGGATTGGGAAAAAGCGTTGTCTAGTGAAAGCTAAATTTCATGCAATGTATAACGATGTAGATGTTTGGTTGGTTGGTTGGTTAGTTGGTTGGTTTTACGGATGTCAACCCTTGTTGGGTATTTATGCCAAAGACGTTTTTTGTGTGATTTTTGATTGTATTCAATTTTTTTCAAACTCAATTTTTTCAAACTCAATTTTCAAAACTCATTTTTTCTGTTTAACCCATAGATGGAACCCTAACAGGTACTACCTCTCCGGGTTTTATGCCAAAGACGTTTTGTTGTATTGATTCTTGATTGTATTCAATTTTTTTTTTTCAAACTCAATTTTTTCAAACTCAATTTTTCAAACTCATTTTTTCTGTTTAACCCATAGATGGAACCCTAACAGGTACTACCACTCTGGGTTATAGTGGACCTGGAGTAATGGTTATGAAGGGGTGCTCTATATTTCCCAAAGCTCGAAAGCTTCCCCATTTGATGCAGTTTAACGTCATACCCAGGACAATAGAAGGCTCAGCCACCGGCTTCTTACATATATTATAAAAAGGGTTGGGGTTTCTCATAAGAGCAAAAAGGGTAAGAATCAGATAGGTACTAGGGCTCGGTGTGACCAGCTAAATTAATCGGAGGGGTCTCTTCGATCACCCGTCAAGCCTAAGTACGGGCCAAATTGAAGTGATGAAAGTCACAGACTACTACTACTATTCCGTCCTTAAACATCACAGGTCGCCACCCACGACCAACAGGTGCTTCACTGGGTGAATTTTACCCCTCTGCAGAGGTGCAGTCGGCGTATTCTACAGCCGCAGTCAACAGGGAGGAGCGATTATTGGCAACACTGTTGTGTTTGTTGCAAATGCCACTATGCCTTCCCCATGTGCGTGCCTTGTGTCACGGCCCAGTCTTGGCTTGGTAGTCGTTTCTGACGGAGCTCTCGGTTAACACTACCGCCAAGTGTCAAGTTCATACAGTTGTTCGATTTTAAACCGATTGAAAATCAACTGAAGTATATGGCGAGTCGTGCAAGGATGACAAAAACATCCATAGATGTTGTAGGAAGCTTGTAACAGCGACGAGGTTCAATGCTTCCTCAATTACATCGCATTGAGCTTTAATGACATGGACATAGCAAAACTGACACAAAAATGCATCGACTGAAATGGCGATTATGTAGAAAAATAGATACAAGAAGAAGAAGAAGAAGAAGAAGAAGAAGAAGAAGAAGAAGAAGAAGCTCAGAGAGAACAAAGAAAGTAATAAAAGGGAGGATAAAAGTGGATAATAGAAATAAAGGACTGTCGAATAGAAAAAAGAAAGAAAGAAAGAAAGAAAGAAAGAAAGAAAGAAAGAAAGAAAGACAGATTAAAAATCAAAAGAAAGAAGAAAAAAAGGATTGGGACTAGAAAGAAAGAAGAAGAAAGAAAGAAAGAAGAAAGAAAGATTTACAAATAAAAAGAATAAAGGATTGACAAATCAAGAGAAAGAAATGATTGAAAACTCGAAATAAATAAAGAAAGAAAGAAAGAAAAAAAGAAAGAAAGAAAGAAAAAAGAAGAAAAAGAGAAAAGAAACTGATAATAAATATACAAACACATATTTAACAAAATCTAAAATGGGTAAATATCATCTATACATATACAAAGGACAGTCGTGTGTATGTAGTGTATGTCCGGAGGACACTACAAATGTAAAACAATTAACACAAAGTAATATATATATACACATTAACAATCACCCGAGCTTTTTTTGTATAAAAATAATGAAGATTTGATTTATATCTGGAAGATATTAAGAATTAGAATGTGAATAGTAAGAGAAGGGAAAGTCATTGGTGGCATCCACCATAAACAAATTAATTATGGAAGACTAAAACAATCAACGGATCTTCGAAACTAACTTTTTCATCCCCTCCTCTACCAGGCAACGCCGGGCAGCCACTTCTAGTTAACAAAAAAAGTTTCTGTGATTTATAGACCTTATAGTGCTATATGATAATTTAGCTCATCGTTAGAGCACCCGCCTAGGTAATCGCAATGTTCCTGGTTCGATATCAGACCTGCCAACTCAGCACATTAGTAGCACACATTGTGTCATCTGATCTGTGTGGTAAAATGGGGAGCTGACGGTAGGTATTGCGCTCCAACACAGTAAAAAATCTCCCTGGTCTTGTGCTTGCTTGAACTCCGACTAATACCGACAATATGTCATTCCGCCAACTTTACGTACTTTATCCTACTAGGGGAGATAGTGCCCGAAAATCTCCAGTTAACAGGCAAAAACGCTACAAGAAGATTGATTTACCGATTGATTTTAACGGCATAAAACCCTTCTTGGTTATTTTATATCTATCGGTTAGAGTCTCTCGTCTCTCTCTCTCTCTCTCTCTCTCTCTCTCTCTCTCTCTCTCTGCTCTCTCTCTCTCAACCACTCAATAGAACCAATAGACAAGCATGTCTTTTCTCGTTTTTGTGGCTGCTAATATTATATCATTAAATACATTATTGCTGAAGCCGATAAAACACGTTAGTTCGCACTACAAAGACAACTGGAAGGAAAGAGAAATATTCGCTCTCGCTTTTGCTCTGTAGCGATTGTCTGCCCCTGCTGGGATGGACTTGTGTTCAAAAAGGGTTATTGCCGCCAGGGTTTTGCAACTAGGTGATACTACTAGCTGGTATTTAAACACAGTCCCGGAAACCTTCTGCCTCTCTTCTTTCTTGGTCTAGCATCCGCAAAAAATGGACTAGACGCGTGGTGTCTTTGTCCATTAAGTGGGGAGCTTTGCCCCTCTCTCAACTATCTGTTTAGGTAACATTAATTTCAATTGACATATTAGCGAGCAGGAAGTGCGTGGTTGTTCCTATCAACTTTTGAGAAATTTCAATTTTTTACCCGAGCAATGTTGGGCACCTCAGCTAGTAATTAGTAATGTTGCTTATGCGTCCTTCAGACCCGAACCCAATGGGACGAAAGTCGTTTGGAAGTACGAAAGAGTTCATGAACTCTTTGTACTTCCAAACGACTTTCGTTCCATCTGCTGTGTATAATGTCATGCATGCCATGTTTCACGTGCTCAGACAATAAAGTCTGTATTGTTGTTATGTCGTACTTCTTTGATCGGATTTATTGATGTATATATTCACCTACTCCGAGCTTTCTAACGTATCATAAGAACCACATATTCAATTCTTATACCTCTATTTAATCACATCGCGACTCCGCGTTGAGAGCCGTTGTCCGCTGAGGCATAATACGCCAACAGGTTTATACAACTAACAAGGGTCTTAGGTGAACCAATAAAATCGCACCAGCATCCACGTAAAGTCAAACTAAACATCTATGTTGAAATTCTCTCAAAAAGTTGATAGGAACAACCGCGCACTTCCCGCTCGCTAATATGGCAATTGAAATTAATGTTACCTAAACCGTTTCGATATCCTTGAGGTGTCTGATACAAGACTAAAAAAGGGGCGTGCTTTGGTGGACAAATCAAAAGCGAAATCAAGTTAAAATCAAATCTCGAACGGCGTTGTTTAGGCGATTCTCGTTCTTTCGAAGCCACGTGACTAAATCGAAAATATTTACGAGTAGCGTTTTATGTGGATAAGTTTACAACTTAGCGAAAGAATTTGATTTTTAAAGACAAACGAGGGAAGATAGGAATAAAACAGGGAGAAAAAAAAACAAATCTCTTGAGACGACGCTAACGATTTCAGGTCTGAAACCTGAAGTGCGTACTTCTGCTCTTGAAACAGTTGAGACAATGGGGAAATATCTTGATACCGAGACAAGTAATTAGTTAGAATTCAAAGCCTGAAGTGCAATACTTCTGCTGTGGTACTGCTGAGACGAGGTAGAAATGTCTTCATACTGTGATACGCAACTTCAATGTTCTTACGGGAACCGATTGTTGCTATTATCTTATTATAATGAAGAGTTTGTCTATGTGTAATCGAAACTTTATCACCACTCAAGTCACAATTCCCTTAGTTATTTACGTCACATTCTCCATGATTTTATTTTTATTTAAACCTCAATTATTAATAAAATTGTTTTACATTATCAATACTGTTGACCATATCTACATAATAATACGTGTTTTGTATAAAATCGTAGGAAATGGAGTCGGCTGTACGCGTTCAAATAAGACTTAAGAGTTATTTACTATAAGTCAAACATAAACAAAGCGGAACCACTCTTGACTGATGAATTATTCATTTATTTTCCCATAAATAGAGATAAATCTCTATATGTGACGTGGCGGGATCCATTTGGAAATGTGTGTTTGAACAATTGAGTGGAGTAGTAGTATCTTATTATAATGGAGATTGTGTGTTTTTCTGTCTGTAATCGAAACTATATCACTACTCAAGTCACAATTCCCTTAGTTATTTACGTCACATTCTCCATGATTTTATTTTTATTTAAACCTCAATTATTAATAAAATTGTTTTATGTAATTAATACTATTGGCGTTTATCTACATACTAAAAAAAAAGTAAAGTCGTCGGGGCGGCCTAATGTCGGTATGAGCCATACAGCGAGGGTGCCTATCCCCTTTTCTAGCGCTAGACAATGGAGATTATTTTTGCGTCTGAGGTGGAGCGCCGCACCTACCATCAGCTCCTTACTTTACCGCACATATCCCTGTGCTACTCATACGCTGAGTTGGCGAGGGCTGGTATCAAACTAGGAACCATGTGGTTTCTAGCTGGATGCTCTGCCGACTGAGCTAACCCGGCCCTTATATGATATAGTATTATTGCATCTTTATACTACTTATATGTAATTCTATTTATATATACAACAAAATAGCGGTTTTTATTAAAGGAGTAAACATAATAAAACAATTTGAAATGGAAACTTAGTTCTGAATATCAAAATAAAACAAACTATTTATAAATATATGATATGTTTGTATCAAAACTTTTTTTTAAAAAACAATGAAGATAGTCTAAGGTTGCATGCTCAAATTTTGAGTGTATTTATTCTATGTTATGACGATTTTGGGTAATGTGAAGTAAGCAGAGACGTTGTTTCGGTTACAGAAATATAGAGACCTAATCTCTAGTAGTAGTAGTAGTAGTAGTAGTAAAACGCACTCCGGGTAGGGTAAAGATTCATTTTTGAAAAATATTGCATGAGGGGGTGGGTTGTTGCAAGATGATACCGATCGGAAGATTAAGGAACAAGAGTATTTATATATATAGATTAGTAAGGGATGTGTTAAACCACAGTTCTAATAATCCAGGATCACTGAGCTGAACGATTTTTTTTTTTAGATTGAATTATGAACTGAATATTTCACACGTGATCAAGATCAACATTCATCGGTTGATTTTCAATCAGGGTTGTCGACCTGAAAAATAAATACAAAACCGCCTTATCACTTTCTCAACCGACCTTGTAACAGTAATGTTTGCATAATTTTCCTAATTAGTCAGTAGTGGTTGTCAAGGAGATGGCGGTGGGGGGGGGTACTTGAAATATTTGAATTCTCAACTGAATGAATTTATCTAAGATGTAATTGTGAAAGTATAGCAACAGTAATAAAAGTGGAAAACGGCAATAAGAGTTGATGTAGTAGTAGCATTAATAGTTTTGATTGAATTCGTGGTCGGCCTATAAAATTACCAATAAGGTCTGACATGGAGTATGTTGTGAGTGTAATTGGACAATTGTTATGGACTTTCTTATCGATATAATTGCCATTGCTTGAGTGGCTTTGCCCAAGTTGGAAACGACAGAGAACTCAAAACACTGACTGATATTTCCAGAAATCGTTTACGAACGCTCGGAACTCGTCGTCTCTTGCACAAATTTTATGAGAAGCGTTTCGGAAACTCCTGAAATAGCCCGGCCTATCCTAATTCTAATGGTGAGAATGGTTCAGGTCTGAAGGAGACATAAGCAACGTTACTAGTTACGAGCAGAGGTACCCAACGTTGCTCGGGTAAAATTCTACGTATCTTAATGGTCCGTGTCTAAACAAAGGACATTTAGACACCGTTATTAGTTACTAGTAGAGATACCCGACGGTCATAGGGTAAAAATCCTACTTATCCCAATTCTCATGGTGAGAATGGTTCGCAACATAAGCAACGTTAATAGTTACTAGCAGAGGTACCCAACGTTGCTCGGGTAAAATTCTAGGTATCTTAATTCTCATAGTGAGAATGGTCTGTGTCTAAACAAAGGACATTTAGACACCGTTATTAGTTACTAGTAGAGATACCCGACGGTCATAGGGTAAAAATCCTACTCATCCCAATTCTCATGGTGAGAATGGTTCGCAACATAAGCAACGTTAATAGTTACTAGCAGAAGTACCCAACTTTGCTCGGGTAAAAATCCCGCCTATCTTAATTCTCATGGTGAGAATTGTAGTTGTCTAAAAAAAGGACATTTATACACCGTTACTTGTTACTAGCAGATGTACCTCACGTTACTTGGGTAAAAATTCTCTCTATCCGAGATCTCATTGGGAGAATTGTTCGAATCTGAAGCAACGTTACTAGTTACTAGCTGAGGTGCCCAACATTGCTCGGGTAAAAAAATCTAGTCCATCTTAATTCTGATGGTGAAAATGGTTCGGGTCTAAATAAAGAACATTTAGACACCGTTACTAGTTACTAGTAGAGATACCCGATGTTCCAAGGGTAAAAATTCTATCTATCCCAATTCTCACGGTGAGAATGGTTCGGGTCTGAAGGACGCATAAGCAATGTTAAGTTACTAGCAGATATACCCAACGTTGCTCGAGTAAAGATCCTGCATATCCCAATTCTAATGGTGAGAATGGTTCGGGTCTGAAAGACACATAAGCAACATTACTAGTTACAAGCAGAGGTACCCAACATTCCA
>CM042148.1:95725071-95785071 GCA_023376005.1 Doryteuthis pealeii | reverse complement strand
ATATTAATACTCGTATTAAATGAATTATTCGGACTATTGTCCCTCATCTTTATTGTTATCTGTACAACGTTTCGGCCGATGTGTCCCCCGGCCTTCTTTAGGTATTTCTGATGAGGTCGATAGTACGAATAATCCAAATAATGCTAATTATCAAGCCTCATCTCAAAAATTCAGAGAATTATTAATACTCGTGTTACTAAAACCGTTATCATCTTGCAGCACTCTCTTAGTTAAATTGTTACTGTTCAAATCCTGATAGATGAAATGAAATAAAATGTAAAATCTGATTATCTGAACTTGCTTATCCGCCGAATTCTTATTTCTTCTCAGTGTCATCATCTCAGCAAAATAATGGACCATTCCGTTTTTATTAGAGGAAGAGAAGAAAAAGGACATGATACACAGAAAAAATGTGATAAGAAAAAAAAAAAAAGGGAGTAGGGGAAGACAGAGTGAAGGTGCGCGGAAGCGATGACGCTAATCTTTTGCAATCGATGGAAAGAAAGAAAATAAGAGTGAGAAAGGACCATTCCGAAAGAAAGGGAAGAAAAATGACATGCTGCGCAAAAAGTGTTAAATAAAAATGAAATAAAATGTAAATTCTGATTATCTGAAGTTGCTTATCCGCCGAATTCTTATTTCTCATCACCTCAGCAAAATAAAGGACCATCCCGTTTTTACTAAAGGAAGAGAAGAAAATGACATGATACACAGAAAAATGTGATAAAAAAGAAATAAAGAAAGAAAGTGAGTAGGGGAAGACAGAGTGGGTGAGTGCGCGGAAGCTATGACGCTAATCTTTTGCGATTGATGGAAAGAAAGAAAGAAAATAAGAGTGAGAAAGGACCATTCTAAAAGAAAGGGAAGAAAAACGACATGCTATGCAAAAAGTATTAAATAAAAAGAAAAGAAAGAAAGAAAGAGGGTAGAGGAAATATAGAGAAAGGGAATGAGCGTCCGAACATAAAAGATGAAAAGAAGGAAAGAAAGAAGAAAAAATATGAAATCAAGAGTATTATACTTTTTACATATTGAAATATTTCGCAATAGCTCTTAAGTAAACATATTAAACGTTACGATAATTGAATTATCATGCTGTGGTAAATCCACAGGCCCTGCTAGTTTTCTAATTATTTTAAAAGATAAAAGAAAAAAGTAAGCCATTCTAAATATCTCGTTTTGGTTATTTGTATTCAACAACAACAACAACAAAAATGATTTACTTACTTACTATACGGTAGTGCGTTAAAAGGAAGATATAAACAGGAGACAATAACGTTCTTTGCAACGAATGTTGTATTATATATTCATTTAATGCGTATTAGCTCTAAAGCTGCCACAGTTACCTACAGCCCCCAATAGACATAATCTTCTTAAGGGGGATTAGGTCCGCTTCCTCAGCCGTTCACGGTTCCTCCCGTTCCAGTGTTTGGCGCCTACTCTCACTTGCGTGACTTGTGCTTTGAGACAAGCATATGACTTTACAAGCGATCAGATTAGCACGGACCTGTCTGGCTCTCACAACTGCGTCACTTGCGACTAGCTAAGTCAAACTGGTACAAATCTGGCAACGTAGCCAAAATTATGCAGTCAACTAGCACAAACGTATTGTTTCTTTTTGTTGAAGAATTTTTTTTTTTCTTTCCAGCCATAATTTGAGAATCAAACGTTTTCCGTCCGAATATTCAAAGCCAGTGATTTTTTTTTAAACTCGCAAAAGAGATTTTTAATTAGTATAACTAGAAAATATATGCACCCTCCGAGTGCAAGTATTTAAGTTTTAATGGAATAAAATATTATATTAAAGGCTAATGAAATAAGCATGCAGATAAAAAAGGTATTAAACAGAGGGGGTTTAATCGAAAAATAGAACTACTGAAACTAACTCTTCCATCTCTCCCGTCTTTCATTGCTAAATTTTCCTAATCTAACCATTTAGTTAAAATAGGATGTAAAGAATAAAATTACAGTTATTTCTTCTTGTTAATGGATTTCTTTTAAGATTTACCTCTGAGATTTTGCTCATATTCATTAAGATAAAACAAACAATTAGAAATCAATAATACCAAGCACATATTTATTAAAATATAATTTTTAATATCAATATGCAAATTATCCTTCCCGTTCACTCTGTAAACCGCTATTTTGTTGTATATATAAATACAATTGCAGGTTATTAGTATGTAGATAAGGCCAACAGTATTAATAATGTAAAACAATTTTATTGATAATTGAGGTTTGAATAAAATTAGAATCATGGAGAATGTGATGTAAATAACTAAGGGAATTGGGACGTGAGTGGTAAGAAAGTTTCCCTCACAGACAGAAAACACACAATCTCCATTATAATAAGATAAGAAAAGTTTTAAAAATAACACTGGGCAACAAAACTAAAACTTTTTTTTCTATTATAAAGACTAATGATGATGTATTAGTTTAAACGAAGGGTCCTGGTTATGAATCTGACATAAGAGTCCTAACAAATCACTTTTTCGGATCTCTTTTTTTTTCTTTTTTTTGAGGGGGTGTATTTTCTTACGTTGGTTGCTTGGTCATTTTGTTTAATGGCATATCAATCCTTGCGAAGTATTTAATGCCAAATCTTTTTTTAATCTTTTTATTTTGTGGGTGTGTCTTCTTTTTTTTTCTTTTTGTATATATAATTTTAAGCGAAACGTTTGTTGGTAAATATTGGTTTGGTTTTACAAACAGGTAGAAATAATTTTCATTAACTAAGTATGTATTAATAAATTGGTAGAGTTAATAAACTGGTGGTTGACCCTCAACCACTGCCTTCAAGCACCAATATGATAGAAAGGTGGAGGTGCGTAGTGTGATAGATATCGTCGTAGGAAATAAACACCGTCAGACGAGTTCAAATTCTGGACGAGGCTGATTGCATTTCCCATAGCGCTAATGAACTTGGGAAAAATATGAATCCAACAATTCTCCCTCCAGCTATGCGTAAATTGCAGCGGCGAATTGGGTTCTTTAATCTTGATTAGGTAACCAATCTAGAAGAAGGAAAAGTTTGAATTCAAACCTGTTAAACTCCGCTTAAGAAACCGACATTATAAATTCACACAATTTCTTTGGCCAATTGTAAACTCAGCGTTTCTCTGAATGTTTGAGATGAGGCTTGATTATTACTATTATCTGCGTTATTCGGACTATTGCCCTCATCTTCATTGTTATCTGTACAACGTTTCGGTCGATATGCCCTCCGGCCTTCTTCATGTATTTCTTGTCGGACTCGGGAACCTTCTTTTCGTAATCCCGATTACAACAAGAAGGTTCCCCATTACGACAAGAAGGTTCCCCGAAAGAAGGTTCCCGAGTCCGAAGAAGGTTCCCGAGTCCGACAAGAAATACATGAAGAAGGCCGGAGGGCATATTGGCCGAAACGTTGTACAGATAACAATGAAGATGAGGACAATAGTCCGAATAACGCAGATAATAGTAAATTCACCGTGTTGAATTCAAATTTGAAGAAAATGAATGTTTCTATAATAAGTAATTGAGAGTTACCTCCCCTTTCGGAGAACTCTTTAGTAAATACTTATCTGACTCATGGGAGCAATCGAAAAGCAATATTCGCTATTAATACAAGTTGACTAAAGATGGAGAAAAAATATTTCTTTGAAAGAAATGAACTGCCATTCACTTAATTTACTTATAAAAATGAACAATACCCCGCAGGTATGACTGAAAAGTTTCAAAAGAAATAAAAAGGAAAGAAAATTCTCCGATTTTAGCTTAGGGGTAAAAAATTAAAAAAAAAACAGAAACCGGAAGAAGATGGCGGATGTCTCAGAAATATATAGCACGGTTTCGGTTGATTTTTTATCGTAAAATATTATTCTTAGCGGAAATGCCACAAACTTTACGATAAAACATCACTAGATTTTGAAAAATTAAATCAATTCTCTCTCTCTCTCTCTCTCTCTATATATATATATATATATATATATATATACTTCTCTCTGGAATGTTTGACTTTTTATTAGTATTCCTAGTGCCGGTTTAGTTCAGTCGGTAGAGCGTTCGACTCGGAACCACAAGGTTCTAGGTTCGATACCCGCCCTCGCCAACTCAAACAGGGATCTCTGATGGTATCTCCTTGATCTAGCGCTAGTGAAAAGGGAATAGACTCCCTCGTTGTCTGGCTACCGACTACTACCCCAGGAACTTTACTTTACCTTGGGAAACGCTATTTAGAATTATTCCTCTCTCTCTCTCTCTCTCTCTCTCTCTCTCTCTCTCTCTCTCTCTCTCTCTCTTATCTATCTATCTGTCGTTATATCTCCTACTGGATAGTTTCACTTTTTATTAGTATTCCTTGTGATAAACTACTTCTACTTAGAATTCTCTCTTTTCTGTCTCTCTCTCTCTTTCTCTTCTCCTCTCTCTCTCTCTCTCTCTCTCTCTCTCTATATATATATATATATATATATATATATATATATAATGTCTCTATCTCTATCTCTCTCACTGGATAGTTTCACTTTTTATTAGTATCCCTAATGATACGCTACTTAGAATTCTCTCTCTCTCTCTCTCTCTCTCTCTCTCTCTCTCTCTCTCTCTCTCTCTCTCTCTCTCTCTCTCTATCTATCTATCTATCTCTGTCTCTCTCATTGGATAGTTTCACTTTTTTATTAGTATCCCTAATGATACGCTACTTAGAATTCTCTCTCTCTCCCTCTCTCTCTCCCCCCTCTCTCTCTCTCTCTCTCTATATATATATGGATAGTTTCACTTTTTATTAGTATTCCTTGTGACAGGCTACTTACTTAGAATAACCTATCTTTCGGTTTGACGTCATCATATTCTGCTGTCTCTTAACGCTCGATTGGCTGACGTACAAATTACTACATCGTTCATTGGAGTCGGCTAATCTTGTTTACAATCTCTATTGAATATACTCTATGAGAAAACTGAAAATGTCCATATTTAAATTGTTTGATAAGGCATTTGCATAATCAGCCGCCATATTACGCTATCCTTGTTACGCACTAATTAAGCGAAATCTAGTATATATATATATATATATATATATATATATATATATATATAGAGAGAGAGAGAGAGAGAGAGAGAGAGAGAGAGATAGAAAGAAAATTCTAAGTAGCGTATCATTAGGGGTACTAATACTGGAGGGACAGGATCACTAACACAGCAGTCCTAGAGAGAGCTCAACTCCCCAGCCTGTACTCTCTACTGAGACAACGTCGTCTCCGATGGTTGGGTCATGTGCGTCGGATGGATGATGAACGAGTCCCGAAATACATCCTGTATGGAGAGCTAACATCTGGTAAAAGACAGATTGGTTGCCCCCTGCTGCGATTCAAGGATGTCTGCAAAAATGATCTCAGGTTCTTTGGCATTGTCCCTTCCAGCTGGGAAAATTTGGCTCAAGACCGCCCTCGGTGGCGGCAGAATCTCCATAGAGGACTGTACATGTCAGAAGTCACTCTGATACAACATCATGAAGCTAAGAGGTCCATAAGAAAGCAACGACAACAAAGCATCGGAACATCATCATCTACAAGGATATATATATATATATATATATATATATATATATATATATAGTTAAGATTTTATTAAAAAAAAACTTTTTAAGAGAATCTTTTTGGGAACAAAATTGTTTTTGCTGAACTCTTTCGAAGCATGAAATAAATATATGTAAAAATATTAAGAAATTGAAAATTGAAAAATCAAAACCAACTAAGATTAATGGGTATTACATAATACACACACACACACACACACACACACACACACACATATATATATATATATATATATATATTATTCTATAAAAAACAAACATCCAAAAATCTTATTCACTTCGCCGAAGAGCTTACGGCCGGGTTTATTTACTACTCAATAAACGTCCCCTTACCTACTATGGTAGAGGCGTGTAGTATCATTGACAGGGTTAATTTCGCAGGGATTGTTCGCTATGTACCGGCGGCCGAACGGATATGGTCTCTGACTATGCCTGCTGAGGTCCCGGTTTCGATTCCTGTCGGAGGGGGAGTCGTTAGTATACATCGTTGATGAGACTTAATAAAGTCGAAACAGTCAGTACGGTGTTCTGCATAGCGAGCCATCCTTTGCCGGGATTCACTTGTCAAGATTATTTTCTATAATTATCGAATTTTATGCGATACATGCATTATAATTGACTTCAAGCAAAATATAAATAATAATATATATATATATATATAAACAACATTCGTAGCCAACATTTATATATATATATATATATATATATATATATATATATATATAATATCATATACTAATCCTATTAGTAAACCCTTGCGGTAAGAAAAAAAAACGGTAAATAATTTGTTAGTAAAAATATATTACCAAATTTCACTTGGGGAAAAACTGGAAAAAAAACAGGATGGTTGCACCCACCAAAAATAATCGATCAACGCCATAACACTTGGCCGAAAGAAAAAACAATTATATATATATAAATAAATAAATAAATGAATATATATATATATATATATATATATATATATATATATATATAAACCGCTAGAATTGTCTAAAGCTAAAATGTAAAAAGTGCCCGATACCTAAGTAGAACAAATAATAAAGTTAATCCTAATTAGTCGTAATGAATAACTATATATACATATATATATGAGAAGTAAATACACAAACGATGTGTTTTGATATGGCTTTTTTTAGCCGACAATTTTGGGGAGAATATGTGCTTAATTGAAGTCATACTTCCTATCTATAGCTCTGCTGATGAGTCCTAATAGGTCGAAATGTACATACAGAGATTGATTTTTCTCGATTTATTCAGCCTTACATTTGAATAGGTATGCCCGCCTAATTAATTCATTATTAATTAATTAACTTTCAAAATTAGGTACGACTTCAATTAAGCACATATTCTCCCCCCCCCCCAAAAAAAAAAAAATATATATGGAACTACAGGGGAATGCTGCATGCTCTTTGAACAATTGCTGGAAGCAATACTCGACAAAAAGCAAATACACGACGTTCCCTTACCTCCTATCAAATGAACTATCATAATAAAACGGTCAAGACCTTTTGTGAGTCAGTGTAAAAAGTGGAATCTAAAGCTTGCCTTCGAAAGAAACAGTGGAAACTAAGAGTTATAGTTACCCGTTAATAGATCAAAATCTCATATGTTTGGCGTTGAATATAATTTTCATATATATATAATATATATATATATATATATATATATATAATGAAGAATCCATTGGCTATTCGTGTTAATATAGGCGTAAATGAATTTCTCACAAGGCCGTCGAGATTTAGTGCGATCTGACGACAAGCACGCATGAAATGATAATGGAATTTCGCGATATTTGTTGCTGGAAGTCTATTGTCCATTAATCGACAAATCCGACGCGACCAGCATTCTGTGTTCACCATCGACCTCTGCTTATGCACCTTATCCTCAGGATATACAGTTGGCCTTCTTCGCGCTACGGCCTTTCGCTAAGGCCCCGGGGCTGTTTCCACGAATGCCATTGTCAGTGAAGCGTTTGTAAGAATTTAGTTGGCAAACACAGAGGATTACCGGAAGTAAATATACAAGGCCTATCACTGTAAACAAAGTGCAGGGTGTAGAATACTGAGAGGGTGGCGGTTGGTTGGCTGGTTGGTTGGCTGGTTAGTATTTATTCCTTTTATAATGACTATTTTGTATTTGGAAAAAAAATCAATTTTAAAACTGAAAAAAAATGAAAATGTCCTTGGTATAACGTTAAACTGCATCTAATTGTGACGTTCCAATTTTGGAGCTCTGGGGAGTGTGGAGTACACTTTCATCACCATTAGTCACTGTAAATAAAGTCCAGGGCATAGAACAGTGAGAGGGTGGTGGTTGGTTGGTTGGTTGGTTGGTTGGTTGGTTTTTATTCATTTTATAATGTCTGTTCTGTATTTGGAAAAAAAAAATCTTAAAACTAAAAATATATTTTTTTAAATCAGATTATAGCATCCTGTGAGACTAAGAAAAATGTAAATAATATTCAATTTATTTGCGATGAATGGTTATTGGTTGTTTGCTTTGAGTTGTGAGATAAAATGAACGAGCTTCAGATACGCCTATTCTGATAAGTTCACTAAAAAAATCATTTAACTTTACAAATATATAACGTCAAAAAAACATTATTCATACAAAGATAAACATTAGAATATTTCATAATTCATTACATTCCATTTTATTGTTTTTATACAATGATATTTTTCTTAACAAAAATATTTTTCATAACAAAAAGCAGTTAATGGCAGTTTAATTTATTTCAGTGTGGAAAATTGATTTGATATACGAAGAAATCGTGCTAGGAGTGAAACAAATTAAACTCGTAAAGGTACCACATTAATTTTTATATAACAAACTTATTCCATTAAAAATACTCCCAGAAATTTAGCATTTACAGTCACAAACGAAACTAAATGCTAGAAAAACCGGTGAAATTTAGTACTTAAGAATGAACATGATGGTGAACCAGATTTCTTTGACATAGTCGCTGGAGTCCTACAAGGAGATACATTAGCACCATATATATTTATATGCCTAGACTACGTACTCCAAACATCATTAGTGAGACGGACAAGACATGCTGGACACTGCTGGAGAAGTAAATGTGAACTCATAAGCGAAGTTCTACTGTGAAAGCCAACACATTGACATACTAATGTGGGTCGACCAGTAGGGATCTCTGCGAGGATATTGGATGCTGCAAAGAGGACCTCCCGGGACAAAGAATGGTAGAGAAGGTTGGCGATAGATTGTCATGGATATCCGTGTTAATTGGGCGACATGAATGAAAATTATTTTCGTTAATTTCTAAGCAGCTACTACTGACCCTGCCTCTTAAGAAGCCACAATCGGCGCTTATATGTAAATATCATCTTTTTTTTACTCCCTCCTTTTTCCCATCAATTAGGAGCTATGTGACTAGACAAATATTTGTTTTCGTGCCTGCACTTGCTGATAACTTCGGATTTATTATTAATGAAGCAGTCTTGTTTGAGGAAAGTAATGATGTTTAATTTCAGCACCAAATACAATCCACAATTCCTTTATCATGGAACCTGCTCTAACCGGATTCGTTCTTTTTGACTCACTCTACAAATGGATATGCCACTCAACCAGTACATTTTCTGCAACCTTATTTTATGGCTCATCAACGACTTTTAAAAGGTTTTTTTTAATTTTCTAAAAACAATTTTTTCACAAAAACTTTTTTCCTGACTATGACCTAAGGTCGAAACTAGTTGAGAATAATAATATAAAAAGAACTAAATTAATCTATCTTTGTTTGTCTGATATTTACCAAAACCGAATGACCAGAATGTGACACAAGGTCAATTTCTTAAGCAGTGTTTAACAAGTTAGAATTCAGAGTTTTCCTTCTTCTAGACTGGTTACCACACCAAGGTTAAAGAGCTCAGTCAGCTCTACTAGTTATTCATTGCTAGAGGGATAATAGTTGGATGGATACTTTTCCCAAATATATTAGTGCTATGTGAAATGTAAATGGCCTGGTCCAGAATTTGAATTTGGGTTGCTAAGTCCATTAACTATGATGATAAACATTACAGACTTATATCTTATTATAATGGAGATTCAGTGTTTGTCTGTAACAATAATTCTGTCACTACTTATGTCACAATACTCTCAGGAATTGCATAAGTTTATCAATGAGTAATTAATTTATTATCAAAATTATTAATACATTGAATATTGAAGTAATGCTGACAAAAGGATATCCTACAATCCCCTTTCGAAGGGGATTAGAATATGCCCACTGTATTTTCTGGGGATGAGTAAGATCTATTCCCTCCAAAAGGGGTGTCCTGGTTATGGCACAAAACTGATCTAATGGTGAGGCTACAATGCTGGAGCTATGGGGAATGTGGAGTACATCTTTATTTCCATTAATCCCAAGTCTACTCAAACTCGTGCAGTAGTAACTGTTAGAATCATATCTATGGGTCAAATAGATAAGTTTGAAATTTATTTGTACTAGCAAATATATGCACCCTCCGGGTGCAAGTATTTAAGTTTTAATATAATAAAATATCATATTAAAATAGAAAGGCTAATGAAACTGAATAAGAATGCAGATAAAAAAAATTGGAACAGAGGGGGTATGATTGAAAAATAGAACAACTTTGAAAGTAAATCTTCCATCATTTTCCATTACTCCCCTCTTTCATTGGTAAATTTTCCTAATTTAACTATTTAGTTAAAATAGGAAGTAAAGAATAATATTAGTTATATCTTCTTGTTAATGGATTTCTTTTAAGATTTCTCCCCGAGATTTTTGCTCATATTCATTAAGATAAAACCAAACAATTAGAAATCAATAATACCTAGCATATATTTATTAAAATCAAATTTTTAAGATCAATATGCAAATTAGCCTTCCCATTCATACTGTAAACCACTATTTTGTTGTATATATAAATACAATTGCATGTTCTGTGTATGTAGATATGGTCAACAGTCTTAATGATGTAAAACAATTTTATCAATAATTGAGGTTTAAATAAAAATAAAATCATGGAGAATGTGATGTAAATAACAAAGGGAATTGTGACTTGTATAGTAATATAGTTTCGGTTACAGACAGAAAAACACACAATCTCCATTATAATAAGATTGGATAGCAATTTACTAGCATATACTAGTAAATTATTTGTATTAAAAATAGTTACTTGAAACTACAGCCCTGTCGGTTGAAGCTTTAGAATACACCGACTGTAACTCTGCTGAGGGGTAAGACTCCCCCCAATGGGACCACCTGTTCACCGTAGGTGGCAACCCATGATGCTTAAGGATGGACGCAGATTGCTAAGCAGTCCATGACATGGAAAACTCCACTTTATCCCTCACTTAGGCCAGACGGGCGATCGGAGAAGCCCTTTCCAATCAATCGGCTGGTCACGTCAAGCCCTAGCACCTATATGATTGCTCCAACTATATTGCCCTTATGGCAAGCCTCAACCCTTTTTATCATATGGATGATAGAAGGCGGTGGCTGATGGTTTTCCTGCCTTGGGAATGACGTTAAACTATCTGATGGTAAGGTTCCAGTTATGGAGGTTTGGCGAATGTGGAATACCGCTTCATTACCATGGCTCCCTGGCCCACTCTGACCCGGAATGGTAGAATCTGTTAGGGCTCCATCTATGTGTTAGATAGAAAAACATGAGTTTATAAAAAATTGAATATCCATTAAGAATGAATCTATTTCAAAACTTTATCAGCAATGAATGACCCACTGAGGTTGATATGCCATAAAACAAACCAAACCAAACCAAATACTTGAAAATGTAATTGTTTGCTAAAGATTATTATTAGTATCAGTTATTTGAAACCATATGATTGTATGCAAACAAATTATTAGATATAAATAATTACTTGAAGTCATAGAATTATTAGTATTATATACGAACACTTGAAATCATACAACTGTCGGCAAATTATTTGTATTAGATAGGAATACTTGTTATCATATAAGTGTGGACGAAAACTCTTAAACGACTACACAAAATGTAAATATAATCGCACAATGAACGCGGTCTCATAACTTTTCCGCATAAATAATCCTAGACGGGTTGACATGCCGTTAAAATTCAATCAGTCAACCAAACATAGATCCATAGCTGGCTCCCACCACCATTTGTAGTGAGTGACAGCAACTCTACTCAGGTTTCCAGGGCTCTTCTGGGTATTCTAGCTGATCTTAACAGTGCTGTAGTTTGGATGGTCTCGATTCTTCCTATGATTTCTATTTCAATCAAATTCTTCAAAGGCACCACTTACAATTGGTACGACCTTTACCTTCAGGTTCCACAGTTTGCTCAGTTCTCTGGCAAGGTCTGAGTATTTGTTTATTTTTTCGCTCTCTTTCATTTTCACTTGGTGGACGGCATTTATTATTATTATTATTATTATTATTATTATATTATTATTATATAGAAATATATGCTCTTATAGTATTGTGTTTATGTTTATGCAAAAGCTTATTGTTGTATGGGCGTATTTGAGAAAATGCTTCCAATTATAGACTTTGTCAGAAATCCTCGAATTCTTTGTATGTAAAGGACAACAAAGAGAGTGAATGTTTGATCCATAAATACCAACGCACAAAGAAACTTCCCCTCGATCAAAGGCGAGTGGAGGCATCTGTGATGAAAAGCATTGATCTGATCACGTGTTCAATTGCTTTAAATCTCATTGGATACAAAACGGGATCCCTGCACCTCTATTAAACCAATTGTATTCAGGGGCTCAAGTATGATTTTCAATAAAGACTTCAATAATTTCAATAAAGACTGCCTCTCTCTCTCTCTCTCTCTCTCTCTCTCTCTCTCTCTCTCTCTCTCTCTCTCTCTCTCTTTATATATATATATATATATATATATATATATATATATAATATATCGGTTTCTGTATAAGTATGCTCATATATATATGCTTATACATATAATTCTACTCAGAACTTTTGGTTTTTGCCTGTTCTTATCTATCTATCTGTCTATCTATCTATCTATCTATCTATCTTTCTCTCTCTCTCTACACACACACACACACACACACACAGACACAGACACACACACACACATATATATATATATATATATATATATATATATATATATACCAGTTATCCACAGACACGTGTTTCGAAGTTTACTTCTCATCAGTGCGGCTCGACTTTTTAACAGCTCCCTCTAGCCAGGTGCGAAACACGACAGAATTTTTGTCTGCCATGCTCCTTACCCTCACGGCTATTGGGGACTGTCAGCCAGGGGCGAACAATTAATTGATACAAACAAACTTACAGGATGGATGATTTTATAATCATAAGAGAACTCAAGGTTGTCAACAATAGGCGAGTAAATGCTTTTTCGCTAAAAGGCGAAAGGTCAACTAATGTATCCCCTATTGTGCTCTACCATGTAAATTGGGAGCATATGTACCAGTCATCCAAAGGCACGTATTTCGAAGTTTACTTATCATCATATATATATATACAACTTCATCCATACAACTTCAAATGCATATACAGTGGGGAAAATAAGTATTACAACTCCTGCTGATTTTCGAAGTTTGACACCTGACAAAAATAGAAATGGCGTATAATTTTCAGGGCAGGTCCGTCTTGAAAGTGAGATATAGAATGTCAAAATTCTAGAAAATCACCGTATATTAATTTTTGAACATTTATTTGTATTTTATTGAAAAAAATAAGTATTTCACCCCATAGCAAAATATAACTCAGTATTTGGTGAGGAAACCCTTGTTGGCAAGCACAGCTGCCAGGCGTTTCCTATAATTGGGTAACAAGTTTTTACAGACCCCAGGGAGATTTGGGCCCACTTCGCTTTGCAGATCCTCTCCAAATCCTTAAGGTTTGTAGGTTGCCGTTCGGAAAGTCGAAGCTTCAGCACCCTCCACTGATTCTCTAAAGGATTATGGTCCGGAGACTGACTAAGCAACTCCATTACCTTAACTAGCAAATATATGCACCCTCCGGGTGCAAGTATTTAAGTTTTAATGTAATAAAATATTGTATTAAATTAGAAAGACTAATGAAACTAAATAATAATACAGATAAAAAGATTTGAAACAGAGGGAGTATAATAAAAATGGAACAACTGAAACTTACTCTTCCATCATTCTCGTCTTTCATTGTTATTTTTTCTAATTTAAGTATTTAGTTAAAAGGAAGTAAAGAATAAAATGACAGTTATTTTTTCTTGTTAATGGATTTCATTTAAGATTTATTGAAGAGATTTTGCTTATATTCATTAAAATAAAACCAAACAATTAGAAATCAATAATACTAAGCACATATTTATTAAATTCGATTTTTTAATATTAATATGCAAATTAGCCTTCCCGTTCACACTGTAAACCGCTATTTTGTTGTATATATAAGTATAATTGCATGTTGTCAGTATGTAGACATAGTTAACAGTATTAATAATGTAAGACAATTTTATTAATAATTGAGGTTAAATAAAAATAAAATCATGGAGAATGTGATGTCAATAACTAAGAGAATTGTGACTTGAGTAGGAATATAGTTTCGGTTACAGACAGAAAAACACACAATCTCCATTATAATAAGATATGCTTCTTCTTGAGCCACTCTTTTGTTGCCTTAGCCGTATTCTTTGGGTCATTTTCATGCTAAAACACCCAATCACGACCCATCTTCAGTGTCCTGGCTGAGGCAATGAGGTTTTCACACATGAATTCTCTGTACTTAGCCCCATTCATCTTTCCCTCGACCTGATGTAGTTATCCTGTCACCTAAGCAAAGAAAAAGACCCAAAACATTCTAGAAAATCACATTATGTTAATTTTTTAACATTCCTTTGTATTTTATTGAAAAAGTATATATCAGTATTTATCTTTGTCCATGTCATAATACACACAAAGTATATGGATAGAAAAAAAAATCTTTCCCAAATCCAGAAATTGGATAAATCACATGAAACTTTATGGCATATCAACCCTCTTTTGTGTCATTTTTTGATAAACAAAGGATTCAGGTTGCTTACAGTATTTGGTGAAGAAACCCTTGTTGGCATATCCTGATGTTTCCATCATCATTCTTAATGGTTGGGATGGTGTTCTTCGGGTCCAAGTCAACTTTTTTTTCCTTCAAACATGATTTCGTAGTGGACCGAAATCATGTAACGCCCGCAAGGCCCCCTACTCAAGAAGGACACATGAATACCCATCAAGCATAAATAGAACAAAATGTCTTTAGCATAAAATAACCCAACAAGGGTTGACATGCCATAAAATCCAACAAACCAAACCTAAAGTCTTTAATAAAAAATGTCGCTTAGTTGAATATGCAATGATGAATTAACCATGTTCAATGCATATTTAACTTTCTTTTTGAAATGAGATTTCCATTTAATATATTTAATATTCACGCCACCCCGCCAAAAAAAAAACGTGTATGCTTGGGAAGAAAATATTTCAAAGTTCTCGTATATACATTCACCCAACCCCTCCGTACAAGCAGGATGGGACACATAGTCAATTTCTTAAGTGGAGTTTAACAGGTTTCATTTCAGGGTTTTTCTGCTCCTAGGCTGGTTGCCTAACCAAGGTAAAAGTACCCAGTCTGCCCTACTATTTACCTATAGCTGATGAGAGAATAATTGGATGCATACCTTTCCCAAGGCCGGACTGTCCGCTAGAGCATTAGAATGCACCGTCTGAAGTTTACAATTGAGCACCTGGATGATTCCGAGGAGGGTTGGGAGAAAGTGCTGAGGTCAGATGAGATTAAATTGCGCTTTTTGGCATCAACCCGACTCGCTGTGTTTGGAGGGAAAAAGCTGACCCCAATAACACCATTCCAACCATTAAGCATGGAATATCGAAAATTGACGATAATCAAATGAGTCTTCGTGTTCATGATTAAGAACAAGAAATGGGCACGGAGAAATACGACAACCTGAGACGGGAACGAAGAGATAACGACCCAATCCGGCCAGCATAGAAGGTTAGAAAGAGGATAGGAGATATCTACAAGATAACAATAATAATACAGAGGCTATCCAACAATTGTTTTTTTTGTTTTGTTTTGTTTTACGGCATATCAACCTGGGTGGGTCATTTAATGCCGACAAAGTTATGAAATAAATTCATTCTTAATGCATAATACAATTTTGTTTATCAACTCATGCTTTTATATTTAACCCACAGATGGGATCCTAACAGGTACTACCACTCCGGGTAAGAGTGGACCAGGGAGCAATGGTGATGAAGGGGTGCTCCACATTCCCCAAACCTCCAAAACTGGAACCTCACCATCAGATAGAGTTTAACGTCATTCCCAGGACATGTAGACCCTCAGCCACCGCCTTCTAGCACCCATATGATAAGAAGGATAGAGGGTTGCCATAAGGGCAATAGGGTTGGGAAAATCATATAGGTGCTAGGGCTTGATGTGACCAGCCGATTGATCGGAGGGGGCCTTTTCGACCGCCTGTCTAATCCAAGAAAAGCCTAAAGTGGAATATTGCAATTCATGGACTGCTCATCCACCTGGGTTCTATCCTTAAGCATCACGGGTCGCCACCCACGGCCAATAGGTGGCCCCATTGGAAGAGTCTTACCCCTCTGAAGAGGTACAGTCGGTGCATTCTAACGCCCCAGCCGACAGAGCGGTCCAAAAATGTTTTATTAAAGTTTTCAGTCGGATTTTATCTCTTCTTTTTTTCCATGCCGACTGTTTTAGTGGCCATCCTTTAGGCTTCAAGCAAGAGCGATTGTCCAACGGAAATCCTTGGTAAAGAATCCTTTGGTTGTTCCTTGGTGTTCCTCAGTACTGCAAGTGTCTCCAGCAATGATTGCAAATGGACGTCTCTCAGTATCAGTGATTAAGTAGTCAACCAGCCACGCATTCGGGATGTTGATTGGCTGAGGTTTAAACCACGTGACCTCGCTTAGTCTATAAATTTAAGTGGTGTATTGTTGCACACCTTATATAACAAAATAATCCAACACCCACAATGCTTCTTATTTCCGGTTTGTTCTTGATGAAAGGACTCACTTATCAGCGCAACATCTTTTTCCTACGACGAGGTAAGCGGCATTCCATTATTTCTGGTTGGTTGGTTTTTGGTTGGATTTTACGGCATGTCAACACTTGTTGGGTTATATTATGCCGGAGACGATTTGTTTTATTCATTCTTGTTGAGTATTTTTTTTTAAATTCAATATTGTTTAAACACACTTTCTAAAATTCATATTTTGATCTATTTAACCCATAGATGGAACCCTAACATGTACTACCAAACCGGTTAGAATGGACCTGGGAGTAATAGCGATGAACACTGCCTAGAGCTTCATAATTGGAACTTCACCACTAGATGCAGTTTAATGTCATACACAGGACACTAAAACTCTCAGCCACCGGTTTGTAGCACATATATGATAAAAAAGGGTTGGGGATGTGCCATAAGAGTAATAAGAATGGAACAATCATCTAGGTCCTAAGGCTTGATATGATCATCTGATTGATCGGGGGCTCTCCGATCGCCCGTCTAGCCTATGTAAGGACAAAAATGGAGTGTTGCAAGTCATGGACTGCTCAGTCACCAGGAATCCTTAAGCATGAAAGGTCGCCAGCCATTGTAAGTAGGTGATTTCATTGGGGTGATTTTACCCCTTTGTAGAGGTGCAGTCGGTCTATTCTACAGCACCAGTAGACAGGGTTTCCATTATTTCTGCTTCCTTTTATTCAAACTCAATAAATATTGTATACCCTTCTCTTTACTTCTATTCTTCTATTCTTCTTCTGACGTCTTTGATATCTTACGTCTTCTTCTAGGTCTCTTCTAACATCTCTTCTTCGTCTGGACTTCTCTTGGGGACTTCGTGTCTGGTCTTCCATTGGGTATTTCTCTTTATCAGAAGCCCTGTGCCATTGGTAGTTTTTACATAATAACACAAGACTTCGATTTACTTAGATCACATTTTTATTTCGAAATCCCCACCAGACTACCTGCGCAGATCGAGTCGGAGCGTGTATAACACGACTCACCACCGTCGTGGTTTCTCGCCGACTGACTAAAATCTATTTCTAATCTAAACCGTAAGAGGGTCTCCTCCACCGATTCTCACGGTATCCACCGGAAAGGATCAAGATGAGGTCAAGCCTTGTCACTCATCCTTCAAGGCCGTGGACTGTAACTTATAACAGCCATTTTGATTTCTACACTACTGTACATAAATATTAAGAATCTAATAATTATGTAACACAAAGAGCATTAGTGTAAGGGACCAGACATGCTCAATGCGATTGGGAAGGTAGAATATTTAGACAAATAAGAAATAGATTTACTCACATTAACTATTCTATTAGTGTGAAGTGAAATGCAAACAGTTTCATCCAGGATTTGGACTCTGATCACTGAGTCTATTTTCTACAACAATAACCATTACATTAAGCATGCCACCAAATGTATAAGATATGACCTCAGAATATTTATAAAAGGAAAATAGAAATATGAAATTTTTTTCAAAAATTAATGAAATTACTAGATTGCCCATGAAACTATTGGATTCTTCGATAGAATGGTGTGTGCTATTTTGAAGCAGTACCTCACAAAATAGCAGGTGTATGGCAAACAATAACATATGTCCAAAGTCAACGGCTCATAAAGTGGGAAACTGTTTTAATACTACTGGCATTTTCTTTTTTCAAAGGTTTATTGGGAATCGGATTGAAAAAGAAAAAAAAAAACATCACTTAAGTTGGCTTAACTCATAAATGCTGGTTCACCAGATTACTGAACATGAGCCACCTGTTGCGCAACTACGTTAATTGGTGATTGATTGATTGGTTGGTTGGTTGGTTGGTTGGTTGGTTGGTTGATGTTAATAAATGATGTTTCTATCTTACAAACTATCTAGGTTAGACAAACAAGACGTTTGCTTAATAATTATCATTATTATATATAAAAAATTACAGTAGTAAAATTTTCCACAAGACAAACCTGCTAACTAGTATATTGTAACAAGCACTCTGTGACTGATACATTAGTCTGGTACAAGGTCAATATTCAAGGGTATCTTGTAAGGATTGCAATAAATACAACAGTTAATTGGTCTACTAACTAGTAAACTGCAACAAGCATTCAACGACTGATACTTTAGTCTGATACAAGGTCAATGTTGTAGTGCACTTTGTGTGGATCGGGATGATGACAACTGTAAGGCCGTTCGTCGTGGTGTAATGGTTAACAAGCTAGTCAAGCAGATACATTAATACTGAATTGCGAGTTCGATCTTTCCTGAATGCCTCATATTTGTAACCTTGTGTCACATCCTACCCGTGGCGAAGGGTATAGAGGGAATCCTATTGTAGTATAATTGTTAGTAAGCTAGTCTCACAAATGTTCAGACAAATCCTAAGAGTAGGAAACCAAAAGATTTGTGTAGAGGGTTGGAGAAGTGAAGGCAAATGCCACTGATAAAAAAGAAACGACCCTCTTGGACCAAATGGAAATGGTATTCGTTGGTACAACAATTACAAGTCAAACCGGAAGGACCACTGCGGTTTCCACTAGTGGAGATATACTCTGACTAATGAATTGTGACAGAAAAAAAGAGACAATTATCATTGAACTTTAAAAATACTTTTATTTCTCAGAATTTTTTAGATGAGGCTTGATAATTAGTATTATTTGTATTATTCGGACTATTGAACTCATCTTCATTGTTATCTGTACGTTTAGGTCGATGTGCCCTCCGGCCCTCTTCAGGTATTTCTTGTCAGGAACCTTCTCAGACTCGGGAACCTTCTCAGACTCGGAAACCATCTTGTAATCGGGAACCTTCTTGTCGTTAGGTTCAAAGTTCCGTGATGGCTCCCGATTACGACAAAAAGGTTCCCGATTACGACAAGAAGGTTCCCCAGTCCGACAAGAAATACCTGAAGAAGGCCGGAGGGCACATCGGCTGAAACGTTGTACACATAACAATTAAGATGAGGACAATAGTCCGAATAATACAAATTGTTAAGTATCATATCCTTGGCCAGTTGTAAAAGAACTTAAAGTAAATAAGTAAGTAAGTCAATAAGTCCTGTGGTATTGTTTCCCGCGATATAATACTACGTTCCGACGTCCAAGAAAATCCAAGTGGCAATGAGCTAAGATTAGAATCAGGTCAGCATAAATACAACAACAGCAGCAGCAGCAGCACTGCCAGTGATTGGACAAGAGGTTGCCTTCCCTGGTCACGTGGTAGTCAGCGAGTCTATATTTAGAAGTGACCATTTAGTACACACCTTATATCCTACAAAAATTCCAACACAAATAATACTAAAAAATACTTTTCTTGTGCCATTCTTTCTCAATATCTATGACAATAGTCCAAATAGTCCAAATAATATATATTTCTATTCAATCATAGTCATTTATTTGCACGCTGTTAAGTGTTCAAGTAACTAATAATAATCCTTAGTAAACAATTACAGCTTCAAGTAACTATTCTTAATACAAATGATTTACAGTTATGTTATCAAGCATTCCTATTGAATAAAAATCATTTTAAACGGGTCTATTTAACCTATAGAGGGGACCTTAACATGTATTTCCACCCTAGGTCAATGGATCTGGAATTAAAGACAATGAATGGGCACTCTACACTCCAGAATTTCAGCCTTGCCATCAGATGAAGTTTAATGTCAAATTCAGGACATATGTTTTTAAATTTTAAGTCATTTAGATACCAACAAAACATTTTCTTAACAAAATTTAGTACTAGCTAAAATACCAATCTACGTCGGGTAATTTTTTCCAAATTTCTATTTTATAACCCTTGTAAACTAAAAATTTACATCGAACCGTGAGAAACAGTAATCTATATATCAATACTGATGTTCCTAAAAATACGTCCGTTATCATCTTGCAACACCCTCTGATTAAAAATGAGACCATCCAAATGAAATACTACCTTGATTTTTTTTTATTTTTGCACAATTTTCCATTTTTATTCTATTCTGAGTGTTATGGCTTTCCTCAACGTCCGATGGTCATTGATTTGATCTTAGTTTTCTTCTCTATTTATGGGTGTAAATAGCCTCCCAGAAAATGGCTCTAAAATTTAGAAGCAACAAATCTGATTGGTCAAGAAAGGTTATATATGAATTTCTAAAAATGTTTTATCTTCAGCCACTTCCGGTCTATGTAAGACTGTTTTTCATTCCAATTTTGGCACCGGAAGTAGATATTTCCGGTGATCTCCAACAACTTACATAATGGCGGCAACACTATGTTCAAGTTTCGCACTTGTAATCTTATCTATGAACATACGTCCGTACACACATAGAACAGACAAACAAACATTGATCCAGACGGCTTAGTCCTGCGGGTTCTGTAATAAATACAATGAACAAGTAAGAGGTGAGTGGAGCAGAAAATAATTTGATTTAAAAAGAATGCTTAGACAAGCGTGACAAATTCAGGGGCTTGTAGTAAAAGATTTGGTAGCAGCAGTATCAGTGTTTGTGCCGAGTAATAGTATTGTTGTTTTATTGACTTGTTTATTGTTGTTTTCAGTTGTAGCTAAAAACCAGAAGCCTCCTTGCTTTTTGCCTCTGGCTTCTTTAAGTGAAAAATTCTCTCTCTCTCTCTCTCTCTCTCTCTCTCTCTCTCTCTCTCTCTCTCTCTCTCTCTCTCTCCTTATGTATATATATATATATATATATATATATATATATATATAGGGTGTTCGGGAGATATTTGACAGTTTCATAAGGAAAAAGAAAAAGTGCTTGGTAACTACATAATTTAATGGAGTGTAAAGAAATTCAACAGGCACGGACATTACACTACTGTCAACAAGTTTCACTCAAAATAACCAAATATAGATATGTCAAATTTATACCGTGTATATATATATATCCTGTATATATATAATTACCCTCAGTCTCTCTCGGTCTCGCTCAGTCTCATCACTCCCTTTCTTTCTCGTTCTTTATATATATATACATATATATATATATATATTTGTGTGTGTGTGTGTGTGTAATCACCCTCTGTCTGTCTGTCTGTCTATCTGTCTGTCTGTCTCCTTATTGCTAATAACACTGACAAAGTCAACAAATGAAGAAGGAATGTAGAAAAAATAGAAACGGAATTATGTGAAAAAGAAAACATATTAAAGGAGAAATACAAGAGAGAAAGAAAGAAAGGAAAAACAGAAATGACATGAAATAAAAAAAAATTTAAATATTAAAGAAATAAAAAAAAGAAAGAAGGAAGAAATGAAGATAGAAAGAAAGGGTGTAAATAAAAATTGAAAAAAGGCATAACATGAGCAAAAACAGATAAAAAAGAAGAAAGAAAGAAGGAATGGAAAAAAAGAAATTGAAAAAGAAAGAAAGGAAACTACTAATGCCCAAGGACAAAAACTGTGTCGCCTCGAGGTTCCAAAGTCTCTGTGTCTTGGTATAATAATAAAAGTTGTTGTGCTGATATATTTGTCCTTTTAGGGGCTCCCATATTACTTTAAAATAATCATACGCGTGACTATTTTACGTTGATTAACTAATATAATCGATATGTAGGTTTACTCACATTGCGTTTGGTTATTTACATATGAGTAAAATAGAAATACTGTATATTGTTATTTTTTATTCATGTCATAAATTACTATATATTCATTTATATTTCATGTATATTTAATCTTTGAACTACTTGGTAATTCTGTATTCGGTATTAAATAAAAAATTATATATATATATATATATGTGTGTGTGTGTGTGTGTGCGTGCGCGTGTGTGTGTGTGTACATATATACATAATTTCCTAGCATCAGTAGGTCAGTATGGTGTGCTCCCAAGTGCATTACTAGTAAATGATCGCAATATAATATATATATATATATATATATATATAATATATATATATATATAATATAATCCAAAAGTCCAGAGAAGAAATCTTCCTTACGACACAAGAGTTTTATTTAAAAAACCTGTCGCAGATTGAGAGCTCAATGTGTGCTCTTAATGCAAATATATAAGTAAAGAAATAACAAAAGACTTAGAGATTTAGCATTATAGTCTATTTCAGGGAGCTTAGACAAAGTGTCTAACTCTCCCGACTCATCAGATGCGAATGATGAATTCTTTATTACTTTAAAGGCATTTGAAAACAGATTTTTATTTTTTTCATTTTTTAAATTTTATAGTTCTGTGATATGAATTCCAAACACAAACCTTGATGTTGCAAAATAATAATAATAATAATATTTATGGTGTAGTTTCAAATATGAGCACTTCCGCCACAAATAAATCGGTCAACAATCCATGTATCTCTTAATGTATCTCTTATTGTAACAGATTTTGAAAAGCTCCCTGAAATAGACTATAAAGCTAAATCTCTAATTTTTTTGTTATTTTTACTATATATATATATAATATATATATATATATATATATATATTATATATTGAAATCTGGGGAGTTGGGCGTCCAGTTATTAAGGGTCATGTGGTCGTAGAAATTTGCACCCATTGGGTTGTGTGAAATGGCACAGAGCCCTGGTACCAGACATAGGATCTTCCTACATCAACTCTCGGTCCAAGGCAGCACTATCTCTTTCAGTAACTTGATGAGGCATCCATGTTGAGTCTGAGGCCATCTGGGAAAATGAAAATAATGGAGAGTTCTGTTCTTATCAGAACGATTAGAGGGACTTCCGAGTTGTCATAGCTTCGTAATCACCACTGAACTCATCGAACTCTTTTTGAATCCTCTGCACTCTCGTCGGATCGACACATAAACACTGTTAAATCTTCGTATTGGAGCTTCTGGTATAAATGCCAAGTAGAACAGCATGCAGTTTCGAAATTTCTGGAGAAGTGAATTGTGTCATGGTTCTGCTTGCCTCGCCGACAGTGTCCGCCTGATTTGGCTGTACAGTAGACAAAGCCTAATACAAACAAAGTGCATGACAATTTGAAATGGCGACAATTTACTCATCGCACACCATATATATATATATATATATATTTATATATCTGTGTGTGTGTGTGTGTGTGTGTGTGTGTGTGTCGAATTTACAATTTTCAATTTCTTAATATTTTTATATATATTTATTTTATGCTTCGAAAAAGTCCAATAAAAATAATTTTGTGTTTCTAAAAAATGTTTTTCTTAAAAAAATTTGTCTAAATCTTTTTAAATTCTTAACTATATATATATATATATATATATATATATATATATATATATATATATATATATATATATATAAACCAACTCACTGAGTTTGAAAATCGCAAAGGCGAGAAACAGTCAGTTACCAACCATTGTTGATCTCATGTCTTTGCTAACCCAATATATATATATATATATGTATGTGTGTCTGTCTGTGTGTGTGTGTGTTTGTGTGTGTGTGTGAAGGGGTAAGAACAATCAAAACAATAAGACAAACACGAATATTTCTTTATAATCATTTATTTGTTTGTTCTTTTCTTATTTTTTCTCAAATAATTTCGACCTCGTAATGACTATAACCTGGAAGATAGCAAAAAACATATACATTAAACACACACATACATAAATACACACACATAAATACACACACATAAATGCACATACATAGATTCACAAATGCACACATACACACACTCACATTTATACATACATACAAACACATGCTCTTGTATTTGAGCATGCGCATACGGAAACTTGCATCTTCGTTTTTATTGAATACCCTCGATAGTGTTCTCTGATATTTGATAAGCTTAGTCGTTTTCTCTACTTTCACTGACGATTTCCTTTTTTTCTTTACGGCATCCGAGAAGCAAAAGGAAATAAAGGCAAGCAACAGGAATAGAGCGATAAAGCAATAAAGCAAATTAATGAAGAAATACAAAGGCAAATTCTCAGAAAACATAAATCAAAAGTGTTTTGCTTGGCTTCCCTGACACAATGAATGCTCCCCTTAATAGAAAGACTAAATAATAAAAATAAAAAAGTGGCAAGAAAGAAATCAAAGACTTTCCTGAATTATTTTTCTTTAGTCTGCAGGGAGAGAGAAAAAATAAAAGACCTACGCGACCTTTGAATAAAACTACTTATTAGACCGCTTCAACGTAATAGCTTTGTATTAAGAATACTAACATAAGAAGGTTATTTCCTAGTTGAGTAACATCATATTATAGGGTGACACAGAAAAACAGAACCCAAATTATTTATTTCCCATTAAACTAACCCTAAACCTCAACCCTAACCCTAACCCTAACCCTAATACCCCCTAGTTGAGTAACATATTATTACAGGGTAACCCAGAAAAAACAGAACCCACAAATTTTGTAATAAAATTGTTAATTTTTATTTCTATTTTTTCTTAAGTTTAAGTCCAACAAGGGTTAGGGTTAGCGCTTAGGGTTAGGGTTAGGGTTGGGGTTTAGGGATAGTTTAATGGGAAAATAAATAAATAATTTGGGTTCTGTTTTTAGGAGTAACATGAGTGACCCACTCATGTTACTCAACTAGGAAATAACCCATAAGAAAATTATGGGGTTTCTAATTCAATCTTCATGACTGTCGCCTAGATAGCTACATTTTTTCGGAGAATGTACTGGAAATAAAATCTTTGTCGGAATGTCTTAGTTAAATTAGAGTTGTGTGAGAATGAGAGTTCTCATATAAGAGAGTTCTTCAGTGATAGAGAGAGATATTAGAGAGAGACATTAGAGACTTACTTGGTTAGGAGTTGGCCTTACTTTATCACTTGTTGACATCTTTACACTTCCAGTTGCCATGTTCCTGTCTAATTAAGTTCTTCTAGCTGCTTCTTCTTCTAATGGAGTTGAGTTCTTCTAAGGGCTCAAGTTGGGCTTTGCGTGTTTAAATTAAATGAATTAACAAGACATTTTTGTTACTTGATCAAGTTTTTATTTTATCTAGCCCATGATTCTTATAATACATAGCCAAACTGGTCGATTTGGACGGGCTTTCATTAGATTTTAACGTACACATAAATCTTCCCATTGTCATTTATCACTATAAACACAATTGGTTTTAAAGGACGCGCAGTGGTGTACTGCATAGGAAATGGACTCGTAGGAAATGGACGTGTTGATCCGAGTTCATTCCTGTTACCTTGGGAAAGGTATAATCTAACTATTCTCCTCAGCTATGAGTACAGACTGGGCTCTTTAACCTTGGTTAGGCGTCTACGAGAAGGAAAAATACTAGAATAAGTCTACTTAGTGATCTATTTCAATTTTATTTAATTGTTTGTGTGCAAGTATTTGTTTTTGTTTTTGTTTTTTTAAATAAGAGACCCAGGTGACCTTTGAATTAATCTACTTATTATTAGTCACAAGAATAAAAATTAAAGACTTTCCTGAATTATTTCCCTTTAGCCTACAGGGAGAGAAACCAAAATAAATAAATAAATAAAAGACCTACGCGAACTTTGAATAAAACTACTTATTAGAGCGCTTCAACGTAATCGATTTGTATTGTATAACTACCATAAGTAATAAACTTGCGATTGCCATATGTACTCGTGTATAAGTCGATATCGTCTTTCTGTACGAAGCTGTTTGCATTTATATAGCGCTGATACCGTTGGAAGGTATGAATCCGACTACTCTCCCTCTTGTTATGGGTAAATAGCAGGACAGACTGGGCTCTTAACCATGGCTAGGTAACCAGTCTAGGAGAAGGAAAACTCTGGATTCAAACTTGTTAAACGCTGCTTTAGAAATTGACCTTGTGTCGCATCCTGCTCTTGTGAAGGGGTTGGTAAATCTATATCGTCTGTAGTTCAAGGAATTAATTTCTAAAGTCAAGGATGGGTCCTTGTCTCTTCTTTTTCAATGATTTCTCAATATCGATTTTATAAAATTATTACTCGTATATAAGTTAACGCCAGCTGATTGATCGGAGGGGGCCTCTCCGGTCGCCCGTCTCCCCAAGTAAGAGCCAAATTGAAGTGATCCAAGTAATGGACAGCTCAGCCACCAAGATTTCGTCCTTAAGCATCACGGGTCAACCTCCACAGCCAACAGGTCGTCCCATTGGATGGGGGTCTTGGCCCTCTACAGAGGTGCAGTTGGTGTATTCTACAGCCCTAGCCGACAGGGCGGATTATTTTTTCTCATTCTTCATTCTCCAAAAGGAGTTGATATGCCGTTAAACAAATAAACCAAAATTGTCTTTAATTGATGGTTTCTTTAAATTTAAAAAATAATTAATTTTTTTTAGTTTTAATTTAAAAAAAACAAATAAAAAATCGTTTCATTCCTAATGACGATTCTTAACAAATACAAATGCAGAAACGAATGGATGGTGCATCTTAAAACTGCAGATATCGTGGGAATACATCTGATTGCATTTTATGCATTGATTTCAAAATATGAATGCCATTATAAAATACAAAAAGAGAAAGAAAGAAAACGTTAATGTTTTTATCATCATCATCATGCTGTTCCGACAGCACAAATCTCCAGGACTCTTTCTCGCCGCCAGTCCCTATAGGCCATTGCACCGGAAGTTCCTCTGCCAGAATTCAGAATCCTGGCAGAGCTGATCGATCGAAGTTTTTGCACAATGGTGTATCCATCTGTAGTTGACCACAGAAGAACATCCCTTATGAGTTTGTCATCGCTTCTCCAGTGATGTTCAGCGTTGATTAATCGTCTTACCCAGAGGTTTTGTGCGATAGGAGGCAAGTGTCCGTACAGCTGCTTCCTTGTGGGGTGCTGCTGCTAGTATTATTTACATACCATGGTGCAAAAATTCATTGAATTTATATATATATATATATATATATATATATATATATATATATATATATATGTGAACTGATCCAATGTGACTTTTGCCCTGATAGAATATTTATAGCGTCAATTTACATTTGAATTTATATATAAAGATTGATTGATAGATAGATAATCTAAGGTTGAAACCAGATAGATTGGTAAAACTATAATATATATAATATATATATATATATATATATATATATATATATATATATATGAAGAGAGAGAGAGAGAGAGAGAGAGAGAGAGAGAGATTGCTGTAAATATATAATCAAATTGGGAGATAGATTATCTGACTACGACTGAAACCACATAGATAAAACCTGTTTAATATCTAATTGTTTTTTAGATAGATAGATAGATAGATAGATAGATAGATCATTGTAACTATATATAATCAAACTGAGAGATAGATTATCTGACTACGACTAAAACCTGTTTAATATCTATCTGGTTTTTAGATAGATTGATTGATTGATTGAGATAGATAGATAGATAGATAGATAGTCCATTGTAAATATATATAATCAGATTGAGAGATATATTATCTGACTATGACTAAGACCAGTTTAATATCTATATGGTTTTTAGATAGATAGATAGATAGATCGTTGTAAATATTTATAATCTGACTGAGAGATAGATTGCATGACTACCACTAAAACCTGTTTAATATATATCTGGTTTTAGATAGATAGATAGATAGATAGATAGATAGATAGATAGATCGCTTTAAATATACATAAGATAAGGTTACAAACTGCTTGATAGCAAAATAGAAAGATATATTATCTTTATTCCGTTTCTCAATATATATTCGATTTTTTTTTTTTTTGACGTTCATAATCTTTTCTGAATATTTTTTTCTCTTTTATTTATTCATTTATCTATTTTTTTTTTTTTTTTTTTTTTTCTTGATTCCTTGCAACCAAGAAGTAAAATCTTTTTTGCCAATTTGGCATTCTGGCACGTTTCATTTGCTTTTAGCTTTTTGATGTAGACACACCACTGCATTTACATCTGAATTAACTATTTATTTGTTTATTTCTTTATTTGGATATCACTCTCTTCTCTTTAGCATTCTCTGCATTCTCCCTTAATTCGGCTTTTCCCAATGTTCCCGCTTATCTTTACTGGCGGGAAAAAAATAAGGAACCGACCATAGCTTTTAACGCGGCCATCTTTGCCTTTATTTGGTTTAGTCTATCTATCTATCTATTGTACAAAAGCTTAACGAATCAATGTTTGGTTCACTAAGTCTTTTTTCCTGTTTATTTTAATGACTAAAATCAAATACTAAAATACGCCTTACTTGTGGGATTGAATTATGTTTGAAAAATAATTAATTTTCATTGTTTTAATTAGCAGTAATTCGCAATTAACTCACAAATCAACCCATCTCTCTCTCTCTCTCTCTCTCTCTCTCTCTCTCTCTCTCTCTCTCTCTCTCTCTCTCTCTCTCTCTCTTATCTTATAATCTATCAATTTCCACCCCCTTATTTATATTTAATTCCCCTCGCTATTAAATTCTTAGTATCTCTTGTGAGTTCAATGAGCATAAAACGTCAGAATAAGCCACTCTCTTAACCCCTGCGACCACCACCAAATCAGCAGCCAGGAGAAATCTCTTTTACCACCTCTTTAACAATCCCCGACTCCTTCGCTTATCTTTTACTTCTGTCATGTTAAAAATTGTCAATAGTGTTTTTTTTGTTTTGTTTTGTTGTTAATTTAATCACCGAAGAAGTATAAAACATTTTACTTTATTTTCAACATTTTTTTCACTGCAGTTTGTCTGAGAGAGATTAATTTTGATATCACATAAAAAATGAATTTCAGTCATCTCCACAAATTAACTTCTCAACACCCTAGCTATTAATAGAATTCCAAGAATCATATCCATTTAAATTTAAATTTGGTCAAACTTTCCCCTTTCTTAGAAATCTTACAAACTGATTTTAATGATTTTTTTAGAAATTCTCCAGTCCTATTTCTTTTTTTAAATTAATTTTAAAAGCTCACTTCTTTTCTGATTGCAATGTGTACTCAATGGGTGATCCAACGAGTCACGTTTTTCTAGTACATATATAAAGGGCAGGTAGTGTATGTCCGGATGAAACTACGAAAATACAACTATTGATAACAAAGTGAATATATATATATACATATTGAATATCACCGGTTATTGCTTTTTGTGCAAATATCATAAAGATTTGATTTATATTTGAAGATATTTAAAAATTAAAATATACATAGAAATAGAATTGAAATTTTGCTTTAAAATGCCTGGCATTTGTAAATCTCAAAAAGTAATCAAATCAATAGACCAGGGTCTTTGGGGGGGTATATACCTATTATTAGGGCGTCCCATTGTGGTATAATGGTTAGCAAGCTTTTCTCGCATATCCATTATTATTGAAGTAACTGGACCTGTGGATATACAACAGTATGGTGATTTTATTATTACAATCTTGGATATGTTCATTTAAGAGCTATTGCAAAATAGTTCAATATGTAAAGAGTATATCAATCTTGATTTAACTCTCTCTCATTCTTTTTTTCTTCCTTTCCTTCTTTTCAGCTTTTCCTAATTTTCTATTGAAAACGATTAGCGTCATTGCTTCCGTGCGTTCACCCTCTCTCTATCCTTCCCTTTCTCTCTTTCTTTCTTATATTTTTTCTGTGTAGTATGTCCTTTTTCTTCCCTTTCTTTCATTATATTAAAAACGGAATAATCCATTATTTAGCTGAAGTGACGACACTCATAAGAAATAAGAATTAGGCGGATAAACAACACCAAATAATCAGAATTAACATTTTTGCTTTTCATCTTGGACGACTTAGACGGTCTCATTTTTAACTAGATGTGAAATTAAGAGACGTAATTACCTCCCTTTTGGGGTGGTTTTGGTTATCTTCCCTTGATCGAAACTATTTAAGTTCAACAGACAGCGGACATTGTAGTTGCGTCTTTGCTGAGCTGTATTTAGTTGATTAAAGTTAAGTTATGTTACATTGTCTTTGTCTCATTTCACTAGATGATAGCAGTCGTACAATTATAAGGAACACAAGTATTAATATATGGATTATAGAAGCGAAATTATTATTTATCCACTCGTAAGTTGAGGACACTCATAAGTCAAGATAACACTGTATTTACAACGTTCTATCTATCTATCTATCTTATATATGAGTTTGAATCCTGGACGAAGCTGTTTGCATTTCACTTAGCGATAATACCCTTGGAAAAAGGTATGAATCCAACAATTCTCTCACTAGCTATCGTTAAATAGTTGGATAGAATAAGCTCTTTAACCTCTCTATGGCAACCGGTCTGAATTCAAATATGGTAAATTCCAATTAAAAAGATTATTATATCTGAAGGTCGCTCGTACTTGAAATTATAGCACTCAAAAAAAGCAAAAATCGATGGAGTGACAGCTCGTAACTGGAATTACTCAAAGTTAGGGTACTGTATATGTAATCATAAGTAGCGCTTACACCCCGGCGCGCACACACACAAATACACATTCACACACAGACAGACACATACACAGACACACACACACACACACACACACACATATATATATATATATATATATATATATAATATAATAAGATAAATATATAAAGGTTTTACATATCTATCTATTAGGTGACTAAGGAACATTCACGACCATATTGGTTTCGTGCGATGCAATCATCAGGTGAAAATGTTTAAAATGCAAGGGAAATCGAAAAAATTGAAAAAAAATTTCAGAAAATTCAATATAATTTTTTTCGATTTTCCTTGCATTTGAAACATCTTCACCTGATGATTGCATCGCATGAAACCAACCTGGTCGTGAATTTTCCTTTGTCACATAATAAATAGATATGTAAAACCTTTATTCAAAATCTTGGAGAAATTATGTCTTTGCCTACCAAATTCCTTAAACGACTGTACCAAATTTTCTTGGTATTTGTTTACCTGTATGATGGGATATTGCAAAAGGTTCCAGTACCAGTCTCAGTCTTGGTTCACAGACAAAACAAAAGATGGTAGGGGTGTTCCCGTAGTGATTTTTCAGTGTAAAAAGTGACACATGCGAGAATCACAGTCAGTGGCTGACGATAGAATCGCAGTGATTAGGGATAAAAGATTTTATTACTGCATTTCCCTGATTCACCATGCAGTCTGAGTTACAACCTCAGGAGCACACGTCTGTCCTCCCTCATCTCTGGTTGAAAACTGACTACCTAACTAACTCTATCACATGACTTGCGAGATTCCCGCCTCTGGGGTCAGTTGGGGCCATAACCGTTAATTGTATTTTTCCATCCCCTGATCTGAAAAACAATGGCCACTTAGAATTCTCGCTACAGGGCTTGTCAAAAACCCATGCCACCACACAGTTATCCAACAGACTGAAGCAGATTCAACTTGCAACACAGTTGAATTCTGATCAGTCTATACAAATCTCGACAAAGGAAGCGCGTGGTGTAATGGTTAAAGTCGTGGGAAAAGGACTCGTCGCCCCGAGTTCAAATCCTGGACGTGGTAATTGCATTTCACTTGGCGCTAATAACCTTGGGAAAGGTATGAATCCTACTCTCTCTCCAGCTATGGGTAAATCGTAGGGCAGTCTGGGCTCTTTAACCTTGGTTAGGCAACCGGTCTAGGAGAAGGAAAACTCTGAATTCAAACCTGTTAAACTCCGCTTAAGAAATTGACCTTGTGTCGCATCCAAAACGAAAGATGGTAGGGGTGTTCACGTAGTGATTTTTCAGTGTAAAAAGTGACACATGCGAGAATCACAGTCAGTGGCTTATGATAGAATCGCAGTGATTAGGGAGCCGCTGTAATCGGCTCTAAGTAGGCAAAGAGTTAAAGGATGAAAAGAATTCTTCAAAGGAAGAATTCTTCTTTCCAAATGAGGTTATTTTCTAGTAGAGTGATTTTGAAAGGTGCATGGAATGTTTTGGCGAGATGCGAGAATCGTTGGGTACCTGCAAAGACGAACCGATTGATCAATTTGTTCAAATTCCTCGAACTTTCAAGTAGCTCTACGCGTGTAGGCAGGCACTAATCAAAAAATTGCCGCCATTTTTTTTTCTGGATTAATTTATTATCAAGAATCCTTAGAACATGAAATTTGATCTTAGATTTCCTTCTTTACGGTTCTTCTTTTCTTTGTTATTTTTTTATAAATACTCTAAGACATACACACGTGTTTGTATGCATGTGTATATTGTGTGTGTGTGTGTGTGTGTGAGAGAGAGAGAGAGAGAGAGAGAGAGAGAGAGAGAGAGAATGGAGTGTGTATGTGCGCATGCGCTTGCGCAGGTTTTTTTAGTGTGTGTTTGCGCATGTGTCTACATCTCGCATCCATTTTTTTCTTTTAATCTTTTCAGTGAATATCCACCCGACTAACACCGGCTCTTTTCTTCATCTTATCAAGAACAAGGATGCTAAGTTTTTTTCCTAGCGTTTTTTTCTCTTCCAATTGAACTAATTTTCATCTCCCTCCCCCATCCCTTATCCTCCTTCTATCCTCTGTCTCTGTCTCTGTCTCTGTCTCTATATCTCTCTCTTTCCTCTCTACACCTACCATTTTTCTCACGTCTCCTTCCATTTCAACCACTTCTTCCTTTCCTTAATTCCTTTGATTCGTTTTGATTATATATCTCCTCAATGAAAGAACTGATGACTCAACCACGTCTTCTTCCAGATCTCGAAGTCCCAACGAGATTCCTTCTGTCAGAATATCTTCAACAAAAGCATCATTTTATTTTATTTTTTTATATTTTTTTTTATTCATTTATTTTTGTTCATATCTTTCTTTCCTACGGTATTTTTCTCCATGTTCAGTTTTGTCATTTTCTGCATGTTTTGCTCGCCATCCAAACATGGCGACCAGGACACGGCGATGGCGACGGCGAAAGTGACAAAGACGATGACAGTGACGGTGACAAGAGGAAACGCTTCTCATCTTTGTAATTAAAAAGAAAATAAATCCACTGAGAGTAAAAAAAAATATATATATATATATAAAAATATGAAATAAAAAAAATAACGACATGTTCATGAGTGTGTTTTAGCGTGTGTGAATGCACAAATACAAGAACACTTATAAAGATATTGATAGATCAAGGCTTCTTTATTTCTTTTACATTTGCAGGAATACATTGTAAGGCGAGGTGCTAACAAGATTATATATTATCAATATGCCGAGACATTTAAGAGAGCAACACCTAGAAAATCAGCATTTATAATATTTTATCTGGGATTTGAATACCCGTTATAGACTACAGTCTCTTTCAATACCCTACCCCCCCTCTCTCTCTCTCTCTCTCTCTCTCTCTCTCTCTCTCTCTCTCTCTCTCTCTCTCTCTCTCTCAGTCTCTCTCTCTCTCTCTCTCTCTCTCTCAATAAAAATATATACATATGGGTAATTCCATGTCAAATCATCCACAAAAAAGTAAAATTGTCGCCCACCCGCTTCAATTTTTCTGAATTTTTTACCAGATGTGGACGATGTTAACTTTAGATAATTCCCAAAATTTGAGCTTCCAATTCCAAAAATTGGCGGAGTTATGTAGAATTTTATCTCTCCAAATTTGGTGAGGTTCGCGAAAAATGGCGTCTTTTTGTAATCTATTTTTGTCTGTAAAATGAGTTCTAGAGTTTCCTTACCACTAAAAATTGGTTTATAAAAGCATTTTTGCCCAAGGAATCCAAAACTGCTATCAAAGAAGTTTTAAAGTCAAATAATTTTAAGTTATTGATTATTTCCTATGTTTTCATAGCACTGCATCTATGACAATGTTTTTTTCTATTGTTATTTCACATTTTTTTTACATTTCACCCGAATATTATTCTAAACACTATAAATGATTCTTAACGGTTTTTCAATAAAAGTCTGACACAGAAACTTGCTGTTATCTAAGTGTAACAATTTTATAGAAACACCGTGTAATTTCAATTCCCCTTTCTCTGAGGTTGCAGAAATGGCTGATATAATTAATTAATTTTGAAATTCACACAAAGATTTCAGGGTTTTTTTCCTTCTTTGCCTTTCGATATTACTTTTAGTGTTAAATTCTATATCTTTCAATCAGTCAAACAAAATTTTATTTAATTTTTAAAAATGATAGAATTCTGTGGAGAAATATTACAATATAAAGAATTCGAAAACATTTAAAACCATTAATGAATTAATACCAAAAATGAAAGTAAATCTTTAATTTTTTTAGCGGATGTTTTATTTTCAAACACGAAAATTGCCCGCTATAGATTGTATTAAAATAAACAATTCAAACATTTTTCCAATAAACAATGCAGTTTTTTTATTGTAGTTTTATTTTGTACAATTCAGGACAAATGTTCCTTAATTCGGAGCGGTAGCTGAGGTTTATAAAATACCGAATGGTGTGAAAATCATTTGAACACAATTAAATGCAATTAATGGAATGAAGTAAGAGAGCAAAATCTCACACAGGACTTCTGTTCTCTTTAATTATTTTTTACTAGCAAATATTTGCAACCTCCGGGTGCAAGTATCTAAGTTTTTATATAATAAATTATTATATTAAATTCGAAAAGCTAATGAAACTAAATAAGAATGCAGATAAAAAGATTTGAAACAGAGGGGGTATAATCGAAAAATAGAACAACTTTGAAACTAACTCTTCCATCATTTCCCACCAGTCCCGTCTTTCATTGCTAAATTTTCATAATTTTACTAGGAAGTAAAGAATGAAATTACAGTTATTCATTCTTGGTAATGGATTTCTTTTAAGAGTTTTCCCCGACATTTTTGTTCATATTCATTAAAATAAAACCAAACAATTAGAAATCAATAATACTTAGCACATATCTATTAAAATCATATTTTTAATATCAATATGCGAATTAGCCTTCTCGTTCACACTGTAAACCGATATTTTGTTTTATACATAAATACAATTGCATGTTATTAGTAAGTCGATAAGGCCAACAGTATTAATAATGTAAAACAATTTTATTAATAATTAAGGTTTAAATAAAAAAAATAAAATTCATGGAGAATGTGATGTAAATAACAAATGGAATTATGACTTTAGGAGTAATATAGTTTCGGTTACAGACAAACAAACACATAATCTCCATTATAATAAGATGTTCCTCAAACTTTTCCTGGGACAAAATTTTCAAGCAGCGAAGATTTTCCTGCGATAAGTTTTTATGTAGCACAAAGTTTTCTTGTGACAAAATTTTATGATCTACAAATTTCTTTTATTGTGACAAAATTTCTATGGTCGAGAATGTTTTTTTAGACAAAATGTTTACTGCGACAAAATTTTCAAATTGCAATGGTTTTCCTGAGACAATTTTTTATGCACCACAAAGTTTTTGGGGTCAATTTTTTATGCTGCACGACGTTTCGTTTTCTTGCGACAAAATGTTTATCTTCCACAAAATTTTCCCGTGACAAAATTTTCAAGTTGAATAATTGTTCCTGTGACAAACTTTTTATGCCACAAAAAGTTTTCTTGTGATAAAATTTTATGGTCTACAAAGTTTTGTGAGAAGATTTTTAGTGTACACAAAGTTTTTTTTAGACAAAACTTCAATGGTCTACAATGTTTTTTCTGTAACAAATATTTTTGTAGCACGAGGTTTTCTAGTGACAAACTTTGTAGGTAGCACACAGTTTTCTTGAGACAAAATTCTTATGCTACATAAATTTTATGTAGCCCAAAGTTCTTTTGAAACATTTTTGTGTTCCACAAACTTTCCTGTGACAAAATTCTGTCAGTAAGAAGCGAACAATTAATTGATACATACTTCTGTAGATATATGTTTACAATCACCAGAGAACTTAAGTCTGTAAATAATAGAAGAGTAATACCTTACGCTAAAAGGGGAAAATTCAATTAACTCTAGAGAGCTCTACCGGGTATTGGAGCATATATATTATATATATATATATATATATATATATATTATATATATATAAAAGGTATGGAAACACACAATATTGTTGAAAATAAATATATTCTATATCATTTTCATAGCTAATATTGAACAATATTTTGATTATAAAAAATCATCATCAGAGCATGTTTTTTTAATCCGGACTCATTGAGGGAGAAGCAGAAAATAATTTATCATAAATAATGTATTTATAAATATACCATACTATATTATCAATATTAATACACACACACACACACACACACACACACATATATATATATATATATATATATATATATATATATATATATATATGTCTGTGTGTATTAATAGTGATAATATAGTATGCTGTATTTATGAATACACAATGCTCAATATCTTGGAGAGAGAATGTATATATAAATTAACGTCGCATGGTCAAACGTGCTTGGTAATTGACAATTTCTTGCCTATGGGATTTTCAAATCTGTGCATGAGCTTGGATCTGTATGGTAAAATGAGAAACTGGTGGTAGGTGTGACACTTTTTTTAGACAATTTCCAGAAAGTTTCTCTGACACAAAAATTTTATGTTGCACGAACTTTTCTTGTGACATTTTTTATGCAGCAAACATTTTTCCTGCGACAAAATTTTCAAGTTGCAAAACCTTTTCTGTGACAATTCTTATGATCCACAAAGTGTCCCTGAGAGAAAAAAATTATATAGAACAAAGTTTTCTTGTGAAAAAAATTTCAAGTTGCAAACATTTTCCTGTGACAATTTCTTTTTATATTGAACAAACTTTTCTTGCGACAAAATTATATGGTCCACAATGGGGTTTTAAAGACAAAACTTATATGTTCCACAAATTTTCCCTGACAAATTTTTTTAATGTAGCTTGTAAAGTTTTCTCATGATAACTTTCTTGTATAGTGATGCTGGTAGCTTTTTGATTTAGTGCGTCCTGGAACGTACATATTTTCTTTGAATGGGTCCGAGAAAAAATGTATGGTTCCCAACTATATTTTCTTAATAAATTGTAGGGTTTTTATTTATGATCTGGGGAAACAATCTATCCTGTGTAATTAATTTATAAGAAACTATTGGAATATATTTACCGTTATCTTGAAATGGTGAGGGGAAAAAAGAAAAACACTGGGACGCATGGATACGATTTTACTGCGTCCTTTTAGGGTTTTTTGTGTCAGAGACGCAGGACGCGTACCTATCAGCATCACTTCTTATGGCAAAATTTTGATCATCCTCAAAGTTTTTCTGTTGAACTTTTATTTCATGGTGTATAATCTTTTTCCCCTGACAAAATTTCTGTGCCGCATGAATTTTTCTAGTGGCAAAATTTTTATCTTCCTGTGGCAATTTTTTCATGTTCCATAAATTTTCCCCTGACAAAATTTTCACGTCGCACAAATTGTTCTTGTAACAAAATTAGTGTACAAAGTCTTTTTGTGACAATGTTTTATAGGAAGCACAAAGTTTCCCTTTGATGGAATCTTCATATTTGGCAAGGTTTTCCACTGACTAATTTTTATATTACACAAAGGGTTAATGCAACGGATTTTTTTTATCTTCTGTACAGTTTTCCCGTGACAATTCGCGTGACAATTATATATATATATATATATATATATATATATATATATATATATATAAGGATATGAAAACACACAATATGCTGTTAAAGTGTGTTTTCATATCCTTTTATTCATACTTATACTGTCGGATTCATTTCCTTTCTCTTAACTTATATATATATATATATATATATATATATATATATATATATATATATATATATATATATATTGTTATTGTTATTGTTAGCATCCTCCCGTCTATTAAAGAGGATGGCGTAGTGTTAACTTTTTTCTCCTCATCTGCAACTGCGTGAGTGGCTGAACAGACCAATTTTTAAATGGTAATCTCTGGTGCAGTGACTGCAAACAAACGGTGATGCTTGCTGGAGTTGGTGTTGTCTCTCCTTCCTTTTGGCTCCCTTTTATGTGGCGGCTTCTTTCCTCTCTTTTTCACTCCTTTTCGTTCCTTGTTTGACGAGGGGGCGCCAGGTCGCACGGTCTTCTGCACAAGCCTCCCATGTGTTGGTATTGATGTGGCATGTCTTCATGTCCCTCTTGCAGCCATATTCAATATATATATATATATATATATATATATATATATATATATATATATATATATGAGGTTAAGTAAACAAACAAATGTGTTTATTTTTTTATATGGCTTTAAGCCGACAATTTTTGGAGGATATGTGCTTAATTGAAGTCATACCTAATTTTGGAAATTAATTAGTTAATAATTAATGAATTTAAGCGTGCATATATGTTCAAATGCAAGGCTAAACAAATCGAGAAAATATCAATCCCTGAATGTACATTTCGACATATTAGGTCTCATCATATCTATAACCTTGCTGGTGAGACCTAATAGGTCAAAATGTACTTTCAGGGATTGACAATTTCTCGATTTGTTTAGCCTTACATTTGAACATACATGCCCGCCTAAATTCATTAATTATTAACTAATTAATTTCCAAAATTAGGTATGACTTCAATTAAGCACATATCCTCCAACATATATATATATATATATATATATAATATATATATATACATAACATGCATAATTATATATAATATATATATATATATATATATATAATTATGTATGTTATTTCTTGTGAACGTTGTTTGTTTGATCTTTTGAAGCATTGAAAAATGTTGTATACACACAAACTAACAATTTATGCATATATATGTGTGTGTCATTGATTCAATTTCCTACGATAAGCGTGTCTCACAGTGAATGTGTCTGTATGTGTCTTTGGGGGTATGCATGTATGTATGTATATGTTTGTAAAGAAAAAAACAATTAAACACCAAAAATTAAAGCGGGCTATTAGAAAGGGTAATTTTCAGTCCAGCAACATTCAAAGTGGAGAAGTTCCAACATGTAGTTAATTTGGATGAGTATGTCTCTCCAGGGCTGGCCTGGTTAGTCATCTGAGAAAACACAAGAATATAGTGTCAAATGCTACTGGCATTCAATTATGAGATTTTTTAAAAAGTTAAATTAAAAGCAGTCTTACTCGAGCACGAGTTGACAGCTAACGTGTGTTTTTAAAAAACGACATTTTTGTTTCAGGGAAAAAATCATCTGAAAAATAATGTTTTTCTTCTTTTTAAATTATTCAAATTTATCTAATCAAGCAGACAAATAATTTTAAATTTCGGCGGACCTGAACTTTCAGACCCCCCCCCCACCATCTAAAATATTTTTTAAAATCTTTTTTTTTTTTTCAACGGATTATTATTGATTGCACACCAATCTATCCGATTGTAAAAAGATTTTAAAAGTTATTTATTGTTCGAGTTTTCAGGGGTGCTCAGTTCCCTGTATAAGTTTATCGTAAACCGATCCCCCATATCGGAAACGCTGAAAATAATTTTTCTTTGTAATTTCTTTTCTTTTTCTTCAATGGATTATTATCGTTTACACATCAATCTATCAGATTGTAAAAAAAAAATTCTAAAAAGTTCTTTATTTTTCGAGTTTCAGGGGTGCTCATTTCCCCGTATAAGTTTATAGCAAATCGAACCACCAAATCGGAACCGCTCGATAAATAATTTGGATTCTGTTTTTTCTGGGCCACCCTAACTTTGACACCTTTGCGCCAGTTTCCTTTCGAGCGGTTCCGATATGGGGAATCAATTTACTATAAACTTATACGGGAACTGAGCACCCCTGAAAACTCGAAAAGTAAATAACTTTTTTGAATTTTTTTTTTTTACAGTCTGATAGATTGGTGTGCAATCGATAATAATCCATTGAATGAAGAAAAAAAAATTTTGAAAAAAATTTTTAGATGGGGGGGGGGTTGAAAGTTCAGGTCCGCCTAATTTTCAAAGATTATTTATTTTGTGCTATTGTCCTTCATTGAAAAATCAGCATCAAAGAAAATATTGAAAAATGAAATCGAAAATGCAATGAGTTTTTAATATGTACAAACAAAATGGAAGGTCATAATTTTTTCTTCGGATGATAATCTTCTTTTTGCAATTAACTGGTTAAAGTCACTTTTTTTAGAGCTCTCTTGTTTTCTGTACGAAATTCAATATGTCAGAAATATTATTTATAAAACAATAAGCGGTAAAACATATTACGGCACATAATTCGTTACATTCTATCTTGTATTATTTGGATTATTCGGACTAGTTTCCCCAGCTTCATTGTTATCTGTACAACGTTTCGGTCGATGTGCCCTCTGGCCTTCTTCGGGAATTTCTTGTCGGACTCGGGAACTTTCTCGAACTCGGGACCCTTCTATTTGGACTCGTGAACCTTCTTGTCCTAATCGGGAACCATCACGGGACTTTGAACCTAACCCTTCAGTCCACGGGGGTATCCTGTTCTCATTCCGCTGACCATAGCTGGGGTACAGGCGTTAAGCTGTGTTAATTATTATTCTTTTATTATGTTACTGCTGCCACTGACCCGGATTGAACCTGCAGTCTAGAGATAACTGTCACTTAGAACTGTCTTAAGTTAACTCCTTTATCCACTAGGCTATGTCCAATTGGACATGAGTCCGACAAGAAATACCTGAAGAAGGCCGGAGGGCGCATCGGTCGAAACATTGTACAGATAATAATGAAGATGAGGACAATAGTCCGAATAATCTAAATAATACTAATTATCAAGCCTCATCTAAAAAATTCCGAGAAATAGTATTCTAACTTGTGTTTATTTAAAATACAGTACTAAAAACTAGAATTTCTTTTTCTTTTTGGTGGTCGGCTGGTATGGATTATTGGCATTTCAGATTATTTCAATCACGAAAAATGATTTGTTATACGAGAAAATTGAGTTACGAGCAGAAGGAATTAAGATGCTGAAAGTCGCTCTTGTTACTTTGATTTGTTTGTTTGTTTTTTTGTTCAAATCATGTGTATGCATGTTTATGTTTGATGCGTGTGAGGATGTTTGGGATCGTTTGGGAATATGGTTTCAAATATTCCAAAATAAAGAAATCATTTACAAAAAGAATCTATTTGGTCTAGAGATGGGACTCTAACAGGTACAACCACTCCGCGGCAGAGTGGGCCTGGAAGTAATGACAGCGAAGCCGTGACTCTAAATTCCTGAGAACTTCAAAATAGGAGCCTTACTACTGGATGTAATTGAGTGTCATACCCGAACCACCCGACTTTTAGGGGAGGGGGATACACCCTCTGCAGAAGATTTTTAAAAATCGTCGGGGTGACCAAATGTTGGTATTAGCCAGACAGCGAGTGAGTCTATCCCCTTTTCACTAGCGCTAGAACAAGAAGATTGTTTTTTCGTCTGAGGTAGAGTGCCATACCTATCATCAGCTCGGTAATTTACCGTAGAGATCCCTTTGGCGTATTCTACGCCCCACCGATAGGGGGTCAATGTTTTAAGTCTCAGTGTATGAATTTTGTTCAAATCATATGTATGCATGTATATGTTTATGTTTTGATGCGTGTGAAGATGTTTGGGAACGTTGAAAGGGAGTTTGGGGTGGAGAGAAGGGAGAAGGGAGAAGGAAGTTGGTTTGTTTCTCTTCCCGTAGAAAAAAAGGCGTTAGATAATTGACGAAGGAGAAGCAACAAAAAAAGAAAGAAAGAACGAAAGAATAAAAGGGGCAAATATATTTAAAATATGAAGCGCCGGGTGGGGGGTTGTGGGTTGTGGTTAGGGTGGCGGATGGGGGGGGGTGATTGCTTGGAATGCCACTGACACTCAGTAAAAGCTTCCAATTACAAGTTTAAAGATACGCTTAGCAAGTTGAGAATTTAAGAAGTAAAAAAAGATATTAAAAAATGAAAATCCAACAAAGAGTTATATAGCAAGTAAAACACGACTTCATTAACACCAAAAAGAAAGAAAGAAAAAAAAGAAAAGAAAGAAAAGGAAAGAAAAGGAAAGAAAAAAGACGAGTCAATATAAATGTAGTGAAAATTCGCGAAATAAAAGTGGGAGAAGAAAGTGCTGGAAGTGTCATCTCAGAAGGATGTAAAAATACAGATAAAACTTTGAAGAAAATTTGAGTGGAATAAGAAATAAGAAATAAAAATGAAATAAGAAATAAAAGCTAAAAGTGAAGGACTTGTAATACTAGAAATCAGAATAAAAATAAAGAAATGACATTGAAAATTATGAGGACACTTATTCGCGGCAAAAAAACACTAGAGCATTTTGAGTGATATGAACATAGAAAAGGAGGAGTTAAAAAAATTAAGCGATGATAGAACGAGAGAACAAAGAGAAAAAGAGAGAGAGATAAACAGAGGAAGAGAGAGAGAGAGAGAGAAACACAGAGACAGACAGACAGACACACAGACAGACAGAGAGAGACAGAGAAAGACAAATAGAGATAGATAGAGATAGATAGAGAGAGAGGAGAGAGAGAGAGATGATTTCTAGGAGAAATAATACATAAATAAATAAATAATGCAATTTAAAAAATAAATTGAGTGATATGAACATAGAAACGAGAAATTTTAAAAAATGAATCGACGATAGAAAGAGAGAGAGACAGAGAGAAACAGTGAGATAGAGAGAGAAACACAGAGAAAGAGAGAAAGATAGATAGATAGAGAGACAGAGACAGAGTGAGAGACAGAGAGAGAGAGAGGGGGAGATGATTTTGAGGAGAAATTAAAACAAAATAAATGAATATAAAAATACAATTTTTCAAAAATAAAATTCATTTGAAAATTATTGAGTGATATGAACATAGAAAAGAGAAAGTAAAAAAATGAATCGACGATAGAAAGAGAGAGACAGAGAGAGAGGGAGACAGAAACAAAGACAGAGGTAGAGACAGAAAGACAGAAACAGAGAGAGCTGATTTCGAGGAGAAACAAAAAAATAAATAAATGAATAAAAAAAACAAATTTTAAAAAAAAAATTATTTGAATATTATTGGTTGACTAAAAAAAAATGGCCACCGTTTGTCATTTTGTATTTCCCGCGGGAAATCAAGGAAGCGATTTTTTTTTTTTTTTTTTTTTGGCCAATCAGCACAGACTTTGGACATCACGGCAAAAGATGACTGGTATGTGTGTTCTGTACGAGGAACGTCCTAAAAATTCCGACACGTACTTATTTGCATAAATTCTTCTCTTACTCACCATCTACCCATTTCTACGTTGAGAAAAGGGGGACCAAAACAAGTATCGTAAGAAAAAGGAAAAATTCACGAATGTTTTTTTGCGTAAGATCTCTCGAGACTCAATTTCGCTACATAGGAATGAGACCTTTTTTTTCTTTGCATAGAAACGTAATCCATCACGTGACCACAAAGATTACATTATGTAATAAAATCCTTACACTTGTTTCTGGGCAGAAAGTGTTATTTCCTATTATACACAAAATAAATAGAAAATACTTATTTTTCTCTTCACACTTTGACTTTGGCTAACCGAGATAGCCATAAAATAAACATGATACGAGACTATATTTTCTTTCTTTGTTTAATGGCATATCAAACTTAGTGGATTATTGAATGCCGAAATCATCCTTGTTGAAGAAGAGTATCATTTAACCCGTAGATGCATTTTTATTCTATCTGTATCTATCTATCTTCTTTACATATATAATGGGCAGTTGTGTGTATGTATGTCCTGAGGGAAATACTAAAATAAAACAATTAACGACAAAGTAAATATATATACACATTCACTGTCACCGATCTTACTTTTTGAGTCAAAATAATGAGGATTTGATTTATATTCATGAAGATGATTAGAAAATAAAATTTATGTAGTAACAGCATGGATTTTTTTCCGTTAATATTTTAAGTAGGAGAGATTAATTTTTCTTTTCAGCGTGTCTGTGCACTTTTTTTTATTTGTTTTTTGTTTTTTTTTTTTTTTGTCTTTTTGTTGTTTTTTTTTTTTTACATCATACCAGTACAAATTAACGCAAGGTCTTTTTCACGTAGGGATTTTAATGGGGAATCCTGCGAGGATCCAACTCACAATTCAGTAATAATGGATCTGCAAGACAAACTTTTTTGCCTTCCACACTCTACGGGTGATACCAGGTAACCGCTTCTAGTCTTTCCTAAGGGTATTAACCCGAAAGTGAGCTGTAATAGCGCAGCTGGAGTTCGATCTCACTTACCATGATGTCGCAGTCCAGCACGTTAACCATCACACCACGGAAACTTTTGCAATTATACAAAAGACATAAATACACGAGAATGTAATTGTAATGACAAACGATAACACCGATAGACTTTGGAAAGCTTTATTCTACTTAGAATAATTGGTACACTTATTGAGAGTTTATATAGTCTAGCATTCACTAGAGTGTTCTCCAAAGGGGAGGTAATCATAAAATAGGGGTGGTAATTCTCAATTACTTATTACAGTAATATTTTCTAACTTTCTCCACCCATTTAATGCTGATTCGTTATAACATTTTTTTCGTTTTTTTTTTGTTTGTTTGTTTTGTTTTTTGTTTTTTCTTATACTAGGAACACTGAGGAGTAACAACTTTTTTTTATTTTCACAGAAACTACATCAGGTAAATGTAGCAAATAGAATATTTCATGATTTCCAATTAATGTTGCCAACCCGAAAAAAATAAAACTTTCTGAACTAAAAAAATAATGAATTACTTTCTCGTCGCATTTACTGCGAAGGAGTTTTTGAATAATTATGTGAATATGGAAGTGCTGACCAAATACACTCCATAAAAGGCAGCCTCCCCCCGACCAAAACCAGATTATTGAACCAGTGAATAGTTGTTGAAAATAGGTTAATTTCTTAATTTTCCTTTTTGGCAATGATTAGTTGGTTGATTTTACGGCATTTCAATCCTTGTTGGGTTATTTTATGCTGAAGACGTTTTGTTTTATTCATTCTTGATAGATACTGAAATTTTTTTTAAACTCAATTTTTAGAACACATTTTTAAATCACTTTTTCTTTTTAACCCATAGATGGGACCCTAACAAGTACTACCACTCCGGGTCAGAGTGGGCCAGGGAGCAATAGTGGTGACGGGTTACTCCACATTCTCCAGAGCTCCAAATTGGAACTTCATCATCAGATTGAGATTAACGACATAGACAGGACATTAAAACCCTCTGCCACTGCTTTCTAGCACGTATATTATAAAAGGGTTGGGATTTATCCTAAAGGCTATAGAGTTGAGACAATCACATGGGTGTGGAATGACAAACGATGATACCGATAGACTTTGGAAAGCTTTATTCTACTAATAATAATTGGTATACTTACTAATAGTTTATATAGTCTAGTATTACCTAGAGAGTTCTCCAAAGGGGGGCAATCATAAAGTAAGGGAGGTAACTCTCAATTATTTATTAAAAGTGTTAGCAAGGTTTGAATCCATTTTGTTATACTCTTAAAGCATAAGTAAACAAGAAATAGCAGGTATTATCCAGAAACTAAACGAGTGTTACATAGTATTATCGAAGTTTTTTGTTGATAGTTACATATACTACTAGTAGGGCTACCCGGCGTCGCCTGGGTAGAGGGGGATTTTTTGGTTAATCCCGCAGATCCTTTATTACTGAATCGTGAGTTGAATCCTCGTGGGATGTCCCATTTAAACCCCTATGTAAAAAATAGACCTTGCATTGATCCAGCTACTCTAAAAAGAAATATTAATGTCTACTATCTAAAATATTAAATGAAAAAAAAAATCCATGCTGTTATCATTTAAATTTTTTTTTTAATTATCTTCACGAATATAAATCAAATCTCTATTATTTTTGCTCTGGTGATATTTAATGTGTATATATATTTACTTTGTCGTTAATTGTTTTATTTTCGAAGTTTCCTCCGGACACACAACTGCCCTTTATATACATATAGATTAGCTATGTGTTCCCGGCCTTTCACGCGTTATATGATATCCGGTTAAATTTAAATATACACTTTTAAAATCTCATATTGTTCACCATTGAATAGCAGTACCTATCGCTCGAAGTGCTTATTGTGAAAATCTTACATCGGAAATTTGTGCAAATTAATCCCCATTTACAAATAACACAATAATACTACTTTTTGAAAAGGGATGTAACGCAATACCAACATTGTTATCATTCGTGGCCCTAATTGACTTAATGCTCGATATAAAAATTCATTAAATTTGCAAATATATTAGAGTTATCCCTCGTAGTTTTTTTTCTCACTATTTCCTGACACCACTGCCGGTTAATTTGGTCCCTAATGAATCCAAATATATTAAGCTGAGAAAATTAGCGGACTGTTCATGTGTGAATCCACCCTGGCGCAACATCACAAAGCCAGGAGATCCAGAAGAAAGCAGCGGCATCATAGCACCGGCACATGAACATCTTTAGGGACAGCCTTCACATGCGACATCTGTGGTCGAGAATGTTTTCGAACATTGGACTTCTCAGGGTTATTTCCCATAACTCCAGCACAAACAAAGGGAAACCACTCTTGACTGATAAATTATTTATTTATTTATTTATTGATCTAGGAGAAACGAAGACGGGTTTAGGGTTAGGGTTAGGGTTAAGGTTAGGGTTAGGTTTAGGGTTAGGTAGTTTAATGGGAAAATAAATAATTTATTAGTCAAGAATGGTTCCTCTTTGTTTATGTTGGAGTTATAGGAAATAACCCATCACAGTCACAGGAGGCGCTGTAACTTTAGGAGCACAAAAACTATATTATAGTCTCCCGAGACTGAAATTCCAATGATCAGGGGCAAATATAGGCATCACCACTGGATTCATCGTAAAATTCTACTCTAGAAAAGTTATGTTTGATCAAATGTCAAAAAGTAATGCCATTTTGTTTCGGACAGGTATAATTACCAACACAGGAACATGCATCATATATGAAAAGGGAAGTTGGTTCTCTGTGGATCACATCCACATCTGGCATCCGTGGTAGTCTCTGCGGGATATCGCCCACTTCTTGCTTTTTTAGTGTAAGGCCTTTTTCTCACACACACACACACACACACACACACACACACACACATATATATATAATATATATATATATATATATATATGAGTATAGATAAAAGGATATAAAACACCACAAAATGCTGTTAAAGTGAAAACATTTTATAACATAGCTGTTATTGAACAATATTTCGATTTTATGAAAATCATCATCAGAGCTTGTTTATAAATATAAATAAAACCTTAAAACCGTTCATACTTTTTTACTTTATGTATAAGAAAAACAAAAAAATAGAAAATTTACAATATTAATTACAAAAATAAAAATTATTTTTCTATAAATCTGTTGAAGACTAACCGTCAACAGGCTAATACTCATCCCGTTTTGAATAAGAGAATTCGTCTAGTGTCAAAATTGTTAATATGTCTTCTTTTTAAAAAAAACTGTTACAATAAGATATACATAATCTGATGACCGAGAAAAATCCGGCGGAAGTGCTCACATTCGAAACTATTGCATAATTTTTTTTTCTTTTTTGTAACATCAAGGTTTTCGTTTTGAACTCATATGACTCTTGTCTCCACTCTTAACAACACGGAGTATAAACAAGTTATCAGCTAAGTTATAAAATGTTTTCACTTTAACAGCATTTTGTGGTGTTTTCATATCTTTTTATATATACTCATACCGTCGAATTCATTTCCTTTCTTTTAACACACACACACACATATATATATATATATATAGTACTTTGCTTTTGGTTATAATTTTCTTTGTATTCAGTTAAGAAACGGATTACATGATACTATTTTTTTACAAGGCATCACTGCTATTTACATGAATCAATAGTAGCAAGTTAATAAGTACAGTGTGATGACATTGAATTAACTATAGTATTATCTCGTAATATAAGCAATTTCCCCTTGTCAGTCGCTAAGAAAACAGCGCCATATTTGGTTAAACAACACCCTAACCTTGTTCGTCTCCCTGTGTTTCTTCATCGGAACACCACAGGCGCCTAATAAACAAATAAATATACATAATATAAATATAATATAAATAAATATATATAAATACAAATAATATATGATTACAAATATATATATATATATATATATATATATATATATATATATATATATATATACAAATAATATAAATATAATATAATATAATAGTAATACTCTGGTTATCTAATACAGAGCTTTGCGGTAGGAAATTAATAAGAATTCTTTTTTATTATTATTATTTGCTAACACGCTGTTAGCAGCGCAGCTAAAATAGCAACATTAAATGTTTTTATAGTAAGGACACCTTTTGGTGAAGGCCGGCTTCACAAGAGAACCCATAAAGTACGTATGACGTCTGTTTCCTTTGATTCTATCTGTGTGTCTAATTATATTTCTCGTTTTCTAATCTGGCGCGAACCGATGAAAGGTAATATACTTTCACTTAATCATTTCATTATCTGGGTGCTGGTATATATATAATATGCATGTATATATATATATATATATATATATGCATGTATGTATGTATATATATATATACATATAATATATATATATATATATGTATGTATGTATGTATGTATACCGATGTATGTATTTATCAGTTAAAATATTCGTCTCTTACTGACAGCTACGGACGGCCAAGAGGAAAGGGGTTGGACTGTTGAAAAGTCAGCCAGCTTTCGCTCTCGGCTAAAAGTAGCTGTTAAGTCTATCCACACTGATGAGACATAAACTTCGAAACACGATGACTGTTATATATATATATATATATATATATAATATATATATATATACTAGCAAAAGTACCCGGCCCATGACCGGACTAAAAAAAAAAAAGTAGGAACACCAGAGAGTGAGTGAGGAGGAAACAGGAGTAAGAGAGAAAATAAGAGGGAAATGATTTATCAGATTTTTTTAAAAAACGCCGAGAATTTGTATAGTAGAAAGTTGGGTTTTTTTAGGAATTAAAAAAAAATGATATCCCTTAATCAGTAAAAAATCAATAACAAAATTTGGTGTGTTTCTTAGTTATAAGAATGTCAAGGTGTATGCAAGATTTCGAATCTGAATAACATCTCATTTCTGAATTCTAAGTCGACACGTACATACCAAACTTTCTTTATATATATATATATATATATAATATATATATATATATATATATATATATATAGAGAGAGAGAGAGAGAGAGAGAGAGAGAGAGAGAGAGATAAAAGGATATGAAAACACACAAAGCTGTTAAAATGAAAATATTTTATATCATATTCATAGCTAATGTTGAACAATATTTCAATTTATAAAAATCATCATCAGAGCTTGTTTTTAAACCGGGCTCATCGAAAAACAAGCTCTGAAGATGTTTTTATAAATCGAAATATTGTTTAATATTAGCTATGAATATGATATAAAATATTTTCATTTTAACAGCATTGTGTGTTTTCATATCCTTTTATAACTTTCAAAGAAAGAAAAACTTAACAAAACATCACTTGGCTATAATAAATTTATTTCGACCAGTCTAGTTTACGCCTATTTGAGCATACATTGTGGATATACAGTGAGATTTTGATGATCCCAAATAGAATCATCCACTACATACCAATCAATTGGATTATTTTATCTATATATATATACAAGGTGTGTCAAAAAAGTATCGAGATTTTTCTACTTTTTGACACACCTTGTATTCTGATAAAAATAACGTTTCATTCATTCTTCATTCCTATCTCGGTAAATACAGCTTTATACTTTATACTTTTTGACACACCTTGTATTCTGAAAAAAATAATGAATAGAATAAGTATAGCATTTTTGATATTTTCCTTCTTATTTTTTCTTAGACGGGTAACACCGAGGGTATTGCGGAATTTAATGGAAATTACTGATTTTAATTATATATAATTTGCAATACAATGAACGTGAAACTTATAATCAGGAGTTTTTATCCTGTGTTTTATCATTATCCCATTCTTTAGCTCAGTCGGTAGAGTATCCGGCTCAGAAACACAAGGTTCTGCGTTCAATACCGGTCCTTCATCAACTCATCGTATCAGTAGCATGGCTAAATTGGGGAGCTAGTGGTAGGTGTGGTGGTCCACCTCATATGCACCTCATACGCAAAAAAATATCCCTGGTCTAGCGCTAGTGAAAAGGGGATAGACTCCCTCGCTTTCCGGCTAATATCGATAATAGGCCACTCCGTCTACTTTACTCTTTTTTTTACTATTTTACTGATCAAAATCGCTTTTAGCATTAAATCTTAATCATACTAGCAAATATATGCACCCTCCGGGTGCAAGTATTTAAGTTTTAATGTAATGGAATATCGTATTAAATTAGAAAGTCTAATAAGAAGGCAGATAAAAAGATATGTAACAGAGTGGGGGTATAATAGAAAAATAGAAAAATAGAAATGAAACTTACTCTTCCATCACTCCCGTCTTTCATTGCTGAATTTTACTTATTTAACTATTTAGTTAAATTAGGAAATAAAAGAATAAAATGACAGTTATTTTTTCTTGTTAATGGATTTCATTTAAGATTCATTGAAGAGATTTTTGCTTATATTCATTAAAATAAACCCCAAACAATTAGAAATCAATAATACTAAGCACATAATTATTAAAATCACATTTTTATATCAATATGCAAATTAGCCTTCCCGTTCACACTGTAAACCGCTATTTTTTTGTATAATATTAAATACAATTGCATGTTATTTGAATGTAGATATGGACAACACTAATAAAAAGGTGAAGCAATTTTATTAATAATTGAGGTTTAAATATAAATAAAATCATGGAGAATTGTGTAAATAACGAAGGGAATTTGAGACTTGAGTAGTAATATAGTTTCGGTTACAGACAGAAAAACACACAACTCCATTATAATAAGATATATTGCGTTCGGCTAGAAACCACAAGGTTCCTAGTTCGATACCGGTCCTCGCCAACTCAGCGTATGAGTAGCACAGGGACCTCTGCGGTAAAGTAATGAGCTGATGGTAGGTGTGGCGCCCCACCTCAGACGCCAAAACAATCTCCTTGGTCTAGCGCTATTGAAAAGGGGATAGACTCCCTCGCTGACTGGCTGATACCGACTTTAGGCCGCCTTGACGACTTTACTTACTTATATATATATATATATATATAATATATGTGTGTGTGTGTGTGTGTGTGTGTGTGTGTGTGTATTTGTGTGTGGAGAAATGTAGAACAAACACGGGATGTTACAATGGACGTTGCACATTTTTTAAATTCAACGCATTCAAAACATCCATCATCTTTTTAACTACACGAATCCCTTTTTTCTCCTTGACTAGTTTCATATTGTCCTGAAGAAGGTTTCTTTATAAACCGAAATGTTCGAACATCGACACTATGACAATAAATTTCATCCATTATAGCATCCCGTGTTTGTTCTACATTTCTCCACATACTGCCGGATTAATTTTCTCTTTCTGCTCCCAAATATATGAGTGTGTGTGTGTGTGTGTGTGAGAGAGAGAGAGAGAGAGAGAGAGAGAGAGAGAGAGAGAGTAGCTATGTACAATTTAAAGGTATGAGAAACAACAACCATACATTCAGTAACCTTAATGGCGTAGTATAGTAAACATCATGCGTTCCGTTTGGTTTGGTTTGGTTGGTTGGGTTTTACGGCATGTCAACCCCTTGGGTTATTTTATGCCGAATACTTCTATTGGTAATTAGGTATTCAAAAATGTATAGGGTTTTATTTGCTGTAATCAAGTTTTCTGTTGAGAATTTTAACATCAAGAGAGTGAGTGGGTGATTTTTGTAGGTCTATGAACTTACATCCTTGATAAGAGGCCGGTTCTTTTCAAAAAGTTTAATATCCTCTTGGGATCTATTTTTCCAAATAGTTTGTCCATGTTGTCAACATTGTAGAACTTTCTTTGAGTGTGGAGAGGTGTGTACATTCAATCAGAATATGTTTTATTGTGTATCGGTTTCCACACCATGCGTTCCGTGTTAACTCTTACCAGGCCGCATCATCTCTTTACGAGATGACCTCACATAACCGGTTCACTCACCACTCACCTATCATCCCTTGAGATTATTTTATTTGGGGACAACTGAATGTTCATGTCTTTATCATAGTGCACAAACAACTGACGAACTGAAAGGTTTTATCCGGGGTATTATCGCATAAATGCGTCCCGGTCTCCTGCCCTAAAAACGCTAAGCGGTGCCTGCTGAAAAGCCAACCTGTGCTACGATTGAACTCCCTAGCTGTTTGAAGGCGTTTTTTCGGAAAAAATGCTATATAAAAGTGATATTTTACCGTCCTACAAGTCTTTCCTCGACAAGTAAATGTAAATATTTCAACCCTCCCACACTTTCAATTTTTTTAGCGGTTTGAAGGCGTTTTTATCGACAAATAACCTTTTTTAGTGATTTGAAGGCGTTAAAGTAAGCCACCCCCCAGGGGTTTTTTATCGACAAGTAAATGTAAAATTCTTACCCACCCACCCCTTTGAATTTTTTTTATTTTCATTTTATTTTAATTCAAAACAGCTAGAGAGTTTTTTCAGCAGTCACTGCTTAGCGTTCCTTAGGGCAATAAGGAGGCCAGGACGCATTTATGCGATATGCACCTTTATTCGTCAAGCAAAAACCAAAGATAATGACGTGGTGAGCGTTGTAAAACTTTAGAGAGAGACTTCAGCAAATGTGTAACTCGCGAATACAAATCTCTGGATGACATAATCTTTAAATCAAAGTGATTACAATAATAAAAGAAAATGGCAAATACTGTTGTTTCTTATAGTAAGATCATATTTTGAATATAATATATGTCGCTTGTTTCATTTACGGTCTCAGCCCAAAGACCATTCTTCCGTGGGGGAAAGGTTGCATAAATACATAAACATATATGAATAAAATGAGATAGATAGATAGATAGATAGATAGATAGATATCTTCATAAATATGGATAATGTATATTTTCTAGTGGTTATCTGACGTATATACCCAGGCATATGTTTGAATATGTTAGTTTGCTTATGCGTGTAAATAAACTTGATCGAACAACATATATATTATATAATATATATATATATATATATATATATATATGTGTGTGTGTGTGTGTGTGTGTGTGTGTGTGTGTGTGTCCGCGCGCGCGTTTGCGTGTGTATGCACGTCCTTTTGTGTTCTGTATTCGATTTCCTGAATTATTAATGCATATGTATATATAAATATATAAATGCATATATATATATATATATATATATATATATATATATATATATGCCTGTGTGTATGTGTTCAATATATCGGCTTGCGGATCTTTATGCCTTCGTAGATACATCTTTTTATGTGTGTGTGTATGATTTTAAAATATCTACATAAATATCCATAAATCTAATCACCGTTTGCGTTTATATATATATATATATATATATATATATATATATATATATATATATATATAAACTTAAACAGTGATTAGATTTATGAATATTTATGTCGATGTTTTAAAATCATAAACATGTATATAATCATATATATAATATATATATATATATATATATATATATATATATATATATATATTATATATAATCTGCATATGTGTATTTTCCGATTGCTTTAGTTATAATATATATCTACATATCTTATATGTTCGTTTTTATGTATGTGTATATATGTTTTTGGTGTATGTGTGCAACAGTATGCGTGCGTGCATGCCAGTTTGTGTACGTGATTGCTAGAGAATAGAGCCAGTAAATAGACTTACATTAAGAAACCACAGGGCAAGTTGAATTATCTCCCCTTGAATGAACGCCCGGCATTGCATTGTCCGTTTCAAATGATTCCCCAGTGGGCAAATCACATTCCATTACCCACAATTCCTGCGTAACCGCCAACAAACGACCTTCAGTGGATTTAATGAACGACTGACAAGAGCCATAATGGCCAATTCTTAAGCCGTTCGTTAGAGGGCAGCACGTAACTAATAAACTAAATAATAACAAAATTATCTGCTGCTCCGCTGGCCTACAGCGATTCGCTACCAGCTCCACCATGAATTGGCACTCACACGAGCGGCTTGTAAAATATAGGAATAAAAAGCCTCGGTGGTATCCGCCATCTTTCTTTTTTCTTTTTCTTTTTCTTTTTTTTTTTTTTTTTTTTTTGTTTGATGATGATGATTTTGTTTATTAAGTTCGTAGGTGAAAAGTAAAGAGCAAAGTAACGTGTGAAAAAATCACTATTATTTGCTTGTTTTTGTCAGCATTACGTATGTGGTCGGCCATTTTGTGTAGACCTCCTGTATTTAATCGTTCTGAATAGGAGATTTTTGCTTAGAGATAATTATATTGGAACTAGTTAATGTACCCGTCTACGAAGGGCAAGTGGTCGAGTCTCAGATCTCAATGGTCATATTAGCAGTAAAATTATACCTTGAAGACCTGCGAAAAGATAAATAACGTAAAAGAATATACATAGGGGCAGGTGTAACCCAGTCGCTAGGGTAAATACAATTGTAAAAGACGGTTGTCACATTACAATAACCAGATGGTTCTTAACCCAGTCGGTAGAGCATCAATACAATAACCAGATGGTTCTTAACCCAGTCGGTAGAGCATCTGGTCACATTACAATAACAGATGGTTCTTAAACCCAGTCGTAGAGCATCTGGTCACATTACAATAACCAGATGGTTCTTAACCCAGTCGGTAGAGCGGTCACATTACAATAACCAGCTTAACCCAGTCGCTAGAGCATCTGGTCACATACAATAACCAGATGGTTCTGGTCACATTACCTTAACCCAGTCGGTAGAGATCTGGTCACATTACAATAACCAGATGGTTCTTAACCCAGTCGTAGAGCATCTGGTCACATTACAATAAAGATGGTTCTTAGTCGCATCTGGTCACATTACAATAACCAGATGTTCTTAACCCAGTCGTAGAGCATCTGGTCACATTACAATAACCAGATGGTTCTTAACCCAGTCGGTAGAGCATCTGGTCACATTACAATAACCAGATGGTTCTTAACCCAGTCGGTAGAGCATCTGGTCACATTACAATAACCAGATGGTTCTTAACCCAGTCGGTAGAGCATCTGGTCACATTACAATAACCAGATGGTTCTTAACCCAGTCGGTAGAGCATCTGGTCACATTACAATAACCATGGTTCTTAACCCAGTCGGTAGAGCATTGGTCACATTACAATAACCAGATGGTTCTTAACCCAGTCGGTAGAGCATCATTACAATAACCAGATGGTTCTTAACCCAGTCGGTAGAGCATCTGGTCACATTACAATAACCAGATGGTTCTTAACCCAGTTAGAGCATCTGGTCACATTACAATAACCAGAGGGTTCTAGAAAATTCGATGTGGTTACAACAACCTCGACGATAAGACAAGGTCTTGTAATCCTAAAATCGTCGATTCCGAGACCGTGCTGAGAGCCAAAGAGACACATCCGGAAAGTAGAACTAGGGGAATGTCAAGTATTCCAATCCAATGCGGTTCATCACCATCACAATTGTAGTGAAGTGGGTCCGAACTTACCTGACTCCAATCCTCCTCGATGCTTAATGTGTACCGTCGCGGCCGCCACCTGTCATTCTGGGAATACTGTCATTCGGGATACTGAATTGGGCCTCATGTTACAAAAGTATGTTACATAATTGATGGGTAGCCAATAAATTATGTATGATGGGTGTAGTTAATTTGAATTAACGGTTTTGTGGAAAACACAGGGAATTTTATGGTCACTTTTTAACCCGGTGTTGACCTCCTTCAACGATTCGTCAGTGTGAACGCGAGAAAATAGTTTAGAAAAGTCATTTTTTTTAGCTGGGCGCTTAAAAGGACAGATCGTTATGGCGGTCTAAAATCAAGGACTCCGAGAGTTTGAGTTGATCTGGATTTTATAAAATAAACTATGAGCTCTAAGAAATAGGAAAGTCTTGTATTCGTTAACGAGAACAAACAATGGCCAAGACAAAGAAGAAAGTCAAACTAGAAGATCCAGTTCAGATCCAGGATAACAGAAGAACAACCAGCCTAAAACATAAAAGATCTACTTTGAACTATAGAAGAAGAAACAGAAGCTAAGTAAATAAAGAGGTGTTACATAATTTATAAGTAGCTTATAAATTATGAGCGTACATGTGGTTAGAATTTTGAATTAGGGTCCGTTAGATTTAGAATAACGGGTCTATGGAAAGTTAGCCCACAGTTATTGATGGATACTAACTTTTTGCTTGACCCGTGAAAGCGCGCGATTGGACGCGTGAGATAGTTTAGTTTAGATTCGGCAGAGATTTCAGAGCGAACGGAGGTGCAGGTCGTCGCTCTGCGGCGGAATCAAATGGGCAGGGTTACGAAATAAAGCTTGATCAAGAAATAACCAAGTCTTGTTTGTTAATTGAATATCAAAAACAAGAATGACCAGCCCAGCACGAAGTAGAATCAACAGAAAGAAGATGACCAACCCTAAATAGTAAGCCCAACCAGAGAACATGGCGGCCGACCTAGACGAAGAACCAGAGGCAGAGGTAAACAGTACGACCATAATCATCTATCATCTCATCATCATACTCATCTGTCTATCTACCTGTCTGTCTCTCTCCCCGTTTATATACCCGATGCTGAAGGAGTATATATAATATAAGTATACGTCTCGATATAAGTATGACTATATAAAAAAACTAGCAGGATCTGTGGATATACATATTATATATATATGATAATTTAACTATTACAGCGTTTGATATGTTTACTTAAGAGCTATTTTGGGGAGAATATGTAAAATATTGAAGTCATACCTAATTTTGAAAATTAATTGGTTGATAATTAACGAATTAGGCGAGCATATCTATTCAAATGTAAAGCGTAAACTAATCGAGAAAAAGTCAATCTCTGTATGTACATTTCTGCATATTATGCCTCAACAGCAGAGTTATAGAGGAAACTGCTCTGTGTGTGATTCGAACCCTGTCAGGCTGACAGGCGGGGATTCTAACCATTACACTAGCTGGTTTTCCCAGATTTCTCGTTGTTTTGAATTGCGATATATTACATTTGAAAACATATATATAACAAATAGAAGAAAAACTTTTGTCTTATTCTGAGAGGTTAGGTAATCACGTTCATTGTACGCTCATATATATTTTTTGAGCATTTTTTGTGGATTATTATTTTTTTTTTGTAGACGATCCTATCGCATACGAATAATTTTCAGACAGATATATTTGACCCACAGGACCATAACAGGTGATACTGCTCCGGGTCAGAGTGGATCTCGGATTAATGGCAATGAAGGGGTACCTCAAATTCACCAGAGCTCAAGAACTGGAGCCTCGTCATCAGATGCTGTTTAGTTTCATACACAGGACACCGTTTTCTTTAGGGGAATACAGTCAACATATTTTAAGCCCCACCGACTGGGCGACCAGCATCTGAATTCGGCTCCTGGGGTCTATTTCCGACGAGGATAACCGTTACCCATTATGTACATATTTATCCAGGTGTCCTGGTATGACGTTAAACTGTATTTAATGGTGAAGTCTCAATTTTGGAACTCTGTGAAGAGTGGAATACTCCTTCCTGGCAATTACTCCAGATCCACCCTGACCTGGAGTGGTAATACCTGTTGGGGTCCCATCTATGGGTTCAATAGAAGAAAATGAGTTCACAAAATGTGTTTAAAAAATTAAGTACAAAAACGTATTTTCAATACACATCAAGAATATGAAGACTCTCAGCCACCGCCTTCTAGCTCCACATTCACCCAGCCTCCAAAACTGAAACCTCAACATCAGATAGAGTTTAACATCATTCCCAGGACATGCAGACCCTCAGCCACCCCCTTCTAGCACCCATATGATAAAGAGGGTTGGGGCTTGCCATAAGGGCCATTGGGTTGGGGCAATCATATAGGTACTAGGGCTTGAAGTGACCAGCCAATTGATCGTAGGCTGCCTCTCCAACCGCCCGTCTAGCCCAAGTAATAACCAAAGCGGAGTGTTGCAGGTCATAGAAGCACAGTTATCATCATGAACCGCTGTTGCAACGGGGACTCAAGAGGTTCACAGAGGTCATAAAAAACTTAAATATCGAATTCAGAACAGTCAATTGTCAAGCACTTTATATTAAAATGTACAGTTCGATTTCCGATATTTGATCGGAAGATATTCTAGCTGAGTATACCCAAGTGTAATCAGTAAAACAGAAATTCTTTTTTGAAAAAATTAAAAATACATGAAGACGAAAAACAAAAAATAAATAAATTATATATATATATATATATATATATATATATATATATATATATATATGCGTACTTCAACGCACTTAAAAATATAAAGAACGATCCTCGACTTAAAACATCGACTGTCTTGTCGGTGGAGCTTTAGAATACACCGACTGCACCTCACCAGAGGGACAAGACACATTCAATGGGGCCACCTGTTGTCCGTGATAGAAAGGATGGAACGCTGGTGACTGAGCAGTCCATGACATGCAGCACTCCATTTTGGCCCTTAGGCTAGACTAGCCGTCCGAAAGGCCCCTTACGATCCATTGGCGGGTCACGTCAGGCCCTAGCACCTATATAATTGTCCTAACCCTATTGCCCTTATGGCAAACCCATAAACTCTTTTATTATATACGTTTTAGAAAGCGGTGGTTGAGAGTCTTAATGTCCTGGTTATGACGTTAAACTCTTATCTGATGGTGTTGTTCTAATGCTGGGGCTCTGTGGAATGTGGAGTACCCCTTCATCACTATTACTCCCAGATCCACTTTGACTCGGAGTGGTAGTACTTATTAGGATCAATGGTGTAAATAGAAAAAAGGTGTTTAAAAAATGTGTCTAAAAATTGAATTAACAAAATAGTACCTATTAAGAATGAATAAAACAAAACGTTTTGGCACAAAATAACCCAATGGGTTGTCATGCCTTAAAACCCAGTTTGCAGGGACCGATATCGAATCCGGAACCTTGCGATTCCTGGGTGGGTGCTCTACCGACTAAGCTAAGCCGACCCCTTTAGTCAATACTAGAAAGGCTTAAATGTCTTAACATGTACGAACAATGTTCACGGTTGATTTAACTTGAACTTAGTTTAGATTGCCAAATCGGACTGTCCTTAAGAACTCTTGGATTCCTGAGAAAGATTACCAATTTCCTTTTGGCACTCTTTGCGATCGCAGTGAAGTGTATCCCTAGCAAGATACAATAGTCAGTATTATATTGGTAATGTTACCTGTGGGCTACGCTAGGAACTTTTATCCCCTTTATTATTACACTTCCAGAGTTACTGGTTAAACAAAGGTTGCTATATACTCTGTATAGAAAAAGAAAGATTCCGAAGAAAAGATTTATTTCACACTTTACCCATGTTTCACACTAAATCCAAATAATATATCATATATGAGCGACACAAGTCTGATGTCCTGGATACGTTTCCTACATTCAAGCCTGACCATATATGTAGTGAGTGTTCCAGGGCTTGCCTGTCACGGGCTGGTCTTTTGAGTCATATGACGTCCCATGGTGACAGACAGCCACATGAAAAACATGTGTGTGTACGAGTGAAAACCGGGTGTCTCACGTGTATTTTATGCGACAAGACGTGTAAAGGAAAAGCTGGACTTCTGAGCCACTTGCATGCTCACGACCGAACTTTGTAGAAATTGCCTTCTTCTGTGAATATATATATATATAAT
>CM042148.1:95710071-95712571 GCA_023376005.1 Doryteuthis pealeii | reverse complement strand
CCAGTTGTATTTCTTTATTTCTCTCGTAGAGATTAATTGTGTGTATGCCCGTGTTTACTTTATCTGAGGCCTGTCGGCTTTGTGTCAGCTTAAATTTTGCCACGGATTGTGTAAACACGTCAGATAAACACTTTAAATAAAAATGAATATGAGACAAAAATAAAATACTGATTTGGGCGGTTCGATTATCAGTATTGTTGGTGTTCATAGTTTTATCATAAGTATATAATACCCTTTCGCTTTCTGGAACGTTTGAATTTTCAAGCCTACTCTAGAAATGAAGGTCATTACTTTTGTATCAAGATTATTCAAAATACAGTAGAAAAGAATCGGCTAACATCAGTCTCTATCTTCTATTCGCTTTCTCTTAAACGGAATATATACATGGTGTAATCAAAAAAGTATCCATACTAAATTTTGATAGTTCAATTCAAAATTGAACAAATCGATCTATGTAATATAGTGAACAATTGAAAAAATACAGGTTCATAAAATTAGTTGTAAGTTTATTAGCCAACGCTGCGGTGTTTCAATCTATTTAGTAGATCTTCTTCGGGGCTTTTGTTTTAAGGAAAATAAATCTATCACAGATAATAAAGAGATTGTGAGAGTCTTTTGTTGATCAATCCACCTAAAGATGCTGAATGAAAAACTAGCATTCTAGTTTTTCATTCAACATTTTTAGGTGGATTGATCAACGAAAGACTCTCACAATCTCTTTATTATCTGAGATAGATTTATTTTTTGAAATTGTTTGAAATTATGAAACGCTGAGACAAATGGTTCTGAAGCTGACACAAAACATTCTCTTACGTTGTGTGTGTGTGGTGTGTGTGTGTGTGTGTGTGTGTGTGTTTGAGAGATAGAGAAAGAGAGATAGAGAAAGAGAGAGAGCGTGTATGAAAATGTGAATATATAATCGCTTTCACTGGGCAATATGTGTGTGTGTGTGTGTGTGTGTGTGTGTGTGTGTGTGTGTGTGTGTGTGTAATTGTAAAACGGACAGTCACTGTCGCTGGATGTTTGAAAATTAGTGTGAGTGTAAGCATGAGTATGTAAAAAAAAAAAAATCAATGAATATATATATATATATATTATATATATATATATATATATATATCCCAATTAGTAAAAGAAAAACGGCAACTCATGTTATTTGATGTTTATTTCTATTTTGTAAATTAAATTTTTGTTTTATTAATATAATGTTTTATAGTATTCTAAATACATGTTTATATTTATTTATTCCTTTATTTGTTTTTATTTTCTATAAATCAATCTATCTATACATACATAGATGCTGATAGGTACGCATCCTGTGTCACTGACGCATAAAAATCTAAATGGACGCTAAAAAATCGTATCCATGCGTCCCAGTGTTTTTTTCTTCCCCTACCATTTCTGCCTAACTGTAAATATATTTCAATTTTTTCTTGGAAGCAAATTACACTATAAGCTTCAGTTGTTCCTAGACAAAAACTCTACAATTTATTAAGAAACTTAAGTTGGGACCCATCAAATTTACGGGTACGCATTTAAATCAAATTCGTGCGTTCCAGGACGAACTAAATTAAAAAGCTATCTGCATCACTGTACATATTAAAAGTCAGTTGGGTGTATGTCCGGAGAAAATATAAAAATAAAACAATTAATGACAAAGTAGATATATATATACATTCATTATCACTAGATCTTGCATTTTGAGCAAAAATAATGAAGATGCGTTTTATATTCGTGAAGATAGTTAAAACATAAAATTTAAACACCAACATGGAATTTTTTTGCATTTAATATTTTAAATTGTAGACATTAATCTAAGTGGAGTACTGCATGTCATGTACTGTTCCTTTACCAGGATTCCATCCTTAAGCACCACGTATCACTACACGACCAACAAGCAGTTTCACTGGGGAAATTTTAGCCTTTTTCGGAGGTACAGTCGGTGTATTCTATAGTCCCAGCAGATAGTGCGGCCTATTTTTCTTTTTAAATCAAAATGTTTAAACTATATTTGAACATGGACACATGATAAGGGTTAAGGTCGTAAGAAATGTACCTGATGAACTGATTTCAAATCTGGACGAGGCTCTTAGAATTTCACATAGCGTTAATGTGTTTTGTTTATCTGATTCTTGATAATCCCGTTTTCCTCATTTACAATGGATTTCATTAGTAAATATTTTTATAATGTACATCTAGTAGCTCTTTTCTATTTCCTGATCTCTGACAATGCCTCTTTTCTTCATTTGCAATGCATCTCATTAGTAGTTATTTTTATAGTATATATATATTTACCAACCCCTCCACATGAGCAAGATGTGAAACAAGGTCAATTTCTTAAGCGGAATTCAACAGGTTTGAATTAAGAGTTTTCCTTCTCCTAGACCGATTACCTAATAAAGCTTAAAAAGCCCAGTATGCCCTACTATTTACCCATAGCTGGAGGGAGAGTAGGATTCATACCTTTCCCAAGGATATTAGCGCTAAGTGAAATGCAATT
>CM042148.1:95670071-95705071 GCA_023376005.1 Doryteuthis pealeii | reverse complement strand
AATCAATAATTTATGTATTTAATAGTTGATGACTGATGCTTTATATCCAATATAATTATTCAAACTAGCAGGGCCTGTGGATATACCACAGTATGATATTTTAATTATTACAACGTTTGATATGTTTGCTTAAGAGCTATTGCTAAATAGTTTAATATGTAAAAAGTATAATAATCTTGATTTAACTCTCAATATCAAGTTTGATAATAATAATAATAATAATAATAATAATAATAATAATAATAATAATAATAATAATAATAATAATAATAAGAAGAAGAAGAAGAAGAAGAAGAAGAAGAAGAAGAGAAGAATATACTAGAAAGACCAGAGGATATATTGATTATTTGATTATTACAACGTTTGGTATGTTTACTTAAGAGTTATTGCTAAATAGTTCAATATGTAAAAAGTATATTAATTTTGATTTAACTCTCTCTAACTCATTTTTTTCTTTCTTTCCTTCTTTTCCTCTTTTTATTATGTTCGATTGAAACAGCGTTATTGCCACCGCACGCTCATCCCCACTCTATCTTTCTCCTACTCTCTTTCTTTCTTTCTTTCTTTCTTTCTTTCTTTCTTATGATATTTTTTCTGTGTAGAGTGTCCTTTTTCTTCTCTTTCCTTCTTTATGATACAAAGGGAATGGTCCATTATTTAGCAGAGGCGATGACACTCATGAGAAATAAGAATTTGGCGGATAAGCAGGATTTACATTTTTGTATTTCATCTTGGGCAATCTAGACGGTCTCATTTTTAACCAGAGGGTGTTGCAAGATAATAACGGCCCGTAGATTAAGGAACAAGAGTATTAATATATAGATAGACATACCATAATTTGTTTTTAAATTTTGAGTTATGAGATTTATCTAAAAAATCTATTTTGCTGAATTTTTTAGGTGAGGTCTGATAATTAATACTATTTGGATTATTCGGACTATTGTCCTCATCTTCATTGTCATCTGTACAATTGGACACATAGCATAGTGGATAAAGGCGTTAGATTAAGACAGTTCTAAGTGACAGTTACCTCTAGGCTGCAGGTCCAATCCTGGTTAGGGGCAGTAGTAACATAGAATAATAATTAACATAGCTTATCACCTGTACCCAAGCTATGGTTAGCGGAATGGGAACTGGATACCCCCGTGGATTGAATAAAGGGTTGGGTTCAAAGTTCCGTGATAGCTCCCGATTTCGACAAGAAGGTTCCCGAGTCCGAGAAGGTTCCCGACAAGAAATACCAGAAGAAGGTCGAAGGACACATCGGCCGAAACGCATATGGTTACGATTACCAGATGATAATGAAGATGAGGACAATAGTCCGAATAATCCAAATAATACTAATTCGCATATATTCTTAGAAATTTAGAATTATAAACTTTTATCTCTCTGGTTTGCAACGTAAAAAGAAACAATATATGATTGATTATTGGTTAATCTTGAACAAAATTAGCCATTTTCTTTGTGTATTTTATTTAAAAGTAGTTCAAAAATATTGATATGATGATATATTTACTAAAAAGTAAATAGTTTGAATAATATGAGCAATTATTAAAGGGATTATTTGTCTGAATTTAGATCAAGATTGATAATTTGTATCATTTAGATTTTTCGGACTATTGTCAAATTGTTGTAGTTGTAAATTATATACACAACGTTTCGGCCGATGTACCCTGCTGCCTTCTTCAGGGGTTTTATGTCAAACTTGGAAACCTTCTTGTTGAACCAGGTGTTACATAATCTATGCATAGATTATTGTCAACCCCCTCTATTTCTGAACGAATGGCCCCTTTTCATATCACGGCGGGACTTTCCATGGAATATTACAGAAAGCCCGCGAAATATGTGAAGTCACATGGGACCTGGTTGGCTCTCAGTTTCAGCTTGGACGTCAGGCAGAGAAGATATAACTGCCCTAGCTGGGACTCACCTGCACACGCGCGTTGTGATAGTTAGAGAAATTTGTTTAATTAAGTAAATAAAGGTTTAAATAAATAATATGGTTTTGTGGTTGATGAATAAATGAATCAAGGACGACCAACCAGCAAGAACAGAGACGTTAGAAGAGACGCTAGAAGAAGAACGTAAGATACCAAAGATGAGCAGAAGAATAATAGAAGTAAAGAAAGGGTATACAACTCAGTGATCCTTCATGTCGTAATCAGGTTCAGTTGAACCCATGGTGCAACAGATATTGGGTTGAGTTAATACAATTCTTAGTGACAATTATCTGGGGGTTGCAGGTTCAATCCTGACTACAGGCGAAAATAACATAGAATACTTAACATTGTTTAACACGTTATGGTTAACGGAATGAGAACAATCTACCCTGATGGATTAAGTAAAGGTGGCCGATTAGAATAAGAAGGATCGCGAGTTCGAGATTTAGTAGCTTATTCATGCCATGACGAATATTTTCTTTAGAATGTATTAGTCTATATAAAAAATATTTAAAAAATTAAAGTCGTAGGGGTAGCCTAGTGTCGGTATCAACCCGTCAGCGACTGAGTCTATCCCCTTTTCCCAAGCGCTAGACCATGGAAAGTTTTTTGCGTCTGAGTTGGAGCGCCACACCTACCATCAGCTTCTCACTTTACCACACAGATCACTCTGCTACTCATATCCTGCGTTGACGAGGACCGGTATCGAATCAAGAACATTGCGATTATTTGTCAAGTGCTCTACCGACTGAGCTAAACCGGCCCTTTGTGTCTAGTTCCTTTGGGACATAATTAATTTTCTTAAGGAAATAGTCTGATGCTTTCAATTTGGTAATGGAGTTCTTCCATCATTTGTGCAGTTCGGATCTACCACATCATTGGCAAACACGTTATTGGTCTATAGTTGCTTGGGATGGTTTCTTTTGGGGTGGTCTTTCTGGATCAGGGTAGTTTTCCCTTTTGTCATCAATTCGGGAATTTTTACATCTCATAGGCATTTTTGTAGTTGTTGGGGTAATCTGTTGTTGATAGATGTGAATCTTTTGAGCCCAAATTAATTGATCCCACCATTTCCCGGTTCCTTATAAGTTTCTACTTCCTTGAGTCTTATTCTAATGAATCAAGATTTATCTTAATCTCTATCCCTTCCTTAATTCCTTATAATCAATATTTCATGTTATGTAACGACTCGGTCTTTCTGTTCTATTGTTTTTGTTCTCATAGTTTGCTTCAGAAATGTTTTGTTTCATTTGTATCCGGTTGCTCTGTGTTTTTTTTATAATTTTCCAATGACTTGTTGGTCGATTATTCATTTCGTTATTTTCGAATGTCTTGTCTTGCTTGTATTATAACATCCTGTTCCGGTATCTTTTGAGTCTCCTTTCCGCAGACAATTTTCTTTTAATTATTTCTTCTGTTTGTATTTTCTGTCTCTGTTGTTTTTCTCAGTTGTTTCATTTCATTGTGTTCTTGTGTTTTATCTTTGCTTGTTTTTTTCACACACCCTCTAAGTAATTTCTTTGTTCGAGGTTATTACGTGTGCAAATAACTTGTTATTATATTTCTTATATTCAAATAGATTTATGCATCATTGATTTCTTTCTTTAAATGTGTAACTCTCATTAAATAATATCTGATATCATTTTTTTTTTTTGCTGACTCTGTAGAATTAAGAGCTATTGCAGGGTGCAAGTGGGTTTAAGAAATACTAGAATCTTAACGTAACACAAGGTTGCTAACTTGTGACTCAACGAGGTATATCCATTTATATTATTTCAAATCCAAACTACGAACTACAAGTTATCCCCTTCAATAATCCCCCTGGAGTCTAATGCACTTTCCCATCCTTCTCTGGCATACACTCTTGGAAGGATTCTTCCGGGATTCTCCGTTGCTCTGTTGTCAGGGCCTTTTTGATGTCGTGCAAATCCATAAAATGGGTTCCCTTGATGAGCCCCTAGAGCTTCCCAGCGCTATCCAGAAACTCCTTTAGCACTATCGTTGCCAAACTGTATTGGTTTTTTTGCCTTTCCTTTGGATCACAACGGCAGTTTGGTCTGCTGCTTGGGCGACAACCTACCCAGGCTACGTGGTTTCACTTGTTTTTTGGAAATTACACCATCGTCTCTAGTAGATGAAGAATGTAAACAATTCTTATTTTAACGACACTTAATTATAAGAACTGTATATTTACCGTGCTGGTGAGTTTTTGTCAGTGTATCGCTGCACACACTCGTCAAGCCCTAGCACCTATATGATTGTTCCAACCCTATTGCCCTTATTGCAAACCGCAACCCTTTTTATCATATATGTGCTAGAAGGCGGTGGCTGAGTGTCTACATGTCCTGGGAATGAGGTGAGCTTCCAGTTCTGGAGATCTGGGGAATGTGGAGCACCCCTTCATTACCATTGCTCCCAGGCCCACTCTAACCCGGAGTGATAGTACCTGTTAGGGTCACATCTATGGAAATATGAGTTTATAAAAAAATGAGTATCCATTAGGAATGAATTTATTTCAAAACCTTTGCCGGCATTAAATAACCCACTGAGGTTGATATGCCGTAAAACAAAACAAACCAAACCAAACCTAATATTTTAGTGTCAGCCTCTTGTCCTTTACAGAATCGACTGCATTTCATATTGATGGGTTGTTTTTTTTTCTCTCTATTGCAAGAACTTGTGGCCAGGGAACTAAATAATATGTCACCCCAGACAAAACATAAACACGCAGGTGCAAAACTATGATTGCGTTACACATGATAATCAAGTAATAATGATATTAAAAATAGGAATGACACTAATCGTGTTGTCGACCACGATATTAAACCTAGATACCTTCAAAACATTTTGAAATTACTTTTACACCTAACTCGAAGTGCGAAAAGCCATATAAGAAATATGTTCGAAAAGTAGTGAGACTGGTTTGGTTTGTTTTGGTTTCTTTGTTTTAATAGCATATCAAATTTCATGGGTTATTCTATGCCAAAGACATCCTTAATGGTAATACTGAACCCATAGCTGGAGGGATGACAGTTATAAGAATAGGATGTTTGGGTTTTATAAAACGTTAGAAGGCTCAGAGTAAGCTTCCAACGTAGGTGAATATATATATGGATAAATCCGAACAAAAACTAAAAGATTACAATAGTAAATACTTTATTGCCCGAGGAGATGGAGAATGACATATATAAAAAATACAAAACAGATAGAACGAAGGGCCTTTGGAAGTGAGAAAGAGTTAATAAAGAATATGAGAGTCACTTACTGATAGTTGGGGGGCAAAGACCCCAACTTAATGGACAAAGGCACCAGGCGTCTAGTCCATCTTTTGTGGATGCTGGACCGAGAAAAGAGAGATAGAAATTCTCTGTTTAAATACTCGGCTAGTGGTGTCCCCTAGTGGAGAAAAACCCTAGCGGCAAGGGAAGATAACTCTTTTGGACCCAGCAGGACAGACAATCGCTATAACAGGGTTCAAGTGCGCGTGTGGTTAGGTATTGAGGAAATAGTAAGACTCTCTATTGCTGATTTAGATTCATAGTTTTCCTTCTCCTAGATCGGTTGCCAAGGCCTGAGATCCTCGTCTACTCTACTATTTACCAATATCTAGGGGAGGAGAGAAGGAGAAATTGATTCACGATTTTCCCAAGAGCATTAGCGTCTTTGGAGACGTAATGGTAAATCCCATAATCTAAATCAGTCTCTTTGGTTCGCCGTTCTTTCAACAGATAAGGTGCGCTTCTTTTCTTTCTTTTTTTTAATCTCTGTTCATTAATCTTACCCCATAGTGGACAGACGTATTTAATCTCTGCTGATGCTGATTCTCCTGGCCTTATATGGTTACGAAAACCATGAATTCAAACGTAGTTTCGGGGTTGAAATTTTACCAATAGTTCAATAAGTCCAGTGCCATTTATGCTGCTTGGGGCCCCTTGAACTAGCGGTAAAGATTTCATCTCCAAAATTACGTTTGAATTCCGAGTAATCGTCTGAAAATTACTTATTTTAAGGTAATTAAGAAATACCTAAACAGAGTCCGACATTACAGCGGCCTGTGCATTGTGTTCATTTATACACAATAAAGATGAGGACAACAGTCTGAAATATCAAAATTATTCAACTCATTTATGCTTCTTCGTTATTTCTTAAATCATAAATCAAACATTAACCGTTGACTACGTATTGGTACACATATATACCCTATGTATATTACTGTTGTACATAGTGGTACATATATATACCACTCCAAATATTTCACTTCCTATTTTTAAAACAATATTAAAAATATATACTTTCATGATAACACAGCAGTATCTCCATATACTACTTAAAAAAGGTGAAAGATTATTTTTATAACTAGACCTGTGATTCAAAAAAGTGATATAAAAATAAAACAAAAATAAGAATACATTCACAGCCAAATATCCTTTTTATCACAATTTTCATTTTGATAAATAAAACCGCCCTGTCGGCTGGGGCTTTAGAATACACCAACTGCACCTCTGCATAGGGGTAAGATTTCCCATATGGGGCCACCTGTTGGCTGTGGGTGTCGACCCGTGATGCTTAAGGATAGAACCAAGGTGGTTGAGCAGTCCATGACTTTCAATACTCCACTTTGGTCCTTTCTTGGGCTAGACGGAGAGGCCCCCTCCGATCAACCGACTTATCACGTCAAGCCCTAGCACCTATATTATTGCCCCAACCCTATTGCCCTTTTGGCAAGCTCCAAACCTTTTTATCATATGGGTGCTAGAATGCGGTGGCGGAGGATCTACATGTCCTGGGAATGACGTTAAACTATCTGATGGTGAGGTTACAGTTTTGTAAGTCTGGGGATATCAGAGCACCCCTTCATTATCATTGCTCCCTGGTTCACTCTGACCCGGAGTGGTAGTACCTGTTAGGGTCCAATCTATGAGTTAAATAGAAAAACATGAGTTTATAAACAAAATTGATTATCCATTAAGAATGAATTTTATTTCAAAATTCTGTCGGCATTAAATGATCCACTGAGATTGATATGCCATAAAACAAACTAAACCAATAATAACATAATAATAATTATCTCCATATACTACTTAAAAAAAAGAAGTATGTTATAACTAGAACTGTAATTCAAAAAATTGATATAAAAATAAAACAAAAATAGGAATCCATTCACAGCCAAATTCCTTTTTATCACAATTTTTATTTTGATAAATAAAAAATATAATATAATAAAGATTTCTATGAAAATAATTTTCTAAAGGAATTTTCATTTATATTGAGACAATGAATCATTATTTATACATTTTTATGCTTTTCGGCAAAGCATGAAAATGCATACAGAAGCTGTCCCTGACATTGATCACAAAACGTGGTCATTCTACGAGTCTTATTTCTTGCAATTTTGCAATTTTCATTCAATGGAAGTTTTTTTTGTAAAATCCAATTTTTTGTTTTTCAAAACTGATGCTATAAAGGAAATGTGACAACTTCAGTGAGGTGAAACGTAGGCAACGTGTTAAATGAATTGATATATGCAAGCTGAGAGGTTTCTGTGAATCTTGTTAATTAGATAAAGGCGTTTCTTGCCAAAAAAGAATGCACGAGAATTCGGCATTTCTATACATGATTTATTCAATAAAATCAATTCAAAATCTCTAATAATAAATGCTAATTTCAATGTGTCCCATTTTTCAACTTTACTCCAAGAGGCTGTAGCTCAACATATCATACCAGTTTAGAATCAGGCCGACCCCGTGAGTACATTAAAAACATACCGGGCCGAATCCGGACCAGCAATCCTGAAGTTTTCGATTCTCAAGTTTTGATTACTGTAATTGTTTTTGGATAATTTTTACGTGACGGGGATTTTTTTGTACGTGTTGTTCCTTAAAAGGGATACAATCAGACAAGGTTGTAGTCGAGTGGAAGGACTTGTCAACACGTTCGTAGATTTGAGATAGAGGGTTTTATTGCAAAGAGATATAATAAGACAGACAAGGAATAGTGAGACACGCTACTAATCCTCAAATCCAGCCCGGTATAATGCCATGCTCACTATATATATAGTCTGACCACATGGGTGAGAGAGGGTGTGGAATATTCCATTACAACAGCATGATAACAATTTTCATGACTTAGAAATAAATTTAATCGAAATTAATTGCAAAATCCAGTAAAAGTCACCTATGAAATGGAAATAATGGTTTGTACGAAAATTAAAGACCTAAATACATCAAATTGTCTTTTAATTAAGTGTCAGAAAAAGAATTATCATTGAACTTTTAAAATGTAAAGTTAAAAATTAATGCAATACCTAAATGCAATGATCAATTCTGTGTTCTTCTGTAGTTTATTGTTGCTTATGTCATAATTATTTGTTCTGACTCCGAATGGGAAAACCAAAAATATTGTTTATCATGCAGCTTTGCAATAAGTTCCAAATAGACGAATTATATCATTGTTGATACTAGTAATCATCGTTTAGTCAGTCACAAGGCTACAAGGATGGAGTTAAGTATAGAGAATTGTATGCTTTTTTGTTTCCTTTGTCTTTTTTTTTTTAAACAAATTATTGCTAAGTAAACGACCAACACACATACTATACTACTCACATAAAGATGCCCAATCAATAACCATCTCTTGATTTTGTTCAACGTGACTTATTCTGCGACAAATAGAGTCCCCAATGAAGATTGAACTCACTACACTATGAAACTATACATATATGCTAGATATTATATATACTAGCAAATATATGCACCCTCCGGGTGCAAGTATTTAAGTTTTAATGTAATAAAATATTGTATTAAATTAGAAAGGCTAATGAAACTAAATAAGAACACAGATAAAAAGAATTGAAACAGAGGGGGAAAAATAGAACAACTGAAACTTACACTTCCATCACTCTCGTCTTTCATTGTTATTTTTTCTAATTTAAGTATTTAGTTAAAAGAGGAAGTAAAGAATAAAATTACAGTTATTTGTTCTTGTTAATGGATTTCATTTAAGATTCATTGAAGAGAATTTTGCTCATATTCAATAAGATAAAACTAAACAATTAGAAATCAATAATATTAAACACATATTTATTAAAATCAAATTTTTTAAGATCAATATGCAAATTAGCCTTCCCATTCACACTGTAAACCGCTGTTTTGTTGTATATATAAATACAACTGCATGTTATTTGTATGTAGATATGGTCAACAGTGGCTTCGGCCTCTGGACCATTGATATAATTAACGGCGTCGATCCCAGGGGGCCATCCCCCCCAGGCAACACCTGCCCCCTTGATTTAAAGGGGCAGGGCTGGGTTTATTGCCCAGTGCCTGAGGCACCCCCCACCTTGAGGGGGAATGCCGACGGGATCGACGCAATTTTTCACCTGCCACTCCATGAGCTTCGGTTTGTGGGTGGTCCCACGTTAATAGGGACTTTGTGCCTGACCCGTACAAGTGGGGTACGCGGTAAATACAGTAGATATGGTCAACAGTCTTAATGATGTAAAACAATTTTGTTAATAATTGAGGTTTAAATAAAAATAAAATCATGGAGAATGTGATGTAAATAACTAAAGGGAATTGTGACTTGTATAGTAGTATAGTTTCGGTTACAGACAGAAAAACATACAATCTCCATTATAATAAGATATCATTGGTGGCTCTAGGTCATCAATATTACTCGGACTCGTCTTTTAACATACGTTTACTAGATATATAATTTAGAATATAAAAAGAATTTACCAACATCCAACTACATTTCTTTCAAAATACAATTAATCATATCGCTGTGCCTCTGTTATTTTGAACAGCTGTCCTTTGACTATAGATATCATAAATAATTAGTAATACTGTTGTTTGAAAATATTGTTCAAGTTTAATACAATTTAACATGTAATCAATGCATGAAGTCTCATTGTTGATCTGGAGGTTCAATAAAGAACCCTCCACCTCCTATGTTAATTGTAGCACGATAGGGTGGCTTTTAAACAGCTCCGGTGGAGGGCTCTTTATTGAAATATTTAGTGAAATATTTGGAGTGGTACATATGTGTACCACTATCTACATTATGGGGATTAAAACAAAAATGAAATAAAATAAGATCGAAATAAAAACAATAATTTATCTCCCTACGATTACCATGAATTCAAACGTGGTTTCGGGGCTGAAATCGTTACCAATAATTCAATAAGTCTTGTGTCATGTCTGCTGCTCCTTGAACTAGTGGTAACGATTTAAGCTCGAAATAAGTATATATTCTAAATATTGTTTTAAAAAAAGGAAGTGGAATATTTGGAGTGGTACATATATGTATTCAAATAAGTCTCTGTATCTCTGAAATAAGTTTTATGGCATTATTTGTGAAACACATAAGACTAATTTCCTCAAGGAATTTTTAAATGAGTATGTCCATGATTTTGCTGATGACATCCTGTTTTGAACAGTTCAAACAGTGGTGCCAGGTTTAATGTTTGGAAAATAATCATTAGTGATCATGTTTACTGTTTTTACATACTTTATGTGCTTTTTTAAAAAATCTCATCAAGGTTTTCTTGTTAATATGAAGACATTTTCGATAAATCATAGGTTTAGTACAGTTAAAATCTTTAACTGTGCTAAAACTATGATTTATGGACAATGTCTTCATATTAACTAAAAACCTTGATGTGATTTCAGCAACATTGAAATAAGTACTTAACAAAGAAAAGTACTTAACAAAGAATTTTAACAAGTTTCAGAAAATTCTTAAACAAATTCCCGAATTTTAATAAACTTCATATTGTATTTATCGATGATTTTTTTGTCCAAAAGTTGAAATAAAATGTCATACTCAGAAAAAGGTTATAGCAATACTCAAATCTATTGCCACATCTCAAATATCATTAAACCATTCAAAAATATGTAATTATCACAATGAATTATCAAATCAAAGCAGAAACAGAAAATCCTGGGTTATTCCTATAACTCCAACATAAAAAAGGGGAAATACTCTGATTGACTGATAAAATATTTATTCATTTATTGATCTACTAGAAAAAAAAAGAAGACGGGATTAGGGTTAAGGTTAGGGTTTAGGGTTAGGGTTAGGCCTTGCATTAGGGCTTAGGGTTAGTTTAATGGGAAAATAATGGGTAGATTAATTAACAGATAAAATTCATTCAGAGTGGTTCCCCTTTTTTCTGTTGGAGTTATAGGAAATAACCAAATCCTGTATCCATTGGGTCAGTGTGTTAAGCGGAGTTTAACAAGTTTGAATACACTTTTTATTCTCCAAGCCCAGGTTACAGAGCCCAGTCTGTCCTACTATTTACCCATAGCTGGAGGTAGAGTACTTGGATGCATATTTTTCCCAATGGTATTAGCGAGAATATATGAAATGAAAACTGCCTCGTCCAGGATTTGAACTTGGGTCCATTTCCTACGACACTATCCATTACACCTGGCGTCTCCTTGACTTTTATCATAGCTCTTAATATCATCATCATTCTTATTTCTCTAATAACTAATCATTCTCAACATTATGATGATTATTATAATGATCATTATAAACCTGATTATCATCATCGGCGGTGCATTAACCCATTATCTCTGTATTGTCCACTGTTCATTAGATCGACCTTTCATACGACTGGCCGTCTGACCAAGTACACAGTTTTTGTGTGTCATCCTAACTGGATGTCTCAGCAGACGACAATTTTCTTTCTTGTTGCAATGTTGGTTTAGTTTTTGTCACCATTTTCACATAGAGTCAGCAGGAAATGAGATGTAGGAAGATATGGATAACAACTCTTGCTCGATAATCATGAAAATCCACAATAGACGATAATGAACAGCGCATTTATTGATCTGTCTATCTATCTATCTTTCTATCTGTCTGTCTATTTGTCTATCTATCTATCTATATGTCTGTCTGTCTGTCTGTCTGTCTAACTATTCGTATCTATCACATACTGTTCATATCAATGTGTCCAATTCTCAACAGGTCCAATTCTCTTCTGATCAAACTAAATATTCGAATCTATCGGTGATACATAATCCTTTTATATCTATCTCTATTTGCATCAGGACAATACAGACCCTACTATCCGCGGAATGGGCGATGGTGGTTCTTCGTATCCGCGGTTCGTGTTACTTTTATTAAACTACAACTACTAGGGTAAGTCATCATCTGTACTTTATACAACATTACGGTATATATATATATATATATATATATATATATATATATATATATATATATATTATATATATATATATATATATATATGTGTGTGTGTGTGTGTGTGTGTGTGTGTGTAGGCGCGTGGAATCATGGTTAGAATCATGGGAAATAAACTCGTCGACCCGAGTTCAAATCCTAGACAAGGCTGTTTACATTTCACATAGCGCTAATACCCTTGGGAAAGATATGTATCCATATATTCTCCTTCCAGCTCTGGGTAAAATAGTAGGGCAGACTGTGCTCTTTAACCTTGGGTAGGTAACCAATCTGGGAGAAGGAAAAACTCTGAATTTCGATTTCGACGCATGAGGGTTCATCCAGTGAACTACCTACACAGTGTTTTGTTTATAGTGGTGAAGGCTTGTGTTGGACCATCCGCACAGTCGATATAGGAAAGAATTGGTGCACAAGGAATGCCACAAACCCAATCAACAACTGACCTCAAGTTTTTTTCAAATTCAGAGTTTTCCTTCTCCTAGACTGGTTACCTCTCCAAGATTAAAGAGCCTAGTCTGCCCTAATATTTTACCCATAGCTGGAGGGAGAATACATGAGTTCATACCTTTCTCAAGAGTATTAGCGCTATGTGAAATGCAAACAGCCTTATTCGGGATTTGAACTCGGATCGACGTGTCCATTTCCCACGACTTTAACCACTGTGCCACGTACCTCCGTATTACTAACACTACATAAATAAATATATCAGCCACTGCTCACCCATATCTAACTTGAAATGAACCACTCTCAAATCTCAAAATCAAGAATATCCACAATAGACGATAATGAACAGCGCATTTATCTATCTATCTGTATATCTATCTATCTGTCTGTCTGTCTGTCTGTCTAACTAACTATTCGTATTTATCACATACTGTTTAAATCAATGTGTCCATTTCTCAACACGTCCAGTTTTCTTCTGACCAAAGCTATTCGTGATACACAATCCTTTTATATCTATCTCTATTTGCATCAGGACAATAGAGACCCTACTATCCGCGGAATGGCCGATGGGGTTCTTCGTATCTGCGGTTCGTGTTCAAAACTTTTATTAAACTACAAACAGGGTGATAAAAAAGACAGAATTTGGGTTCAGTTTTTTATTTATTTATTTATTTATTTATTTATTTTGTGCTGCTTCAAATATACGCTCCTACATTTGGGGCGCTGGTGGTTGTCGTCAGTGATGTAATTCGCAGGGTTCATTGGGAAGTTTCGGGTCTTCCAACATCAGACTTCCCTCGCCCTGCTGACCCTATCAGAGGTGATCAAACTCCGGTACAACCACCAACAATCACCGCTAAAAGACATTTGACTTATGAGAAATTTTTTTATTTATTTATTTTTTTGTGCTGGTAGTCTGCATCAGTAATAATAATAATATATATATATATATATATATATATATATATATATATATATATATAGGATGATAAAAAATTTTAAAAAAAAGAATTTAGGCTCTGTCTTTTTGGGGTCACCCTGTACAACTAGTTATGGTAACGCAAAGACTTTTGGATCAGGGAAATCTTGCGCCCCACTGAAGCTGTGGCCAGGGGCAACTACCCTTTCCTAATCGCACTTTGTTCAACCACCGAGTAGGATTCAATTTTATTCTTTATTCTTTATTGTCGTTGCTTGCTTAACTGTTGTAGAACAATATTATTTGAGTTGCGATAGAAACAGCCTAATTTATATTTTTTAAAAATGATTATTTATACCATCATAATATTGGCTGATCAAAAAATATATGGAGCAGTTCAAAGTTATATTCGAGATCAGTGGGTAAGAAGGGGGGGTTGTAATGAACAAAAACAGTCGTTTCATTTTCTTTGAAATCGCAATATTTGTTTGTAGTGCTAATTAATCATTCTGAACAAAGGTTGTTTTTTCTTTACTTTCATCTTTGCGTTCTCCTCTTGCGGCTATTTTTTCGAGGCTTTAATTAAATGTCTGTATTTTTTAGATGAGGCTTGATGTGAATAATTTTGACAACACAACGCTCTGATCGCTGTATCCTCGGGCATTGTTCAGGTGTTCCCTGTTTAGCTTAGACTAAAGTCATCCTCAGACAATAACCATGAGTTCAAGTGTGGTTTCGGAGCTTTAATATCGTTACCACTAATTATCGTCTGACGATGACTTTAGTCTAAGGTAAACAGGAAACACCTGAACAAGGCTCGAGGATACATTGGCCTGAACGTTGTGTTTACATACAACAATAAAGATGAGGACAACAGTTATTCGCTTTAATTAAAGTATTCTAAAACTAGATACAGTAGCTTCTGGCGGTACTTAGTGTAATGGTTATGATCATAGGAAATGGACACGGTGATTCGAGTTCAAATACTGGACAAGGCTCTTTGTATTCACATTACGATAATACTCTTGGAAAAGGTATAGGCGCCCGTCGTGGTGTAATGGATAACAAGTTCGTCTCGCAGATCCATTACTATTGAAAAACACATTTGATCCTCGCTGGATGTGACCTTGTGCCACATCCTACCTGTGGCGAACTGGCTGGGTATTTTAGGTTGGTTCCGTGACGATTTACAAAATGGCGACTGAAAACCGCTATGTTTTCCAATAAAATTCACAATTTTTGTAGTTATAGTGGTGTAATATGTCTAATTATAAGTTTTCTGGGTCACAGAATATGAAAACGTAATCATTTTAGTGATTTAAACAACTCTTATCTTTTTATTATGTATTTTAATGGAAAATAATACAATTATGTCTGCATTTTTATGCTATTTTGTGCTAAAAGATCGTAAATTGCAAATAGTCATTTTAATATGTCATTTTATATCTGTTCAGGGATGAAGAGGCCAGAAATGACACAGCCAGAGTCATACAATCAACGTAAAGCATTTCTATAAAGTAATAGCCAAGTCTAAAATGTCAGAAAGAAAATCTCGAAGTGAAAGCATAAAAGAACATCGTCTTGGTTCTACATATACGGAGATTAAGGAATTCAAACTTACATGAAAATTATATTCTGGGACTGTGGTGATTAGTCGAATACTGTATTTGTGTAAACGACAGAAGAGGAATCACTCTTTGAGCAGGGATCAAGCTTGTTGCAAATGAACTATGACATGTCAGGATAGACAAAATATGTGTACCCTCTAAATGAAAAAACAGTTGCTACTAGAGTGAAAATGTAATACTTTACAGAAAGCTTAAAACTGCAGAGATAAATCCAAAAGCTATCCTCGTAATTCAATGCAGCTCTTACTTAACATGCCAGTGATATTCATTGTAAGGATCCATTCTATCAAAAGCCAATGGAAGAAGACTTTGATATCAAGGGTATTAACGGCATGTGAAATGCAGACAGCTTCGTCTACGATTGAAACTCGGTTCACCATGTCCATTTCTTACGGGGATGACATGTCCTGGGTATGACGTTAAACTGCATCTAATGGTGAAGTTCCAATTTGGAGCTTTGGGGAGTATATAGTACCCCTTCATCACCATTACTCCCAGGTGCAATCTGACCCGAAGTGGTAGTACATTTTAAGATCAATTCTAATGGTTGAATAGAGAAAATGAGTTTTAAAATGTGTTTAAAAATTGAGTTTAAAAAATTGAGTACCAACTAAGAATGAATCAAACAAAACAGCTTCGGTATAAAATAACCCGACAAGGATTGATATGCCGTAAATTCCAATCAATCAATCAATCAACTCTATAAATTCAACCAAATGCGTGCGTAGTGCGGAAAAGATAGAAATAATGAATCAAATAAAACGTCTTTGGCATAAAATAACCCAACAAGGGTTGATATGCCGTAAAATCCAATCAATCAATCAATCAACTCTATAAATTCAACCAAATGCGTGCGTAGTGCGGAAAAGATAGAAATAATGAATCAAACAAAACGTCTTTGGCATAAAATAACCCAACAAGGGTTGATATGCCGTAAAATCCAATCAATCAATCAATCAATCAACTCTATAAATTCAACCAAATGCGTGCGTAGGGCGGAAAAGATAGAAAGAATGAATCAAACAAAACGTCTTTGGCATAAAATAACCCAGTAAGGGTTGATATGCCGTAAAATCCAATCAATCAACCAATCAACTCTATAAATTCAACTAAATCTGTGCGTAGTGCGAGAAAGGTAGAAAGAATGAACCAAACAAAACGTCTTTGGCCTAAAATAACCCAACAAGGGTTGATATGCCGTAAAATCCAATCAATCAACCAATCAACTATAAATTAAACTAAATATGTGTGTAGTGCGGGAAAAGATAGAAAGAATGAACCAAACATGAACTTTGGCATATAATAACCCAACAAGGGTTGATATGCCGTAAAATGGAACCAACCAACAATGACGATGACCATTACACCACAGACGCCTCCAAAGAACATTAGTGGTACTATTTAACCCATAACTAGGAGGATGATACTTTTCGCAAGTGAACGGCATAATGCGACTGGATTTTGAACTCGCTTACTACGATATCACAGTCCACCACGTTAGCCACGACACCACGGGGACCCCATACCCAAATTCTCCCTTACTTCATGGTGACCGTCAGACGTGAAACGTTGCCTTCCACGTGATGCGCTTTGGAGCGCCATCTTCAGCTTGCCGATCCAGACGCCGGAATGGGTTCCATCACAGACGGTTGAGCTCCTCACGAGAATCCGTTGGGTGGGGTGGAGTGAAGTGGGGTTGTCAAAGTGTAACCAGTCACGTTCGTCTGGGCAAGCCGTGATTTGTTTACGAACGGACGACACGTGACTCTGGAACACTTGCTAGTTAGCCTTCCTAAGTAAACGTTGATATTCAGATGACCTGATGGTACGTGTCTCGCAAGAGAAAAACCGCCTCGAAATTAATTAGTATTATATCTTTATGATATTTAGCTGCATTTGTATCATCGAGTCAATGTTCGGCGGTCGTCATTGGAGATTGCGTGACAGTTGGTCTCCTCAGAGTTTTATCATCTTTCCACTCTATGCATTTTACCTACACCCGCCACCGGAGGGTGAGACTGCACTACTATTTACAGCCATCTATCGAGACGCTCTTAGCGTATTGATTACCGCCGTAGGAAATGGAATTGGCAACTAGAGTTCAAATCCTAGACTAGGTTGTTTGTGTTTCACTCTGTGCTGATACCTTTGGAAAATGCATAATTACATATCCTTACCTCCAGCTATGGAATTGTTAAATTAATTTGAATGTGATAGATAGATAGATAGATATGAACAAAGTGATATAAGATAGATAGATACATTCTTACATGGGTAAACTAATGGCTTAGCTTATACAATCGGGGTGAGATTGTTAAATAAATCGGAATGAGATAGATAGATATGAACAAAGTGAGATCTTATATATATATATATATAATATATATATATATATATTATATATGAAGGGGTCAAACAATGTGTTAGAAATGGCGATAGCCGACAATTTTTTTTTTTGGGGGGGGGGGATTATGAGCTTAATTAAAGTCATACCTAATTTGTTGATTAATTAATTATAATTAAATGAATTAGGCGTGCATATCGGTTTAAATGTAAAGCGTAAACAAATCGAGAAAAAGTCGATCTCTGTATGTACATTTCAGCCTATTAGGCCTCATCAGCAGAGCTATAGACAGGGCAGTGCTTTGTGCGTGATTCAAACCCTACCTGTCAGGCTGACAAGCGGACATTCTAACCATTACACTAGCTGGCTTCCCCAGAATTTCTCGTTTATTTTAAGCTGATGTGTATATCGCACTTTTTGGGTGAATTATGGCACGACAGTATGAAGTGGACAAACAATGTGTTTGAAATGGCGATAGCCGACAATTTTTTTTTTTTAGGGGGGAGATTATGTGATTAATTAAAGACATACCTAATTTGTTGATTAATTAATTATAATTAAATGAGAGAGAGAGAGAGAGAAAGAGAGAGAGAGAGAGAGAGAGAGAGAGATGAACAAAGCGAGATTAGATAGATAGATAGATAGATAGATATGAACGAAGTGAAATAGATAGATAGATAAATGCATACATACATATATATACATACATACATTGTCACATAAGTAAAATAATGGCTTGACTTATATAATCGGAGTGGGATTGTTAAATAAATCGGAATGAGATAGATAGATAGATAGATAGATAGATAGATGTGAAGAAAGTTGATCTACAAGCGTATGCAAAAATAATGACCTGAAGCAAATATTTAAGAGTAGAGCAAGGTATATCTTCTAATTATTATCTTTCAAAGAAATGCAGGAAGAGTAAAAAAAAAAAAAAAAAAAGAAAAAAAAAGAAACAGATATCCTCCACCCCTCCCTCACCCCACATCAATGATCAAACGACGCATCTTCATCTTCATGAAAGCGGGCAAAAAGCAAAGTCTGGCTCTAGCGATTCTAATTAAGAAACGCTGCGATATTCACGCCTCACAAAAAGAAGAGCGATATTAATCACTAATGCTGAACGATATTAATATTTGTCACCGTCGCGGCGTCCGTCTTGTGACGTGGCTGTAATTGCGTTCATGTGACGTCTCCCTGAACGAGTTGCATTTATTTGTGAGCGGAATAATTGTGCTTTCTGCAAATGTTTTCAACCGTCGCGCATGCGTGAGATATTCTTTTTTTTTTTTCTTTTTTTTTCTTTTTTTTGTTTGTTTTTTTTTTTTTTTTTTTTGGCACATGCGCAGTTGATAGAAATGCATACTCGCCCCAAAAAACTAATGGTTTATTTAATTAAGCGTTTTAAAATTTGACCTCGATTCGATGGTGATTGTTTGTTGAGCTTCTCTTTACGAAACTATCTGAAGTAATTTTCAGTAAGTGCTGATGAAGATGTTTTTCATAGATTTAAAGACGAAAAATTAATTAAGAGACTTTAAGTAGTGACAGATTTTACCTTTCAAAATTTAATATTCACAATGTTATGACTACTACATACATTCATACTTACATTCACATACATACATTGACTCCTCTTCGAATCTATTTCTCCCTTTGTTACATAATTGTTAGTACCCTAACACTTATTTACAGTAGTGTACAAACCAAAATGGCTGTTATAAGTTGCAGCCGGTGGCCTTGAAGGATTGAGTGACACGGCTTGATCTCATCCTGATCCTCCTTCCGGTGGATACCGTGAGAATCGGTGGAGAAGACCCTCTTCCGGTTTAGATTAGAAAGAGAGTTTAGTTCAGTATCGGCCAAACCTCGAATGTGGTAAGTCGTGTTAAGCGCACTGCCGACTCAATCTGCGCAGTTAGTCTGGTGGGGATTTCGGAATAAAATATGATCTAAAGCAAATCGAAGTCTTGGGGTTTATTAAAAAACTACCAATGACACAGGGCTTCCGATAAAGAGAAAACCCCAATGGAAGACCAGACACGAAGTCCCCAAGACGAAGTCCAGACGCTAGAAGAAGAACGTAAGATACCAAAGATGAGCAGAAGAATAATAGAAGTAAAGAGAGTATACAATACCTTTCTTTCTTTCTTTCTTTCTTTCTTTCTAAACTCTGTGCGGCCCTCAGCATGAACTCGCTGAATTACGTAATTAGATACATGTACACACCTACCCAACCCGGGTGCCTATGAGATAAGAATCACGTACAACACTTGGACCTTTTCCCGCACATTTGGACAATTCGTCAGTTCTTTCCATAACACGAAGACTATACCATGCATATCTTGACTGCTCTCAGATACTCAATATATTTTTACCGTGACGCGCGCGGTCGTGTGAGGTCTGTTGAGAACTTTGAACTTTCACCCCATTTTATCATCTTGTAAAAATGTTTGTTTGTGTTTTATGTTCATCAATATATATCGTTCCAGTTGAATTTATTGTCTTCAGTTTTCCCTTTTTTGTTGTTGTTTTCATTCAATTTTTAATGTCCTCATAGTCCGCTTGGTTAACTTATCTGTCGGGCCTTCGCGGATAAGGGAAGGCAGAATACACAATACAAATGCTGAGGGAAAATCATGTTTAAACTTACTAAAAAAATTGTAAATGAGTCTTTATAATCAGAAATGTAATTATATATACTAGCAAGAATATCGCCCACCTGGTGTAAGTATTTAAGTTTTAAAGTAATAAGATATATTATGTAATTAGACAGATAAACGAAATTAAACAAGAACGCATATAAAAGATTACACAAACTTTAATTATATCTTAATTGGTTTCTATATAAAATATTTCATAGAATTAATTCAAATACATTGGAAAATAAAACAATAATATTAGAGATCAATAACACTAAGTGATTATTTATTAAACCCGGTTTTGTAAAAACCAGTATGCAAATTAACCACACCATATATTATGTAAACCTTTATTTCTTAGTGATATATAAGACACATTCCATGATTTTAAACGCATTAATAACATGAGTTGTTTCGAGGCAAATATAACTCAGATTCTCATAGACACATCGTTGATAAATAAGATTTATTCTATGTATTTACGGTTTTGACTATAAATAATCATTGACAAACTTACACAATTGCTGAGGGTATTGTGACGTAGGCAATGACGTAGTTTCGATTACAGACAAACTCCGAAACTTTATTATAATATATATATATATATATATTGGCAAAGAAAAAGGCTTAAAAATCGGTCATTTTGCGGTTATAGATCTATTTCTGACTACATGTATTAGAGTATACCTATGAGTTTCATCAGACCGCTAACTTTATTGAAAATGGTACACAGATAATTCATGAGGCTTTATATATTTTTCTGGTAAACCTTGTAAAGATATCGGGTTTCAGTTTATCTCATCTTTTTAGGAGGTGGTGGTGTTTATCACCGGGAGGTGGTGAAAAGTGGCTATCTGGGTGGTTTAATGTAAGTAAAGTTGGTCTTATGTTTTATTAACTATACATCTTATATATTATATATATATATATATATATATATATATATATATATATATATATATAGTATGTGCGTGTGTATGTATTCAACTATGAAATGAATGATATCAAGTTAAAATTAAAACTGATGCCTATAGATTTTTAGATTTAAAATTCAGCTTTTATATATATATATATATATATATATATATATATATATATATATTCCCCTTAGTCACGCCAAAATATTTCAGATCACCCCCATTTTACTTAGTAGTAGTTTACAATTTGACTTTTAATCGTTCTCCGGTTGTAATACTTGACAAAGCACCGGACGAAAGGACCCTTGTTTACCATTTGTAATAAAACATTCTCTGCTCTATTAATTTCCCTTCGTTTTTTTCTTTCTCTCTTTTTCCCATATCATTTCCTGGTATTAATTAATAGGGGTCGGTTTAGCTCAGTCGGTAGATTGTTCGGCAAGGAATTACAAGATTCTTGGTTCTATACCGGCCCCCGCCAACTCAGCGTATGAGTAGCACAGGGATCTGTGTGGTAAAGTGAGGAGCTGATAGTAGGTGTGGCGCTCCACATCAGATGCTAAAATAATCTCCTCGGTCTAGCGCTATTGAAAAGGGGATAGACTCCCTCGCTGTCTGGTTGATACCGACATTAGGCTGCCCCGACGTCGACGACGATATATGATTCCTTTACTTACAATAGTATATAAATTGTATTTTACCAATAATTCGTGTGTGTGTGTGTGTGTGTGTGTGTGTGTGTCTGTCTGTCTGTCTGTCTGTCTTTCTCTGTGTCTCTGTGTGTGTCTCGAATATATAAAGTAGTCATATTTGTGTGGACAAAATACATTTTTATGACTAAATACATACATACATACATACAGATACGTATATTTTTTATGTCTACATAATTTCTTGCTCCGCGTCTGTTATTTAATATACTTTTAAAAATTGTCTCCTACAAGATGCTGGGAACAATTTTATACTTACTCCAGATTAACGGTGAACAACTGAGTGAACAACCAGCGGATGGACCAGGGTTATTGCTTATTCAATTGCGCATGCGTGGCGGCCATATTTAGCACATAACCTTGAACGTTCTTTGCCAGAGAGAGAGAGAGAGAGAGAGAGAGAGAGAGAGAGAGAGAATGAGTGGAGGGTGCACGTGTGTGTGTGTGGGTCTATGTATGGCACTGCTAAACAGATGACTGCGCAAGAATATTTCAGAAGAGCGAAATTGAAAAAGCAGCCAAGCTATAATAAACTGAAGCTGTCACTTAACTGACGGATTTGTCCATGGTGACAAGGTCAAAGGCTCATTTTGTAATACTGTTGGCTTCTGTTTCTTCTGACTTATTACGAACTGTGGATATACCACTGTGGATATACCACTGTATGATCTATATATAATACTTTGGGCATCTCTGGTGATGTAATGGTTAGCAAGCTAGATTAGCAGACCGTTGTTAGTGAGTTCGATTCTCGCTGGGTGCCCCATATTTTTGGCCTTGTGCTGCATCTAAGCTAAACTTAGTAAATAACTAGAACACCTAGTGTGGAGTAACGGTTAGCAAGCTAGATTAGTAAACCATTGTTAGTGAGTTCAATTCTCACTGGATGCCTTATACTTCTGGCCTTGTGTCGCATCTAAGCTAAGCTTAGTAAAAATAATATATATATTAATACTCTTGTTTCTTAATCCTCCGACCGTTATCATATTGCAACACCCTCTGGTTAAAAATGAACCGTCCCAATCGTCCAAGATTTATTTACCACCCCCCCCCCGCAAGAGAAGAATGCGACACTAGGTCAATTTCTTAAGCGGAGTTTAACAAGTTTCAATTCAGAGTTTTCCTTCTACTAGACTGGTTACTAGCCATGATTTAAGAGCCTAGTCTGCCCTGCTATTTATCCATAGCTGGAGGGAAATTTGGACTGGTCGACGAGTCCATTTCCTACGACTCTAACCATTAGTCCACGCGCCTCCAATCGCTCAAGATAACATCATGATCTGGTGTTGCTTATCTACCGAATTTTTATTTCTTAGGAGTGTCGTCACTCAGTTAAATAATCCGCCTAGCGTTAGAATACACGACTGCACCTCTGCAGATGGGTAAGACTCCCCAATTGGGCCAACCTGTTGATCGTGGATGGCGACCCGTGATGCTTAAGACGAAATCCTGGTGGATGAGCAGTCCATAACATGCAACATTCCACTTAGACCCTTAATTAGATTAGACAGGCGGTCGGAGAGGCCCCCCCGATCAATCGTCTGGTCATGTCAAGCCTTAGCACCTATATGATTGCCCCAACCCACTGCCCTTATGGCAAGCCCCCCCCTTTATCATATGGTTTCTAGAAGGCGATGGCTAAGGGTCTTCATGTCCTGTGAATGACGTTAAACTCTATTTGATGGTCAGGTTCCAGTTCTGGAGGTTTGGGGAATGTTGCGCATCTCTTTATCACCATTGATCCCTGGTCCACTCTGATCCGAACTGGTAGTACCTGTTAGGGTCCCATCTATGGGTTAAATAAAAAAAATGCGTTTATAAAAAAAATGAGTATTCATTAAAAATGAATTTATTTCAAAACTTTATCGGCATTAAATGACCCACTAATGTTGATATGCCGTAAAACAAAACAAACAAAACAAAAAACAAAACAAAAATCTGACTTATTACGATCTAGCAGGACCTGTGGATATACCATTGAGTGATCTAAATATCAATTCTCTGGGTAGCTCACGTGATGTAATGGTTAGCAAGCTAATTAGCAGACCATTTTTTGTGAGTTATTCTCACTGGGTGACGCTTAATCCTGGACTTGTGCTGCATAGTAAATAACTATATATTAATACTTTTGTTTCTTAATCTTCCGACCGTTACCATCTAGCAACACCTCTGGTTAAAAATGAGACCGTCCCAATTGTCCAAGATTAAATGGAAAAATGGAAAACCTGATTATCTGGTGTTACTTATCCGGCGAATTCTTATTTCTTATGAGTGTCGTCACCTAAGCTAAATAATGTACCATTCTGTTTATATTATGATGAAAGAAAGGAAAGAAACGGGACATAGTACACAAACTATTTCGATATAGATTTTTCTAATATCCAAAAAATCATCATATGGCTGGCTGGCTTGCTGGCTGGCCTACACTGGTGTGCCCAAGTGTAAGTGTCCACGGGAGAACGTCACTCATGAGTACGTCCTTACTTCTCCAGAAGTGTCCAGCGTGTTTTGTTCATTTTACGTAGATGGTTTGTGTTATAGGACTTAAGTGGCCGTACAATTGCTGTTTAATAGGATGATGCTTCCAGAATTTGTTCAACACAAGACAAGACTTGTGTAGTTCTTATCTAGCCTTTTCTCCAAGCGTTTCGTTAAAGTTAAAGTGCAGTAGTCATACAGTGGTACTGACACGGCTACAACTATCTTATTAGAGAGATCAGATTTCCATATGGTCCAAACTGTAGCCGTGTCGTTACTATAGTATGGTTTGACCATTTTGACTCTATCGGAACGCCTGGAGAAAAATTGGAACTACACAAAGATACTGCATTACTCGTAAGACTGGGACTGCTGAATAATCCGACTGCACCTCCGTAAATGTGGTGCAGCCATACAGAAGTACTGACACGGCTACAACTTGGAAGAATCCTCACTTTATCTTATCAGAGAGATCAGATTTCCATATGATGCAAGCTGGACCGTGTCATTACTACTGTATGGTTGGACCATTTTGACTCTATCGGAACTCTGGAGAAAAATTGGAACTACACAAAGATACTGCGTTACTCGTAAGAGCAGCCCTGTCGGCTGAGACTGCTGAATAATCCGACTGCACCTCCGTAATGTGGTGCAGCCTTACAGAAGTCTGACACGGCTACAACTTGGAAGAATCCTCACTTTATCTTATCAGAGAGATCAGATTTCCATATGATGCAAGCTGTAGCCGTGTCGTTACTACAGTATGGTTGGACCATTTTGACTCTATCGGAACTCCTGGAGAAAAATTGGAACTGATACTGCATTACTCGAAGAGCAGCCCTGTCGGCTGAGACTGCTGAATAATCGACTGCACCTCCGTAAATGTGGTGCAGCCATACAGAAGTTACAACTTGAAGAATCTCACTTTATCTTATCAGAGAGATCAGATTTCCATATGATGCAAGCTGGACCGTGTCATTACTACTGTATGGTTGGACATTTTGACTCTATCGGAACTCCTGGAGAAAAATTGGAACTACACAAAGATACTGCGTTACTCGTAAGAGCAGCCCTGTCGGCTGAGACTGCTGAATAATCCGACTGCACCTCCGTAAATGTGGTGCAGCCTTACAGAAGTACTGACACGGCTACAACTTGGAAGAATCCTCACTTTATCTTATCAGAGAGATCAGATTTCCATATGATGCAAGATGTAGCCGTGTCATTACTACTGTATGGTTGGACAATTTAGACTCTAACGAAACGCCTGGAGAAAGATTTAGACGGAATTAGACAAACATACTGCGTACTGTTTTGAATAAATCCCTAAGCAATATCCTACAAAACAGTATCTGAACGGCCGCTTATCTTCTATCGCCAAAGTAAGACCTGCCTTGTCGGCTGGGACTGCTAAATAAGCCGACTGCACCTCTGCAGAGAGGGAAAACCTCCCCAATGAGGTCACCTGTTGGTCGTGGGTGATGACCTATGAGGATGGAACCTTGATGACTGAAGAGTCTATGACATTCAACACTCCACATTGGATCTTGCTTAGGCTAGACGGTAAGTCGTAGAGGCTCCCTCCTATCGATCGACTGGTTAAGCAAAGCCATTGTACCTATATGATTGTCTCGATGATATTGTCTTTATGGAAAACCCTCAACCATTTTTATCATATATGTGCGGTAGCTGAGGGTTTTAGTTTCCTGGGTATAACGTTAAACTGCATCTAATGGTGTAGTTCCAATTTTGAGCTCTGGGAAGTGTGGAGTACCCATTCATCGCCATTACTTCCAGGTCCACTCTGACCCGGAGTGGTAGTGCCTGTTAGAGTCACATCTATGGGTTAAGTAGAAAAAATGAGTTTTAAAAATGTATTTTAAAAAATTGAGTTTTACAAAATTGAATACTATCAAGAATGAATAAAACAAAATGCCTTCGGCATAAAATAACCCAACAAGGATTGACATGCCGTAAAATCCAACTAACCAACCATATTATGGATACGAGCTGATAAAAAAGACTTGCGCACCAGTGTGCTACAAAATCTCTAAACATCACTCCTCAAATTTTTAATTCGTTCTTTTAATTTTTTTTATTTTTCGTAGACCGGTTGTCTTACAAAGGTTTAATAGATCTATGCTATGTACATATAGATTCTGTGGAAAGGCGTAGGAGGCATTACTTTCAGTACATCCGTGTACAATGAATAGTTTCATACTATATGTCTGAATCTTTGAGATGAGGCTTGATAATTTTTATTATTTGGATCATTCGGACTATTGTCCTCATCTTTATTGTTATATAGACAGCGATTCGGCCGATGTGCCGTCTAGCCTTCTTCAGGTGTTTTTTGTCGAATTCAAGAACCTTCTCATCGAATTCGGGAACCTCCTCTTCTAACTCGGGAAACTTCTTTTCGAACCAGGGAGCCTTTATTTCTTAATTGGGAGCCTATACAGAACTTCGAACCGAACCCTTTATTCAATCCATGGGGGTAGACTGTTCTCATTCCGTTAACTATGAACGGGTCCAAGTTTTAAGCTATGATAATTATTCTAATGTTATTATCACCCTTGGTTAGCATTGGACCTGCAACCAATAGATGATTGTCCCTTAGAACTGTATTAACACAACACTTATATCCGTTGCGCCATGTGTCCAAAAATCCAAATAATACATATAGTTTCTTCTTCATGGAATGTTATACACTATATCATCTCACTTCTGTAACGCTTATTGTCTTAGGAACCGGAGATCATAGTTCAAATTTTGTATGAAGCTGTTTATGTTTCATTTCATACTGATACCCTTAGTAAAAGGCATGACTCTATTTGTTTCGACTAGCTATTGGATATTAGATGGGCAGAGTGGTTTCTTAAGCCTCGGCAAAATACCCTTTCTAGAGAAGGAAAACTCTGAATTCAAACCAGCTATACTCCGCTTAAAAATTGACCTTGTCTATGCAAAGCAAAGTCATTTCGTGACGAAATTGTAGGGTAAATAAATAATGGAGATTCCGTCTCAATTTGTCTGTAACAAAAACTGCATCACTGCTTACGTCACAATTACCAAAATCGCCAATACATATAATAAGAACAATTAATATTAATAAAATGAATAAAACCCGTTCCTTATAATTCAACGTTTGAATCCTCTCCATTGTATAAATAAACTATATAGAGTATGAAATTAATTTTAAAATTGTATTACTTTAAATGGAAAAAATTATTTGCGAAATTTGTTATCAATTTTTTAAATTATTTTTTACTTTTGCGGTTTTTTTGGGGTTTTTTTTCAGTAACAAAAAGTTAACTAAAAGTTTACAAATAAATAAATACTTACGATTTTGTGTAAAATTCATGTGTAAAATATTCAAAATAATTGTTCAATTTATAATTAATGTGTATGCGCAACATTTTATTTGAGGGGAGAGAACTAAGTTTCATTTCAAATTGTTAGGGCAATATCTTTCAAAAATAAATTTTTACACCGCCTGGAGGGTGTTTTTCTTTCTTTTTTTTTCTTTTTTGTTGTTGCTAGTATATACAATATATCAGGTTAGATATTTGAAGAAAGAGTTGTTTTTTTGTTTTGTACTTTGTTTGCTGTTTTTTTTTTTTTTTTCGAAATTTTCTTGTGGAGTTCATCGAACAACACTACTCAGTTCTTTAATTTAAAGTTGTTCCTTCTAAACTGATTTTCTTACCACGACTAAATATTCCATCTGTATTTTTTTATTTATTATTTATTTTATTTTTTTTTTTTTTTTGAGAAGGAATTACTTTCAGTTCCCACCTTATTAATCAATCGCTTTGTCGGTTTGGCTAGGAATACACCGACTGTATCCTCTGCAGAGAGGAAAGACAACCACTACCGAAAAAGCTGGTCTATTTATGACATTAAAATGCATCTACTGATGAGTATTCCCCTCTGGAGTTCTAGGGAATGTGCAGTACCCCTTCATTGCCAGTACTCTCAGGTCCACTCTGGCCTGGTCAAATTGATCCATTAGAAATTGTTCATCATGGTGAGTCTTCAGCTCTATAGATCCTTCTTTCTTTATTTTTTAAATTTTTTAGTGGTTCGGTTGAATGGTTTGTTGGATTTTACAGCATGTCAACCATTGTTGGGTTATTTTATGCCGAAGACGTTTTGTTCTATTTATGCATGAATTGTGTGTTCAAATTTTTAACATATTTAAACTCATTTTTCCATTTGATTCATAATGGGGCCCTAACAGGTATTACCATCGGGGTCAGAGTGGACCTGGGAATAATGGCGATGAAGGAGCATTTCACACCCATCAAAGCTCCAAAACTTGAACTACACCATTAGATGCAGTTTAACGTCATACCCAGGAAACTAAGACCTCAGCTACCGCACATATATGATAAAAATGGCTGAAGGTTTGCCATAAACACAATAGCGTCGGACAATCATATAGGTACAATGGCTTTGTGTGACCAGCTGATTGATCGGAAGGGGCCAAAGATCCAAAATTGGGACTTCGCCATTAGATGCAGTTTAACGTTATATGAATTACATTATGTTGTATACCCTTCTCATTACTTACTTCTTACTTCTTCTTCTGTTCATCTTCTATCTTAGGTTCTTCTTCTTGGGGACTTCATCTTGGTGACTTCGTCTTGGTAGTCGGTCGCACTTAACTCATTTCTAGTCTTGTAACCAAGACATTCATTAATCACAGGACCGTGTTGTTTTTCTTAAACTTTTATTTCCTTAACTATACATTTCATGTAACTAAATATCTGACTAACATAGCGCGCGTATGCAGTGAGTTCCAGTTAAGGCAGAAACATCTTCTCTGCCCGACGTCAAATTGAAAACTGAGGACCAAACCAGGTCCCACGTGACTTCACGTAATTTGGCGGGCTTTCTGTACTATTCCATGGAAAGTGCCGCCCGTGTTATGAAAATGCGCCATCCCTTTAGAATTACAGAGGATTGACAATAATCTTATGCAACTGCATATATTATGTAACAATTATTTTTAATGGAATTAATGGGTTATTTAATGCCAAATCTATCTTTACGGAACAAAAGTACTGTTTATTTACTAATTAAAAAACATATTTTTATCATCTTAATATTTAGCTGATTGAATATTTGAAGAAACATTTTTTTTTGTTTCTTTTTTTAATTTCTGTATTGAAATGTTTTTTTGTTTGTTTTTTTTTTTTTCAATTTTCGAAAGCTGAGTCTATTTCAGAGTAAGTGCTTTGTTCTACCATAGAATCATAATTAAAGTATCTTTTTTGTGTGTGTATAGTGATAAAATATGCGTTAACGAAGGCATCTACTACATATGAGATGAATTGGTTTTCAAATCGACAACCAGTTCAAGTAATGAGTTATATTGTTATATATTGAATAGGGAAGTCCATTATTTAAACATTGTAAATCTTTCATGGTGACTGTTTCGCTCGGGCGAAAATATTTTATTACTTTAGATTCCTATAAACTTTGGCAAGGAACTGAAATGAACGGACTGAATGGAATGGTAAAATATTTTTCCCTCTCAAGAATCCATTTAGTCATCTGCTTCTCTTGTCCGACGCAGCGGCCATCTTGCTTTCAAGGTAATCAATAGTTGAACAAAACAAAGAACAATACTCTTTCTTTCTTTTTTTTGCTTTGATTTTTTGTTAGTTTTTATTCTTTATTCTTTTCTTTAATTCTTTACACGATTCAATATTTTATCCTTCTGAATGGGATTTTCGGTCTTCATCTGCCCCCAACTTCCTATTCATATCGACGATCCATTATTTCCCCCCGCCTCTCTCTCTCTCTCTCTCTCTCTCTCTCTCTCTCTCTCTTCTCTCTCTCTCTCTCTCTCTCTCTCTCTCTCTATCTTACGATTTTTTTCTTTTTTTTTCTTTTTTCTTTTATTTTTTTGTATCTGCTTTCTCTCGCTACAAATATTTAGACGTTTCACGATATGAATTTTTCTTCCGCACCTTTGCATTCACTTTCCTCTCTCCATTCATTCAATGCTTCCTTCTCATTCATCTTTTCCGCCGATTTTCGACATATTCTCTTCCTTTCTTTCTTATTATTCTCACGACTATCGTTCGGCTGAGACTGCATTTTTTTTCTTTACTATACGCATATATACCGCACTGTCGGTGAGGTTTAGAGTATACTTTTAGTATCCCCTGCAGAGAGATAATTGTTACAATTCTGGTCGCCATTTTAGGTTTGGTTTGTTTTATTTTACGGGATATCAACCTCAATGGGTCATTTAATGCCCACAAAGTTTTGAAATAAATTAATTCTTAAAGGATAATCAATTTTGTTTATAAACTCATATTTTTCTATTCAACCCATAGATAAAAGTATTTACGGGGTTCGAAGGAGTTCTTATTTCTCCGTAGTTGTAGGCAAATTGTCGGACAAAGAAGACAAACACACAATGGAAATTTAATACATGTATTGACAAACAATACAAGAACTTTTTATTGGTATTTGCTACAGGACTTATCTGAGTTAAGTAATGTTCTTGGAGTAGTGGTGATAACAGGGGTATTCTCTTCGCCGGTAGGAAATGTTGATAAGATGCTTCTTCGGACGTTTCTCGTTCTTCCTCGTAACCGGTTCAGTGATAAGTAATGGGGGATGCTATTTTAGAAGCTTCTCGCTCTGGTAACAGTTCTTTTAAATGACGGTGAATGGGCCCTTTTCAAGTAGACTATTTGGTCTTGGTGCCTTAGTAGTGTGCTATTGTGACAGCCTGTGGTCTGCGGACACAATGCCTTCGAAAGTGTGCTGTGAAAATATGCCTCCGTCCAGGTCAACGGTTCTCAGAAGTAAGCCCTGTTTTTGGGCTAAGTGATGAATGAAGTGTAAGGACCGCTATTTACGCGACTACCCTCAGTGAGTACTCCGTGATAAGTGAAGTTTTTGGTATTGGCGCCAAAATACGATGTTGGCGATTCGCCCCCTAGCGGCAGGGGGAGATAATTAACTATGGAATTTCCAATATAGATGGGACCTTAATAGGTACTACCACTCCGGGTCAGAGTGGACCAGTGATCAATGGTGATGAAGGAGTGCGTCACATTCCCCAAACCTCCAAAACTGGAACGTCACCATCAGATAGATTTGAACGTCATTCGCAGGACATGAAGAACCCCAGTCACCGCATTCTAGCACCCATATGATAAAAAGGGTTGGGGCTTCTCATAAGGACAATAGGGTTGGGGCAATCATATAGGTGCTAGGGCTTGACATGACCAGCCGATTGATCGGAGGGGGCCTCTTAGACATTTTAGGAGTATAGGTATCCTATTGGTAAATCCAGTAGTAGAAAGTATGTTGTATTCATTGAAATCCAAGGTAGTACAAGAGTGTCATCGTTGTAACAGAGAATCCAGTTGTTATCCTTCACATATTAAGTCCAGTTGGCATATGACTTCAGGTCAATTAAATTAGACTGGTGAGATATCAGCATGATCCAAGGGGCAATTCCTCAGACAACTCCAGCTCATTCGTCTAAAAGAGGCAAGGCTGGTTTTATTGCCCAGTGCGTGAAGCATCTTAAAATACGAATACCGACGGAATTCACGCAATTTTTAAACACTAACCACATTCAGTTTATGCGTGGTCCCCGATTATAATGATCCTTGTGGCTGGATGTCAGTAAATACTTACCCCGCTTAGAAATTGACCTTGTGTCACATCCTGCACAATGACAGAGGGGTTGGGTATATATATATATATATATATATATATATATATATATATATATATATGTGCATGCTAGAAAGATAGAGAGACAGAAAGAATGAGACAGACAGATACGCGCGCTGTCACTTGATGAAATATGTTAGTGCGAGGGAATTATTGCACGCGCATGCGTAGTGATGTCTGTAGGGGCCACTGAGGTCAATAGAGTTTATCTGACCCTAACTGATGAATGAATTGACCTAGATGACACTTAATTTAAATTTGGCCAGTGAAATATTAGTAGGAGTAAATTTGTATAGTTGAATCTCTGTTTATGAATGAAATCTAAACTAATGTCAGTTTACAGTATAAGAGACAGTTGTCATGGCAACGATGTAACCAGTAAAATTTATGACTAGTGAGCGAAAGTGATAAAGATCAAAATGAAAAAGTTTCCAATTTTAAAGTTGTGGTTTATGCTATAATAGTGTAAGAAGTAGTGTTCATAGTGATAGAATTTTACTGGCCTTAAGTAGGTATAGCCAATATATATATATATATATATATATATATATATATATATATTATTATAATGGAGATTGTGTGTTTTTCTGCCTGTAACCGAAACTATATTACTATTCAAGTCACAATTCCCTTATTCTACAGGATTTTATTTTTAACCTCATTAATAAAATTGTTTTACATTATTAATACTGTTGACAATATCTACATAAGAATAACATGCAATTGTATTTATATATACAACAAAATAGCGGTTTACAGTGTGAATGGGGAGGCTAATTTGCATATTGATATAAAACATCTGATTTTAATAAATATGTGCTTCGTATTACTGATTTATAATTGTTTGATTTTATCTTAATGAATATTAGCAAATATCTCGTGGATAAATCTTAAAAGAAATCCATTAACAAGAAGAAATAACTGTAATCTTATTCTTTACTTTCTATTTTAACTAAATAGTTAAATTAGGATTATTTAGCAATGAAAGACGGGAGTGGGGGAAGAGTAAGTTTCAGTTGTTTTATTTTTTGATTATACCCTCTCTGCTTCAAATCTTTTTATCTGCCTTCTTATTTAGTTTCATTAGCCTTTCTAAATTAATCTAATATTTTATTACATGAAAACTTAAATACTTGCACCCGGAGGGTGCATACATTTGCTAGTATATATATATATATATATATATATATATATATATAGAGAGAGAGAGAGAGAGAGAGAGAGAGTGAGAGAGGAGAGAGAGAGAGAGAGATCAATAGATAGATAGATAGATAGATAGATAGATGGTTATGTGATTTACATACATACACAAATTATATCATATCACATTGAAAGCATTGGTTCCTGCTACATCACGAAAGTTAAGCAGTGATGAGCCTGTGCAGTACTTAATTGGGTGAACACTGAAGCTAAAGCAGGCACTGTTATCAACTTCGAGTCCTTTGTTTATCAAAATGACTTTATTCAGTATTAAATGGCCCGAATAGGGTTGATATGCCGTAAAGCAAAACAACCAACACACACACACACACACACACACACACACACACATATTATATATATATATATATATATATAATATATATATATATATATATATATATATACCAACTCCTCCGCACAAGCAGGATGTGACACATCTTAAGCGGAGTTTAACAGGATTGAATTCAGAGATTTCCTTCTCCTAGACTGGTTGCCTAACCAAGGTTAAAGAGCACAATCTGCCCTTCTATTTACCCATAAGCTGGAGGGAGAGTAGAATTCATACCTTTCCCAAGGGTATTAGCGCTAGGTGAAATGCAATTACCACATCCAGGATTTGAACTCGGGGAGACGAGTCCACTTCCTCTGACTTTAACCGTTACACTACGCGCTTCCTATATATACATATATATATATATATATGTGTGTGTGTGTGTGTGTGTGTACAAATATCAACCCCTCCGAACGAGTAGGATGTGACACATGATCAATTTCTTAAGTAAAGTTTTCCTTCTCTTAGACTAGTTACCTAACCAAGGTTAAAGAGTACAGTCTGCCAAATATTTACCCACAGCTGGAAGAGAATAGTTGGATTGATACCTAGAATATCTGTAGAGGATATATACAGTGTATATATGCATGTATATTATATACACACAAACATTTATGTATGTGAATATATATGTATATATATGTATTAATATATATTGATATATATACATGTATATATATCGTTAACGGCATTGCAGTCTCGGACGACTACATAGTTCTTGGGCCCCTGAAGTTACAGCACCTCCCGTGAATTTGATGTCCAATGTTCGGAAAACATTCTCAACCACAGATGTTGCATGTGAAAGCTGTCCCTGAAAATGTTGATGTGCCAGTGTTGTTGCCACCGCTTTCTTCTTGATCTCTTGGCTCTATGGTGTTGCGCCACGGTGACTTCAGACATAAACAGTCCACTATGGAGAGCCTGCCACCACCGAGGGCGGTCCTGAGCCAAATTTCCCCAGCTGGAAGGGGTAATGCAAAAGCATTCTTGCAGGCATCCTTACAATGCCGCTGGGGGTGACTAATCTGTCTTTTACCAGACGAAAGCTCTATATAGAGGATTTCTTTTGGGATTATATATATATATATATATATATATTATATATATATATATATATTGCCCTATCCGTGGAATTATATGCAAATATATTGCTGGATTGATATCTCATACGAAGCTCCTGAATAGATTAGGCTTGATGTCTAACTCTAAGGAGATTATGATATGCTGGATCCCAAGTCATATAGGAGTGAGGGGGAATGAAAGAGCAGACTCCGCAGCTAAATCGGCTCTAGATTTGATCCCTGACAATTGCAAGATACCATATACTGATTTGAAACCTAAAATTAATAGTTTCCTTCATATAAAATGGTAACAGCACTGGAATAACAACATCCACAATAAACTCTTCCTAATCAAACCCATTTTGGGTGGCTGGAGACCAACTTTAAGGAAGTCTAGAAAGGAACAAGTCATTGTATCCCGATTACGCATTGATCATACTAGACTAATGCATTCCAAT
>CM042148.1:95620071-95665071 GCA_023376005.1 Doryteuthis pealeii | reverse complement strand
AGAAAGAAAAGGGAAGACGAATAAGAAAACGAGGAAAAGAAAGAAAGAGGAAGAAAAATAAAGAAAACAAAAGAAAGAAAGAAAGAAAGAGGAAGAGAATGAAAAGAAAAGAAAGAAAGAAAAAGAAAGACGAATAAAGAAAGAGGAAAGAAAGAAAGAAGAAGAAAAATAAAGAAAACAAGAGAAAGAAAGTAAGAAAGAGAAAAAGAAAAAAGAAAAATGAAAATAAATGAATGAAGAAGTAAGGAAGGAAGGGAGGAAGGAAGGGAGGAAGGGAGGAAGGAAAAAGAATAAATAAATGAATAAAGGAAAGAAGAAAGGAAAGAAAGAAGGAAAGGAGGGAGGGAGCAAAAAAGAGGATAGAGAACCCAGTCGACCCCACTATTTATCCATACCTAGTGGGAGAAGGGAAAAATACATGCTTTTACCAAGTGAACTTGCACGAAGTGAAATACAAACGGCCATGTCCAGGATTTGAACTCGGGCCACCGATTCTATTTCCTACAACAATAACCGTTGCACAAGTGCCTTCAAAATAATGTATGTATATATGTATTAATATATATGTGTATATATATTTTCTATTGAACGTCCACTCTTACGTTATAAAGACAAATTGAAGGACAAATTGAAACGCCTCAATATCAACCTGAGTGCTTGGGAAAATCTAGCATCAAATCGGAAAGAATGGCGTAAGACATGTTTCGCTAGATTAAAGAGCTTTGAAGAAAATAGATTCAAACATCAAGATCAGCTCCATATAACTTTAAAACAAAAACTTCTGACTCCCGCTCTAGAAAATGTCATAGTGTGGTTTCATAGCTCGCAGCAAGGCTGGCTGTTATCACATTCGAGGAAACACAAAATGTCTTCATGATATCATATACAACATAGGAGAAATCAAATCACTCACTGCTGACCCTGGTCTATCGTTCACGACAGGAGAGTCTACCACCATATATATATATATATATATATATATATATGGAGGGGTATTTTGTATGCATATATATATATATATATATCATGTATGAGCATGTGTGAGTAATTTTCAATGTAAGTACATATCCATATATAGTAGTGTTACATAATTCATAGGTAGCTTATGAATAATGTGAATACTGTAGCTAGTATAAATCTTTGACTCAATTCCTGAGGGCATTGTGACGTAAATAGAGACGTAGGTTCAGTTACAGACAAATAAACATGGAAGTATTATATATATATATGTGTGTGTGCGTATGGGTGTGTGTATATGTATATGCATATATCTATTTATATGTACATATCTATGTTTATATATATATATATATATATATATATATATATATATATAGAGAGAGAGAGAGAGAGAGAGAGATGTATGTATGCTTATATATGTATGTATGCATGTATATGAATATATATATATATGTGTGTGTGTGTGTGTGTGTGTGTGTGTGTGTGTATAAATGCATACATATACATATGTGTGTATTTGTATGCACATATGTGGCTTGATTGAAATCTCATACGAGTCACAATCATATAAATGCTTACGATACTATTGCGGGGTCAGTCTATCAATGTCTTATGGGCATTAATAATACTAATAGCAGGGCCTGTGGATATACAACAGTATGATAACTTGGTTATTACAACACTTGGTAGGTTTACTTAAGGGCTATTGCTAAATAAGTCAATATATAACAAGCATAATAATTATATTACTCTCACCCCGTCTTTTTTAAGCGTCGATCTCAGGGAGCCACCCCCCCCAGGTAATATCTGTCACTTGGGGCAGGGCTGGGTTTATTGCCCAGCACCTGAGGCGACCCCCTTGAGGGGGAAAACCGAAGAGATCGACGCAATTTTTGTTCTTTCCCACCCATGAGCTACGGATTGTGGGTGAGCCCACGTTAAAACGCGGCCTTGTGCCCAGCTCATACAAGTGGGGTAGGAAGCAAATACCCTCTCCCGTTTTTTTTTTCTTTCTTCGTTCGCTTGAAACAGATTAGTGTTATCACTTCCGCATGCTCAGCCCCTCTCTCTATCTTTCCTCTGCCCTCGTTATTTCTTTCTTCTTATATATTTCTGTGTAGCATGTCTCCCTTTCTTCCATTTCTTTTTTTAATAAAAATGGAATGGTATAATATTTAGCCGAGGTGACGACACACATAAGAAATAGATTTCTGCGAATGAGCAATACCAGATAATCAGGATTTAAATTTTTGCATTTCATCTTGGACAATTTGTATGGTCTCATTTTTAACCAAAGGGTGTTGCAAGATTATAACGATTGTAAATTTGAATTATTTTTTTTTTAAATTGAAATAGATTACTAAGTAGGCCTTACCCTATTCTAGTAGTGACCACCTCAAACGGAGATTTAAGAGGTTTGAATTTAGTAATGTCACTGATAGATCAGGAGAGAGGGATAGAAATAGAGATAGAGATAGAGATAGATATATATATAGAGAGAGAGAGTAAGAGAGAGAGAGTAATGTCACAGATAGATCAGAAAAAATATTACAGATAGATAGGTAAGAAAAAGCTGTCACGGACAGATTGTCGAAAAAATCCATCGACCATGAGGGTAAGAAAAAAAAAAGACAATTTTCAGAGGATATATATATATATATATATATATATATTAGTGAAATAGATCACTAATCGTGATTGAGCCTATTCTAGCAGTGACCACCCCAAGCGGATTTAACAGGTTTGAATTCGGAGTTTTCCTTTTCTTTGACTGGTTGCCTAACCAAGGTTAAAGTGCTCAGTCTGCCTACAATTAACCCATAACTGGATGGAGAATAGTTGGATTTTACCTTTCCCAAGGGTAATAGCGTTATGTGAACTGTGGCTTCGTCCGGGATTTGAACTCGGGCCGACAAGCCCATTTCCTACGACTCTAACCAGTACACCACGCGCTTCATTTTTGTACTTTTAAGGAATGCGGGTATTGATATATAGATTCCGTTCAAATTTTGCTTTTATTCCCTACATAATAAAGTTTAGGAATTAATCTATTTTCTACATAAAAACGGGCACTTCCTTGACTTAAGGTCTAGATAATTCAACATCAGAATGTACATTAATTTATCCAAAAATGAATAAAACATGATTAGGAGTGAGGTAGTTTTTCGAGATTTGCGACTCTAAAGTAAATCCCTTCAGATTATCAGCCCCCCAAATAAAGTATCTCATAATGTTTTGCAAATGTTTCTGCTCAAGTAACAGATATAAAGTTTTAAAAGATACATATATTGTTATGCTGACATATGATATGATATATATACAGGGTGTTCGGGAGAAATTCGACAGTTTCGTAAGGAAAAAGAAAAAGTGCTTGGTAACTATAAAATTTAATGGATTGTAAGGAAATTCAACAGGCACGGAAATGACACTACTGTCAACAATTTTCACTCAAAATAAACGCAATTAGCGTCGATCACTCCCTCAATCCTGCTCCGGAACCTGGAGCAGGCTGATGTTACAGTTTCCATGGAAAGGGTCTCAAAAACTACCTTAATTCTGTCGATTCACTTGGCTTTTGTAGTACGGCGATTGGCGTCTTTCTCAACAGCGCCAAATACATAATAATCCACGGGGTTAAGATCTGAAGAGTTTGGAGGCCAAACATTGGGACTGGTGTAGTCGTAAAAATTTACCGACAAACATTTTTTACTTTTCCCAGAGGTGTGGCAGGGGACCGAATCCTACTGCCATACATATGGCTTACCATTAGCTACCCTTGTTATGCAGGGTTTGACTACAGTGTTTAGCCAGTCCACGTAGGCATCTGAATTCAACCTGATACCCTCTCTGAAAAAATGCGAGGAATTTTGTTGTACGAACACAATCAGATCGTCTGTTATGTTTTCTTCTTCTATCCACAGTCTCGTAGTCTCCATTGCAATTCTCCGGTTCATGCCCGATTGTTTTTACAGTGTTCAGGGAGCACTGGGCAGCAACCATAATCTCCTTATTTTGATGGCCGGCGCAGATCATCATGATATGAGTTCTCTCAGATGATTCTGGTGGGTTCCAGTCATCCATTCTATCTATCATCACGTATATGAATGAAGAAGGGTCCAAGCTTTTAAATGGTGCGTAGTGTGCGTCAATACCTCTAACCTACGGAGAAAAATAACCAAATATAAATATGTCAAATTTATCCCGAACATCCTGTATATATATATATATATAGAGAGAGAGAGAGAGAGAGAGAGAGAGAGGGAGAGATAAGGATAGCGTTGACTATCTATACTATCCTAACATATATATATATATATATATATATATATATATATATATATCAGTCGGTAGAGCATCCGGCTCGAACCACAAGGTTCAATACCAGCCCTCGCCAACTCAGCGCATGATTAGCTTGGTTCTGTATGGTAAAGTGGGGAGCTGATGGAAAAACAATCTCCCTGATCCAGTGCTAGTTAAAAGGGGATTGACTCCCTCGCTGAGCAATATTTTATATGTATATATATGTTTTGTGTGTATATATTATGTGTACATGTATTTGTATGTGTTGATCATGTGGAGAGCATGCATAAAACGTGAAACTCTGCCGACCAAGTCTCGTGATATGTGGATCGGGGAGGAGCGTGACCGGGCCCGTTTTTCAAAGGCAGGCCTGGTCAATCACATGAAATCACATGAGAGCAACTCGACTGCAATTGTTGCCTATCCCATGCCACACGCTGATTCCCAACACGATGCCCAACGTGAGGACATTTTATGCTGTTGATTCACTAAAGTGTGCCGAACAGTTAGTGGTCTCAAGCGTCACATGAGAGTTCACAGTTATGCGTATACCGCGCCTGTCGACTCAGTCAACACCGATCGTTATGAGTGCCAGATTTGTTCTAAGTTATGCAAGTCGCTGGCAGGATTGAACGAGCTCACAAACGGACAATGTATAAAGGAGTGGCAGTCGCCTGACAAGATATTACGATCAATATGTGTAGATACTAAGCAATATTTTACAAACGTGAATCTTAAATTGCATCGCTTGGTTGTCTAGACACCGAACCAGATTGATAACCGAATTTGTTGAGGGTGGGGGGAGACGGATGAAAATCTTTATTCTTATTAATCATACGAAGAGGAGAGAAACCAATGAGAGAAATTGACGAACAGACAACGGAAATGATAATTTCTTTGTTTTGTTTGTTTTTCTTCTTTTTGTTTCAAATCAAATCCAGATAAAACATATAAATCAACATCCATTGACTTAAGCATACTAACCACAGTACGAGGGGGCGGGTGATACAGGTGGCGTAAGAATTATCGGCTTGGATTATGGAATCGGCGAACCAAGTTCAAATTCCACCTCTGACAACTTGTTTTCACTTTTCCCTATTTCCAATATTTCTCAATTCTTCCTCTGGTTTCCAGTTCCTCCAGTCTCTTTTCGATGCGTTTGGGGACTGTTCCAAGTGCCATAACTACAATTGCTATCACTTTCTCTCATATTCCACAGTTTTTTCAATTCTCTAACAAGGTCTAGGTATTTTTCTATCTTTGCATTTTCTTTCATCTTCACCCTGTGATCTGCTGGTTCACTACTTGTGAGTTTTTCACACCAGCGTAAGCTGATGGTCTTTCACTGGAGTCTGAGTGACAGCAAGTCTCGCCATTATTATTATTATTATTATTATTATTATTATTAGTTTTTCACACTAACGTTAGCTGATGACCTTTCACTGGAGTTTGAGTGACAACAAGTCTCCCCAGATTTTCAGGACTCTCCTCCTGAGTATTCTAGCTGATTTCAACAATGCTGTTTTCTGTATAGTCTCAATCTCCTCACCCAAAGCTTAGAAAAAAGACTAGAGAAACTGGAAATCAGGGGAAGGATTGAGATTATCATTTTTTATGAGTTTTTCACACCTGCCGTAGCTAGTGGTTCACTAGAGGCTGAGTGACAGCAAGTCTACTCAGGTCTCCAGGACTCTTTTGAGTATTCTAGCCGATCCCAACAGTGCTGTAGTTTGGATGGTCTCGATTCTTCTTCTTTTCCAGAGCTTTGAAGATCATTCCAAGGGCACCAATTACAATTGGTACAACCTTCACCTTCACCTTCATGTTCCAAAGTTTCCTCATTTCTCTGGTAAGGTCTAAATATTTTCCATCTTTTCGCTTTATTTCATTTTCACTCGGTGGTCGGTCAGGATGCCAAAATCCACGAGATGACACGTTTTCTTTTTCTTGTCAATTAATACTTGGTCCGGTCTCCTAGCCGGGATTATTATTATTATTATTATTATTATTATTATTATTATTATTATTATTATCCTTGCAAGTTAGCTAGTAGTCTTTCACTGGAGTCTGCGTAAAAGCAAGTCACTTCAGTCTCTTGAACTCTTCTAAGTATTCTAGCCAATCTTAATAAAGCTGTTGCTTGGATGGTCTCGATTCTTCCTCTTCCAATTCCTCTAGTGTGTTTTCTAAACTCTTGGGGACCGTCTCAAGTGCAGCACCAACTACATTATTATTATTATTATTATTATTATTATTATTATTATTATTATTGTTGTTGTTGTTGTTGTTGTTGTTGTTTGCTATTATATCTTAATTTTTCTGCTTTTTGAAGGTATTTTCTTTTTTGTTTGATTTCACAGATTTTCGGCATCTCCTTAATTGGAGATTCCCAAGAACGATAACTCTTTGGTTAAGAAAGGGGAAAAGCGGCTGATCTTGAAAACAATGGATATAGGATTGGACACCATAACTCTGCCATTTGACAGCACTTCGTAAATCTCCCGCCCGAATATTAAAGCTTTCAACTAAATGTTTTCACCTCTCGTCGACTCCCTCAAAATATCCTTTTTATTATCCATCTTTTCTCTTTAGTTAATCAAACGCATCAACACCGGGCATGCGCACAGCTTGTCACGAACGCGAAAGCGAAAGTGAAAGTAAAAAGAAGAGACAAGCGTTGATAAACATGGCAGAGGTGAAGAACAACCAGAGGGCCATGCACACGTGTTTGCCAAGCGCAACGAAATGTGCGCTGTCATTCGCCGAACAAGGGAAGATGGACGCATTTTCTCTATTATTGTTCTCCTATCGTTATCTTCTTCAAACTCTGGTTATCACTGGCGCTATCAGCGAAGCTCGACTTCACACTGTCACTGCTTGCAATTGGGTTATATGTCCTCTGTTATGTTATTGGTTTGCTCGAGCGGTTTCCACTGGTTCGAATCTAAATCAATAGGATACTCGCCATCCTTTTATGTAGGCACACAAGCATACACGCTCGAACAGAACTACACACGTTAGATACATACGCACACACACACACACACACACACACACATACACACACACACACACACACACACACACACACATATATATATATTTATGTACATTTATTTATATGTGCATACATACTTACGTATGTATAAGGACCGGTTTAGCTCATTCGCTATAGTGTCCGCCTGGGAACCACAAGTTTCCTGGTTCGATACTGGCCTTTGCCAACTCAGCCAAGGAGTCGCACAGGGATCTGGTTGGTAAAGTGAGAAGCTGATGGTATGTGTGGCGCTCCGCCTCAGACGATACAAAAACAATCTCCATGGTCTAGCGCAAGTGAATAATGGATACACTCCCTCGCTGTATGGCTGATACCGACTTTAGGCCACCCTGAGGACTTTCCTTATTTTTTATATATGTATATATATATATGTGTGTGTGTGTGTGTGTATCTGAGTGTGTATATATATATATATATATATATATATATATATATATATATATACATGTGTGTGCGTATGAATATATATATGTGTGTGTGTTATATATATATATATATATATATATATATATATATAGAGAGAGAGAGAGAGAGAGAGAGAGAGAGAGAGAGAGATTTACCAAACCCTCCGCGAGCGCATTTCTTAAGCGGAGCTTAACAGGTTTGAATTTTCCTTCTCCTAGACTGGTTACCTAGCCAATATTAAGTCTATTTGGGGAGTAGTTGGATCCATACTTATCGCAATGGTATTAGCGCTATGAGAAATCCAAGCAGCTTCGTCCAGGATTTGAACTCTGGTCGATGAGTCCATTTCCTTCGATTCTAACCCTAAAAAACACGCGCCTTCATATATATATATATATATATATATATATCAACGACTCTTGGTTATTGACAGTTGCTCGCTCATGCGATTTTCAAACCAATTTTAAAATCGCATAACAAACACATCTTTCTTTTTAACCAATAAATGGGACCCTAAGAGGTAGTACCACTCCGGGTCAGAGTGGACCAGGGAGCAATGGAGATGAAGGGGTGCTCAACATTCCCCAAACCTCCAGAACTGGAACCTCACCATCAGATAGAGTTTAATGTCATTCTCAGGGCATGAAGACTCTCAGCCGCCTTCTCGTACCTATATGATAAAAAGGCGTTGGGGCTAGCCATAAAAGCAATAGGGTTGGGGCAATCATATAGTGCTATATACACTCGTGAACAGAAAAAAATGGGCCAAGATTGAAAGAAGGAAGAAAATAGATTTTTCGATATTTTTCAGGAATTTACTGAAATTTAACTGCAAATTCCTATTTTTCAGATCATTAATGTTATAGTATATCATAATTTAGTGGTAAAAATGAGTCCTAAAAAGGTAAAACCGCATCTGGGCGAGGATATGAAAAACCGAATTGCAGGATTAAGGCAGTCTAATATGACTTACAAGCAGATTTTCGATATTTTGAAAAAAGAAAATGTGACAACATCTCTCTGCTGTGAAGCAAATTGGTCAAAGGTTCGAAATCGAAGGTTCATTAAAAAGGAAATCTGGATCTGGTCGCCCTAGTCCACTGTGAGGACGACCACGGGCTTAAAATGACTGTTTTGAAGGACCGAAAAAAACTTATGTTGACCATAGCAAACAATTCAAAACAGCGGATGGAAATTCCATTTCTAGAATGTCAATATCTAGACGATTGAAGGAAATGAGATTTTCTTCAAAAAGGTGCGCAAAGAAGCCATTATTATCTAAGAAGAGCATCAATGATAGAAAGACATTTGTCTCGTGTTATGGCAAGAAAGATTCAGAATGGTTTAGGAATGTTTTCTGGTCTGATGAATCAAGATTTTGTCTTTTTAGTGATGCTCCCGAATGCTGCATTCGAAGATCCGGAGAAAGATTATTGCCAAGTTGCATAAAAACGACAGTGAAACACGGGAATGGAGGGATAATGGTATGGGGAACTTTTAATGCCGCAGGAGTTGGGGAACTTATTAGATGTGAGGCGTCAATCAAAAGGAATACATTCGAATATTAGAAACAGGACTGTTTCCAAGTATCCAGAAGCTGGGAGTATCCCATAACATTATTTTTCAACAAGATAATGCACCTGCACACACCGCTAAAGTCACTAAGAAATGGCTTGCCGATAACTCAATTGATGTGATGTTTTGGCCTGGCCAAAGCCCCGATTTAAACCCAATCGAGAATATTTGGGCCATAATATCTCGTGCATTGGCTGGAAGAACTTTTTCGAACAAAGAAAAACTGTGGAAAGCTCTGCAAAACGAATGGAATAGCATCCCCTCTTCACAGTGTTCCAAGTTGGTTGAGAGCATGGTTAAAAGGATTAATCTTTTTAAGAAATCAAAGGGGAAAGCAATTCCATACTAAGCATTTATTAAAGTAAATGTCTTGTTCTGTGTATATAAAACTCGTTTTTGTTTTTTGTTCAATTGTATTTTGTTTAATTTAGCTTTTTGTACAATAAAATGTATAATACTTGCTTGGTCCATTTATTTTGTTCACGAGTGTATATATAGGGCTTGACATGACCAGCCGATTGATCGGAGGGGGCCTCTCCGACCGCCCGTCTAGTCTGAGTAAGGGTCTAAGTGGCGTGTTGCATGTCATGGACTGCTCATCCATCAGGAGTCCGTCCTTAAGTATCACGGGTCGCCAACCACAGCCAACGGGTGGTCCCATTGGGGGTTCTTACTCCTCTTCAGAGGTGCGCTCGGTGTATTATAAAGCCCCAGCCGACACGGCTAATAATATCAAAGAGTCCAGTATAACAACATTATAATTTATAAACCAACATCTACATAAGTATTTACTGGCATCCCACCATGTCAGTCGAATACAAGTTTTCAGTAGAATACATATCTAGTGCGGAACCATGTACAAACTGTACAATATATATAGGACGAAGAAATATGTTTGTATTACTTTCCACGAAGCCTCTCCCGTTCTTTATCCAGAACATTTATACTGTTTTTTCAGCTGCCTCTGATATGTTTCGGATTGCTTTTCTTTTTTTAAATCCTGTTAATCCGAAAATTGTTATGATTTTCCTGTAAACCCTTTGCAACCAACTTCTATTGGTATATAGCAAATTTCAAACTTCAATAAAAGATAATAAAACAAATAAATAGAAAAATATATTTTATTAATCTATATATATATAAAATATATTTTATTAATCTATATATATAGAGATTTTTTAGATACCGGGCAACGCTGGGTAGTTCTGCTGTTTCTTGATATTTTAAATGTTTCATTTCGTTGGTCACATTTGCGTTTTATTCCGCGGCCACAGTCAGTTACTTACTTTGTAGAGTTTGACAATATGACTGTCTGTGCACAGCTTTGTCTTTATCATATGTTCAGGGAAATTTTAATTAGTGGCCAAGATCCACCCTTATCGGCCAAGATCCACCCTTATCTGCAAATCAGCAGCTGATGACAGTTTATTGTATATACAATTTTGTGGTTAGGTTTTTTTCCCGGCCTTGACGAAATTTATTGTTCTATTATCCGGATTTACAATGTTAGAGCGGATAGCATTGTCCATCGTGTCTGCTTTTTCTGTTTAATACTTTATGTCGCCAGCGATAACAATCGTCTGTCAAGGGTTTAGAGCAGTGTTTCCCAACCTTTTTAATCCATGGACCCCTTTTTCAGGTAGTGTTCAGTGAACATGGAAGTATCAATATCATAATAAACTGCTTTTAGACATGTTACTTCTATTATACTGTCTTTCCCACAATAATTGTTAGTCTATGAAATTTATATTACTTGTATTATTCGGACTATTTTCCTCGTCTTTATTGTTATCTATACAACGTTTCAGCTGATTGTCCTTCTGGCCTTCTTCATATATTTCTTTTCGAACTCGAGAAACTTCTTGTCGAACTTGGGAGCCCTTGTGTCATAATAGCAATTCCACGAAAAATAACTTATATTTTTCTCTAATAAAAAGGTAAAGGAATTATATCAATTTTTAAAAAATAATAAATGGATATTCATCATTAAAACAAACAAACATATATACATACACTAGAGACACGTGGTATAATGTTAGAGTCGTAGAAAATAGTCACGTCGACTCAAGTTCGAATCTTGGTCGAGATTGTTTGCATCTTTACATAACGCTAATACCATTGGGAAAGGTATGCATCCAACTACTCTTCCTCCAGTTATGTGTGATAGTAGAGCAGACTATGTTTTTTAACCTTGGCTAGGTAACCAGTCTAAGAGAAGGAAACCCCCGCCTAAGAAATTAACCTTCACATCCTTCTCGTGCGGAGAGGTTGGTATATATATATATATATATATATATATATATATATATATATATATATCCGTAGTTGGGTTACTAAGTCAGTTGGTATTAGGATGATTCTAAGTTGGACCTTTCTTTCAACGACAGAATGTTAGTTATTTAGGTTCAGTTGAGAGCTCGATGTTCAATATTATTGAACAGAGCAATATAATTGGTAAAGAAAAGGCTTAAAAATCGGTCATTTTGCGGTTATATATTTATTTCTACCAACAGGTATCAGTGTATACCTATGCGTATCATCAGACCACTGACCTTATTGGTAATCCAATTTCTTTTTCCAATAAAGTCAGCGGTCTGATGATATGCATAGGTATACACTGATACCTGTGGGTAGAAATAGATATATAACCACAAAATGACCGATTTTTAAGCTTTTTCTTTACCATATATATATATGTCATCCACAGACATAGTATTTTGATATTTCAGGTCTCATCTGTGTGGCTAGACATAGCAACAGGAGCGACACCCGACTGACTTATATATATATATATATATATATATATATATATATATATATATATATATATATTAGTCATCCACAGACAGCGTTTCGACGTTTATTTCTCTTCGGTGCAGATCGACTTCTAGCCGGGAGCGAAACCCAACCGAATTTTTGTGTCGAGCTCCTTACCGTTACGGCAATCGGCAACTGTCAGTAAGAGACGAACGATTGATTGATACATACTTACGAAGATGTATGTTTACGATCACCAGAGAACTCAAGTCTGAAAACAACGGACGAGTAAATGCCTAACGCTAAACGGTGAAAGTTCAATTAATGTTTCCTCTAGAGTGCTCTACCGGGATATTTGGAGCATATATATTAGTCATCCACAGGGGCCTTCAGGGTTAAATCCACTCCTGCAGTTGGTTGTAATTAATCATTATCTTGATTAATTCAGTGGATTTAACCCTGAAGATCCTTATGGCAAAACTTGAGTGGGTTATTTCTGTACACACTATAATAAATCCGCTCTACCTACGTGTTAAGCACTTTATATTTGTTATAACACTTACTTATCCGGGTAAAACTTGTACTAACCAAATATTGAGACCAACCCAATATTTTCACCGGTAAGTCATTCCTTTTTCATATATATATATATATATATATATATATATATATATATAATGTCCACGCCAACACAACATATATATATATATATATATATATATATATATAGAGAGAGAGAGAGAGAGGCGAGAGAGAGAGAGTGAGAGAGAGACGTGTGTGTATGAGTCTATATGATCAGATATACATCAATTAAGCTTTTCCAGTCTACCCTGCCCACCCTATCTTTAATATATATCTATATCTTGAATTCGTGACCATATTCAGTTGAATATTTCCTCCGCTGCTCAATGATCATGAAGACTCCTGTTACTCACTTGAGACAAACATGAGACTCGTCTTTTTATTTACCTTGTTTTTACTTTTTACTTTTTGTCTATTTGTGCTCGTCCTTTCGATTTTGTAAAGTGATATGTGTTTAGGAAAATAAGCCTGCAGCTGACGTCATCGTCTTTCTGTCTGCGAGGGTAAATATGAGCCGGTATTTTCATATTAATAGACAGACAAATCCGAGCTCCCGACACTGGGCAAAATGTCTCCATTAATATACAAAGATCGTCTTCTTCCTTCCGTATTTCCTTCTCTTTTTCTGATGTTTTCTCTTTAAACACGATTTCCTTTTCCTTTTATTTTTCATTTTTTTCTTCTTTTTTTTTCTATATTTTATATATTCATATTTTCGTTCTCTATTTCTTCTTTCTTTTTTTCTTTTTTCTTTTTTCTTCTTCCACCCGTTTCTTTTTTATATATATTCATATATTTATATTCTGTTCCTTTTCTTTTTCCTTTTTCTTTTTTTATATATTTATATATTTATATTTTCGTTCTCTATTTCTTTTTCTTTTTTTTTTTCTTCTTCCACCCGTTTCTTTTTATATATATTCATATATTTATATTCTTTTCCTTTTCTTTTTCCTTTTTTTCTTTTTTTTTATATATTCATATTTATTCTCTTTTTCTTTTTCTTTTTCTTTCTTTTTTCTTCCACCTGTTTCTTTATATATATATATATATATATATTATATATATATATATATATATATATATATATATATATATTATATATATTCATATTTCATTCTCTATTTCTTTTTCTTTTTTCTTTCTTTTCTTTCACTTTTTTCTTTTTTTTTCTCTTCCACCCGTTTCTTTTTTTATATTTATATATTTAGATCCTATTTCTTTTCTTCTTTCATTTTTCTTTCTCCTTTTCTCTTTCACCTCTTTATGTATATATATATATATATATATATATATATATATATATATATATATATATATATATTCTTATACTCTTTCTTTTTCTTTCTTTCTTTTTCCTTCATTTTTTTTCACCTCTTCCTTTTTTTATATATTTACATATTTATATTTGTATACTATTTCCTTTTCTTTCTTTTTTCTTTTTTCCCTTATAGCTATATATTTCTTTATTCCTTTCTTTTTCATTTTTTTTATATATTCATATACTTATTCCCTTTTTCTTTTCTTTTTTTCTTCTTCTACCCGTTTCTTTCTTTTATATATATATATTTATATATTCATATTTTCATTCTCTATTTCTTTTTCTTTTTTTTTTTTTTCTTTTCACTTCTTCTTTTTTTTTTTCTTTCTCTTCCACCCGTTTCTTTTTATATATATATATATTCATATATTTAGATTCTATTTTCTTTTCTTCTTTCATTTTTCTTTTCCTTTTCTCTTTCACCTGTTTATATATATATATATATATATATATATATATATATATATATATATATATATATATATATATATATATATATATATATATATATATATATATATATATATATTACATACTCTTTCTTTTCTGTTTCTTTCTTTCTTTTCCTTCATTTTCTTTCACCTGTTTCTTTTTATATATTTACATATTTATATTTTATATTATTTCCTTTTCTTTCTTTCTTCTTTTTCCCCTTATAGTTATATATGCATAATTTTATATTATATTTCCTTTTATTTTTCCTTTTTTTTCATCTGTTTTTTCTTATACTTATATATCTATATTCTTTTTCCTCTTTCTATTTTTACCTTTTTATTTTCCTTTTTCTTTCATTCGTTTTCTTTTTTTATATTTATAAATTTATACTTTCATATGCTTTCCTTTTTTTTCATTTTATTTTTCTTTTCTCTTTCACTTCTTTCCTTTTATACATTTTTTATATATTTAAATTCTTATATTCTATTTACTTTTCTTTCTTTTTTCTTTTTCCTTTTCCCTTTCAACTGTTTCTTTTTATATATATTAATATTCTTATACTCTTTCCTTTTCTTTTTCTTTCTTTTTTTCCTTCATTTTCTCTCACCTGTTTCTTTTTTTATATTACATATTTATATTCATATTTTTATACTTTCCTTTTCCTTTTCTTTTTCCTATTCCTTTTTTTATATTTTCATTCTCTATTTCTTTTTCTTTTTTCTTTTCTCTTTTCTCTTTTTTCTTTTTTTTTTTCTTTTCTCTTCCACCGGTTTCTTTTTTATATTTTTATATTATATTCTTATATTCTATTCCATTTTCCTTGTTTTCTTTTCTCTCGACTGTTTTTTATATAGTCATATCTTTATACTCTTTCTTTTTCTTCGTTTCTTCTTTCTTTTTTCTTTCTTTTTCCTTCATTTTCTCTCACCTTTTTATTATGTATATTCATATATTCATAATATTTCATTTTTTTTTTTTTTTTCACCCGTTTCTTTTTTCTTATAGTTATATATTCATTTTTTTTTTTCATTTTCTTTCTTTTTCTTTTACTTTTACCTGTTTTTATACTTATATTTTTATACTCTTTCCTTTTCTTCTTTTCTTTCTCTTTATTTTTCCTTCAGTTTTTTTTTTTTTCTTTCTCTCTTTCACCCGTTTCTTTTTTATACTTATGTATTCATATTTTTATGCTCTTTCTATTTCTTTTTCCTTTCCAATTTTTTCTTTCGCTCGTTTTCTTTTTTTATATTTATAAATTTATACTTTTATACTCTTTCTTTTTTTTCTTTTTCATTTCATTTTTCTTTTCTCTTTCACGTGTTTCATTTTTAAATATTTTTATATTATATTTTTTTATTCTATTTTCTTTCCTTCTTTTTCATTTTTTCTCTTTCAACCGTTTCTTTTTTATATTTATATATTTGTATTTTTATACTCTTTCATTTCCTTTTATTTCTTTTTCCTTTTCTTTTTCACCTTTTCTTCAACTTGTTGCTTTCATTTTTTTTTATTTTTAAATTTATTTTCTACCATTGTTCTTTCGGTCTTTGATTATTTCTTTATTCGGCTTCCATAATTTTCTTCACTGGTTTCTAACCAGGTATCTTCATCCAATACTTTTTCTATTTTCTTTTTCTTCCAGCCTTTTCTTTTCTTTTCCCTTTCTTTCTTTCTTTCTTTCTTCATTCATTACCTTCCTTTCCTTATCTTTTATCTATCAGTGCTTTTATCATCTATATATCTATTATCTATTTATGTATCTATTGTTCTATCTTTGACTTCTTAATGTATCGATCTTCCTGTCTCTCAGTTCTTTCTTTGACTTGTCTATCTACACATTTTTTCGTTCCTTTCTTATTTTTATGATTAAGAGTCAATTGTTCTTTCTTTGTCTTTCAAACTGTTTGTTATCTAATTCCATACATATCTATGTATTTTATCATCTATCTTTTGTCTTTCTTCCTATATACCAATCGATCAGTATCTCTTTCTTTCGCTTATCTACCCATAATTATTTCCTTCTATTTAAAACTGCTTTATATTCTATCTTATGTCTATCTATTACTCATCTATATCTTTTCTTTCTTCCTTTACATATCTCTCTTTTCTTTCTTACTTGTCTACCTGTCTCTTTTCTTTATTTCTTATCTACCTGTCTCTCTTTTCTTTCTTTCTTTCTTATCTACCTGTCTCTCTTTTCTTTCTTTCTTTCTTTCTTATCTACCTATCCCTCTGTTCATTATTCCTTATCTACCTGTCTCTCTTTTCTTTCTTTCTTATCTACCTGTCTCTCTTTTCTTTCTTTCTTATCTACCTGTCTCTCTCTCTTTTCCTTCTTCCTTATCTCTCTATCTGTCTTTTCTTTCTTCTTATCTACTATCCCTCTGTTCATTATCCTTATCTACCTGTCTCTCTTTCTTTATTTCTTATCTACCTGTCTCTCTTTCTTTCTTTCTTTCTTATCTACCTGTCTCTCTTTTCTTTCTTTCTTTCTTATCTACCTATCCCTCTGTTCATTATTCCTTATCTACCTGTCTCTCTTTTCTTTTCTTTCTACCTGTCTCTCTTTTCTTTCTTTTTCTTTCTTATCTACCTGTCTCTCTTTTCTTTCTTTCTTTCTTATCTACCTATCCCTCTGTTCATTATTCCTTATCTACCTGTCTCTCTTTCTTTCTTTCTTATCTACCTGTCTCTCTTTTCTTTCTTCTTATCTACCTGTCTTTCTTTCTTTCTTATCTACCTCTCTCTCTTTTTGTCTTTATTATCTATCTGTCTCTCTTTTCTTTCTTCTTTATCTACATATCTCTTTTTTCTTTATTTATGTATTTCTCATCTGCATATTTCTCTTTTTATCTTCTTTCTTTCTTTTCTGCTCATTTCTTTCTTTCTTTCTTTTCTGCCTATTTCTATCTTTTCTTTTTTTCTTTTCTGTCTATCTCACTTTTATTCTATATTTCTATCTATCGATCATCTCTCTCGCTCTCTCTCTTTTTTTCTTTATTTTTTCTTTCTCTCTTTTTTTTTTTTTTTTTTTTTTTTTTCTATTCTACCTTCGCTCTCTTCCTTCTTTACATATTCCAAAACAAATTTCCATTGTCTTTTTACTCATTCATTCTACTTCAATCTTCTTACGTTTCTTTTCGTTTTTTGCGTTTTTTTTTTCGGTTGTTTTTTCTTTTAGTTTACTTTATCTTTATTTATTTGAATATTACCATTACTTTTTTTATTATTGCCTGTCATTACCATATTTGACCCTTTCTTTCTTTATTTCTATTCTTATTTCCTCTTTTTTATTTTTATGGTTTCTTTATTTTACCTTTTATTTTCCCCATTTTTTTCCCAGCTCATTCTCATTTCCATTTTTTTCCTCGATTTATCCTGTATTTTTCTATTTCGATCATTTCTAGTGATGGGTCTATCTAGAACGTCCAAGGTCGGCCATATTTATGTAATAGCGGGGATAACTTATGCAATAAACCTCCGTCGCAATTGGCCGACATATCAAATAGAAAGTGAATAGGATGACATGCGCATGCGTCGTACAGGGGAGATAAATGCTTCAACGGCAATAGACAAGATTGATAATGGAAAGTAAAAAGAAGTTTAGAAATGTATGGAGAAAGAAAAAACAACGTAAGATACTCAAAGGGAAAAATATATATATGAAAATAAGGAGATTTCTTTTGTCCTATCAGTTAAAGGTTTTAAATGAGAAGATTGTGGTGTTGACGGGCAGAAGAGAAAGAACGAAAGCAAAGATAAATAAATAAAATAACAGTAGAAATGTATTTTTAAAGTAATACTATAAGGGGAAAGAGTAAGAGAAAATGATATTTTTCAAAGTAAAAGAGGATTTTAAAAAAACAAAGACAAGCTAGAGACAAAATGATATTAAAGAAAAATAAAGTATAACTCGTAAGAAAGAATGAATGTAAGAATGAAAGAAAAGACGAAAATTGTTTAAAAAGTGAACGAAAGAAAGAAAGAAAATGTGAAAAAGATAGAGAAAAGTGATAGAATTAAATAAAGAACGAATTAAAAATAAAATTAACGTTATGAGTATGGAAGAGATAAAGAGACAGTGCAATGAAAGATAAAGATAAATATATAGATTGAAAGAAAGAACAATAGACAGATAGAAAAAAAAGAAAAAAAATATAGATAAAAAGAAAGAAAAATACCTGAGTGATAGATAGAAAGCTATAGAAGAATAAATAATATATAGAAAAAATAAATAAGTGATAGAAAAAACATAGATGAGTGATAGATAGATAGTTATAAAAATAGATGAGTAATAGAAAAGAACACAGATGAGTAATAGATAAATAGAAAAGAGCACATATGAGTAATAGATAAATAGAAAAGAGCACAGATGAGTAATAGATAAATAGAACAGGGCACATATGAGTAATAGATAAATAGAAAAGAGCACATATGAGTAATAGGTAGATAAAAAAGGGAACATATGAGTAATAGATAGAAAAGAATTCATATGAGTAATAGATGAACAGAAAAGAGCACATATGAGTAATAGATAAATAGAAAAGAGCACATATGAGTAATAGATAAATAGAAAAGAGCACATATGAGAATAGATCGATAGAAATGAGCACATATGAGTAATAGATAGAAAACCGATTGAAAACGAAAGAAAGAACAATCAACAGTTGAGTTATAGAAATAAGAAACGACAAAAATATTCTGAGTAAATTACTTTCATTAATAATAGTTACTTAAACCTTAATTGAAACTATATAATTCTTTTTGAATAAGACTGACCTCGGCATCAAATTGTACAACAGCGATTGACAAGCCGTAAAAACAACCAACCAATCAACACATTTTTTAACGGTGTTTTGTGTTTGTATTATTTTTTACTTAGTTTTAATCTCCTCTTCTCTTCTATGTAGGTAGGATTTTACGGCATGACAACCCTTGTTGGGTTATTTTATGCTGGAACGTTTTGTTTTATTCGTTCTTGATGGGTATTCAAATTCTTTTTTCAAACTCAATTTTTCAAACAGTTTTTAAAACTCAATTTCTATTTAGCCCATTCCCGTGACACTAACAGGTATTACTATTCCTGGTCAGAGTGAATCTGGAAGTAATGGGGATGAAGGGGTACTCTACACTCCCAGAGCTCCAGAATAGGAACTTCTCTGTTGGATGCAGTTTAACGTCACATTAGGACACGTAGGATATTGGCCAACGTGCAGGGCTGCGACATTATTAGATGCATCTTTCTTTTGGTCTGCATTTTTCACTGTTCAACACCGTAAATCATTTTTTTTTACTTTAGTCAGGGAATTTTAGATTCTATTTATCTCTGATATTTCATTTTTATCGTGATAATTTCGCTCGTATGTCACGTGTTTCATTTTATTTACCTCGTACCCGACTGGTATGGGTTAGGCACAAGGCCCTATCAACGTTGGACCACCCACAAGCCGAAGCTTATGGGGGTTGGCACAAAAAATGCGTCGATCCCGTCGGCATTCCCCTTCGAGGGGGCGCTTCAGGCACTGGGCAATAAACCCATCACTGTCCCTTTTAAACCAAGGGGGCGGTATTGCTGGAGGATAGCCCCCTGGTATCGACGCTATTAATTTAACACGACCCGTCCAGTGGCCGAAGCACACCGGGCCCCCGCCTCGAAGGACGGGTTGATTATGCCTCGTATGTCACGTGTTTCATCTCCTTCCTTTGATCATCCATTACTTCACACTTCCAATCATTGTCGGCTGGTGCTTTAGAATACACCGACTGCGCATCTGCGGAGGGGTAAGAACCCCCATGGGGCCACCTGTAGGCTGTGGTGGCGACTTGTGATGCTTAAGGAAGGAATCCTGGTGGGTGAGCAGTCCATGACATACCACACCTTCTCTTAGACCCTTACTTAGGCTAAACAGGGGGTCGGAGAGGCCTCCTCGGATCAATCGGCTGGTCATATCAAGCCCTAGCACCTACATGATTGCCCCAACCCTTTTGGCATACCCATATCCTTTGTATCATATGGCTGCTAGAAGGCTGTGGCTGAGGGTCTTTATGTCCTGGGAATGACGTTAGGCTCTATCTGATGGTGTGGTACCAGTTCTGAAAGTTTGGGGAATGTGGAGCACCCCATTCATCAACATTGCTCCCAGGTCCACTCTAACCTGGAGTGGTAGTACCTGTTAGGGTCCCATCTATGGGTTAAATAAAAAAAATTGAGTGTCCATTAAGAGTGAATTTATTTCAAAACTTTATCGGCATTAAATGACCCACTGAGGTTGATATGCCGTAAAACAAAACAAGACAAACAAAACCATTATCAACAAGGTAAGCTTTTTTTTAAACTTTAGTCAGGAAATGTTAAACTTCTATTTATCTCTGATATTTCATTTTTATCGTTGACAATTTCACCCGTATGTCACGTGTTTCATCTCCTTCCTTTGTGATAGTCCTTTACTTCACACTTCCAATCATTCCTCACGTTCACTTCCATTTTGAAAATTCTTTTTAAAAATTCTTCATATATCTCTAGAGTCATTTGGGACGCTTCATTGCGTAGGATTAATATCGAGTTGTAGGTTCGATCCTCAATGGGAATCTCCTACTTTCACCTTATGCCAAACCTCAACTAACATTTTCAAATGAGAAGGATCCCTTTTGTGAAGTAATTGCCAGCAAGTTGGTTCTACACTTCATTACAATTAAGTACCGGGTTCAATCCTCATGAGCCTCCAGAACTTGAGGTCGTGTCCCCAGACTAAATTAAGCTGTATGAATATGAAAGCACTGGTCTAGTAGTCCTTACTACAAAGGGTGGGTTCAACCATCATTGGACATTCAAAATATTCGGCATTGTCCCCAGACTAAACTAAGTTTTATAAATAAGGCGCACTTCACAGGCTGATAATAAGCAAGCTGGTATAGCAGTGCATTAATATTACATTACTAGTAAGTAGTGGGTTCAATCCGCATTGGGTATTTAAAACTTTAGTTTAGTTTTTATGTTATCCCCAGGGTAAACTAAGCTTTATTAAATAAGGTTTGATTTTTTTACCAAATGGTATATCAGCCGTTGTAGATTATTTAAAGCTAAAGCCATCCTTATAGAAGAACAGTAGTAGTACTATTTAACTCATATCTATGTTTCTCAAGGCTATTAATCCGAAAGTGAAGGCAATGATGCAATTGGAGTTCAAAATTGCAACGATGTCGCAGCCCTGCATGTTAGCCAATATTAGCCAGGGGTCACCAAACTACAGCCAGCAGACCGGATCCGGCCCGAGAAGGCATTTCATCAGGCCCGCCTACAGTATTTGAATGTTGCGTTCTTTGATAAAGTTTTGAAAATAAATATGTTGGTTAAATTTGTCTTTGTGCATCTTACGCCCCTCATCCATGAGTATAACATGGAAAGATAAATTTTATTTTACATGTTTTTTTTTTCAGGGCTTTCATTCTAGCTAGCAAGTATTGAATACAATAATAATGTGGCCTGCGCTCGTTATTTTTCAATTATCCAGCCCACCGTGAAAAAGTCTAGTGATCCCTGGCCAATATGCTACGTGTCCTGGGTATGACGTTAAACTGCATCTAATGGTGAAGTTCCCCATTTGGAGCTCTGTGGAGAGGGGAGTACTCCATCACCATTACTTTCAGATCCACTCTGAATCGGAGTGGTAGTACCTATTAGGGCCCTATCTATGGGTTAAATAGAAAAAATGAGTTTAAAAATTATATAATAATCAAGTCGCTTTGGCAGCACGGATATCCATAATCTTTCGCCAAGCCTCCCTTTCGGTCATCGCCCCCAAAAGATCCTCTGTGTGGCATCCAAAATCCGCACAGAACTGATCTATATAGATCCTTGCTAGACGGTCCACACTGGTATGTCCGTGTACATGTTTCCACTGGGGAACGTCCCTTATGAGTTTGTCTTTGCTTCTCTAGCATGTCTTGTCCGTCTTACGCGGGTGGTTTGTGTGATAGGGGGTAATTGTCCGTAAAGCTGCTTTCTTGTGGGGTGCTGTTTCCACGGTTTGTTTAAGACAGCACCCAGCATTCTTCTATCTTATTTTCATGGCGGTTTGTTAAGGTCCAATAAATATATATAATCCAAAGATCGGGTGAAGAAATCTTCCTTAAGACGTAGTAGGTTTTTTAAGTGTCGTAGTTTGCAGCGCTCAATGTTTTTGTTTTTTTAAATATTTTAGAATAAAAGAAAAGAAAAGAAAAGAAATAAAATCCGAGGAAAATAAACATGATCTCAAGCTGGAATTTGGAATAGATTGATTTAACAGTGACTCTTAAAATGACCAACAACAGAGGATCAACTGGACGATGTTAATTTATGGTCTACACAAAGGAACACAGGAAATAAAAAATCTGTTTTCAACTGACTTGAGAATAATAAAGGAATTTTCATTTTGCATGATGGAAGCTACAAGACAATTTCTCTAAATTCCCTGAAATAGTCTATAATACTAAAAATCTAAATATTCTGTTATTTTCTCCTATTATCTTATTCCTTATTGTGTTATATATGCGCGTTTGATTAACGGTTATCGTCGTAGGAAATGAGGTTAGTGAACAATTCAAATCCTGGACGAGACTGTTTGCGTTTCAGTTTGTGCGAATGCCCTTGTAGAATCCATGAATCCATCTCTTATCCTCCTAACTACGAATGAATAGCAAATCAGATTAGGTTCCTTAGTCTTGATTATGCAACCAGTCTAGGAGAAGGAAAACTCTGAATTCAAACCAGCTTTACACCGCTTAAAAATTGACCAGCCCATGACGTGGGGGTTAGGAAAATACATATATTACTTATTTTGAACTAATAATATTTGTGTTCCTTATTTGTATGACCGTTATCATCTTACAACACCCTCTGGTTAAAAATGAGACCGTCCAAATCATCCAGGATTAAATGAAAAAAGTAAACCTTTATCTGGTGTTGCTTACCCACCGAATTCTTATTTCTAGCTTAAGGGTCGTCACCTCAGCTAAATAATGGACCATTCCGTTTATATTATAAAGAAAGAATGGGAAGAAAAAGTACATGCTACACAGAAAAAATACAAGAAGAAAAAAAGAGTAGCGAAAAGATAGGGGGTGAGTACGCGGAAGCGATAATGCTAATCTGTTTCAATCGAACATAATGAAAATGAAAGAAAGAGAAAAAAGTTAAAGAGTAAAATCTTGATTATTGTACGTTTTAGATATTGAACTATTTAGCAATAGCTTTTAAGTAAACATATCAAACATTGTAATAATCAAATTGTCATACTGTGGTATATCCACAGGTCCGGCTAGTCTTGAACTAATGCTATTGAGAACCATGAATTCATCTCTGATGCTATGATACAATGCTTACTGGGACATGCAGTCTTGACAATGAACAATTGCAGGCAGTTGTTAAGAAAAATCCACAACAAAGTGTCAGAGAAATGTATTGGTGTCAGCATTGCAACAGTTTCCCGCCATTTACAGAGTATTGGAAAGGTGAAAAAGCTCGATAAATGGGTTCCTCATGAGCTCAATGAGCACCAAAAACTTGGGCGTTTTGAAGTGTGCTCGATGTTCAGTTTGCGTAACACCAATGACCGAATATTCACTTGTGACGAAAAGTGGATCCTTTACGACAACCGTCAAGACTGCATGTCTGTCTCCACCTTCTTCATTTTCAAGACTCATATCCACTGCGGAATTTCTGGAACCACCTTCGTACAGTCCGATCACTTGTGGATTCATCTCCCCATGCTTTGTTGATATTGGCAGCAGCATCGGAGGCATTGTGCCCAAGCTTAAACTCATGCAACATAAGAAGGCGAAGGTCATGTTTAGGCATGTTCATCTTTGAAGGCCCTATTTTTCAAAAATACTTTCTGTCTGAAAATAAATTAAATTTTATTTTTGAGCACACATTAATTATTATATATGCAAAACTTCACCTGAAATAAACAACAAATTCTATGTTAAAATGACATTTCAAAACCGAGCACTTCAATCGGCCATTATTTTTGTAACAACCCAATATAATTAAGAATCACTTATGTTTTGTTCTGGTCATAAATGCTAACTTCTTTTATTCATTCTTGATGGGTACTCAAGTTTTTTAAATCAGTTTTTTAAATACATTTTTAAAAACTCATTATTTTCTATTTAACCCATAGATGGGACCCTAACAGTGCATCTGGGAGTAATGGGGATGAAGGGGTACTCCAAATTCCCCGAAGCTCCAGAACTGGAACTTCACCAGCAGATAGTTTAAGGTCATACCCAGGATTGATCGGAGGAGGCCGCTGTGACCCCCAGTCTAGCCTAAGTAAAGGCCAAAGAGGAGTGTTGCATGTCATGGACTACTTAGCCACCAGCGTTCCGTCCTTAAGCATCACGGGTCGCCACCCACGGCCAACAGGTGGCCGCATTGGTGGGGTTTTATTCTCTGAAGAGATGCAGTCGGTGTATTCTCAAGCTTCACCCGACAGGGGTGGAATGTTGTAATGGTTATAGACATAAAAATGGATTCCGTAACACGAGTTCAAATCCTGGATGATACTATTTAAGAATTGGTACAGCCGTGGGGGAGATTTGGTAGGTAAAGATTTAACTACCGTATACTATTTATTGGTGTCGGTATCTTACGTTCTCATATTCTTGTTTCGTTTTCTATTCCTTATTAAACTTATTTTGTCAAACAAATTCGATTCCATTTTTTTCTCTCCTTGAAAAAGGCTTATACCTTATTGTAAAGCACACCTTTGCTTATATATATTTTCATAATGTATTTTATACGAAAGAAAATATTTCATTTTTTTATTGCTTTTTTGTTTCGGTATTTTTAATACATTTATTTCACCCCTTCACATACGCACACACACACAACACACTCTCTCTCTCTCTCTCTCTCTCTCTCTATCTATCTATCTATCTATCTATCTCTATCTCTCTCTCCCTCTCTTTATATATATATATATATACTTTATTCCTCTTCTTTGTGACTTCTCCTTCATGCACTTCTTTCTCTTTTTAATTTTCCATCTGTCAATCACTTGTTTTTAATCATTTTTAACAGCATATTCCCCTCTCTCTCTCTCTCTCTCTCTCTCCCTCTCTCTCTCTCTCTCTCTCTCTCTCTCTCTCTCTCTCTTATATATATATATATATATATATATATATATATAATTAGAATTCATTTATAGATATTTCCCCACCTCTCTCGCCGTCTATTCTCTCTTTCTCAATATATTTTTACAAATTTTCTATTAAATTATGTCTCTTTCTCGTATTATTTTCTGTTCTCTCTTTTTCTTCTTTCCTCTCTTTCTCCCAATATTCTTTCATTTTCTCAACTGCTATTGTCCCTCTCCTCTCTCTCTCTCTCTCTCTCTCTCTCTCTCTCTCTCTCTCTCTCTCTCTCTCGTTTCTTCTCTCGTTCTTCTCTCTCTCTCCTACCTTCCCTCTCATTTGCTCCCCTCTCTCTCTCTCTCTCTCTCTCTCTCTCTCTCTCTCTCTCTCTCTCTCTCTAATATCATTTTACTATAATCACAATCAACTTCGTCTTTCAATTTCTCCCGACTGCCATCGATTTCTCTTTTTCTTCTCTTCCTTGTTATATGGAACCGGTCGTGTTTTAAACAACCACCTCCCCCCACCCTTCTTCACCCACGCACCTTTCTCCCCGCCACCCCATCCCCCACGAAGCATTCGACTGTGACTTCTCCACTTTGAATAAGTCAAAAGGGATCCAGCTCCAACGATTCTGTCAGGTCCGGTAATTGGTGTCCATTGAAAACATTGTCTGCCAAAAACAAGAATAAAAAGCAGCTTTAATGCAGGGGGGAGACGGTGGGAGGAAGAGGAGGAGAAGGAGGAGGAGAAGGAGAAGGAGGAGGAGTGAATGGAGAGGAAGGGGGAGGAGAGCAAACTGAAAGCGACAGGCCCATTGCAAAAACCTCAGTCACCATTAGAAACAGCACCGTTTTTGGAATTGGGTAGGGCCAAGCTCGAATGCTGCGTAATCCGCTGCAACACTTGAAGAGAGTTTGGATCGGAATTGTGTTGACAAGAGCTTAGGAAGTAGGTCAGGGGGCACTAATGGGGGTTCCCGGCAGGCCAGAACCTCGTTTTGGTTTGGCGACAAGATGGCGTCAAGATGCGGAGTTGGGTGGCTGTGTGTATCATCGAAATTGGAAAGCGACGGTGGGTGGAAGAATTAAAGAGTGAGGCGAAAGAACAATGAAGAATAAGGGTGTGGTTTTTGTCGGCGCGGTGCTGTGCTGGAGAAAAGGACTTGCAATGACGGATATTTAAGAAAACTATTGAAATGTGGTTAATTTCGGGTATCGAGTGAATGCGGCGTAGTGAGAGAATTTAAAATTGGGAAAGAAATGACTTGAAAAGAATAAGTAAATTTTCTTTAAAAAAAGAAAAGCAGGGGGGGGGGCGGTATTGGAAAAGCGGGAAAATAGAAAACGTGAAAAGATTTGAAAAGGACATTTACAGCCCGAAAAAAAGAAATACTAGAAAGAATAAAAAGTATGTGTATATGTGCCTGTGTATATGTGTCTGTGAGGCTGTGTAAGTGTGTGTCTATGAGACTGTGTGTGAGGTTGTGTGTGTATGTGTCTATGAGGCTGTGTGTGTATGTGTCTATGAGGCTGTCTGTGAGGCTGTGTGTGTATGTGTCTATGCTATGTGTCTGTGAGGCTGTGTGTGTATGTGTCTATGAGGCTGTGTGTATGTGTCTATGAGGCTGTCTGTGAGGCTGTGTGTGTATGTGTCTATGAGGCTGTGTGTATGTGCTATGAGGCTGTCTGTGAGGCTGTGTGTGTATGTGTCTATGAGGCTGTGTGTATGTGTCTATGAGGCTGTGTGTGAGGATGTGTGTATGTGTCTATGAGGCTGTGTGTATGTGTCTATGAGGCTGTGTGTGAGGATGTGTGTATGTGTCTATGAGGCTGTGTGTATGTGTCATGTGTCTGTGAGGCTGTGTGTGTATGGTCTATGAGGCTGTGTATGTGTCTATGAGGCTGTGTGTGAGGATGTGTGTATGTGCTATGAGGCTGTGTGTATGTATGTGTGTCTGTGTGTGTATGTGTCTATGAGACTTGTGTATGTTTGTATGTGTATGTGTCTATGAGGCTGTGTTTGTGAGGCTATGTGTGTGTGTGTCTATGAGGCTGTGTGTGATGCTGTGTGTATGTGTCTATGAGGCTGTGTGAGGCTGTGTGTAGTGTCTATGAGGCTGTGTGTGAGGCCGTGTGTGTATGTGTCTATAAGGATGTGTGTGAGGCCGTGTGTGTATGTGTCTATAAGGATGTGTGTGAGCCATGTGTGTATGTGTCTATGAGGCTGTGTGTATATGTCTACGATTCTGTGTGTGAGGTCGTGTGTGTATGTATCTACGAGGCTGTGTGTGAGTCCGTGTGTGTATGTGTCTATGAGATTGTGTCTATGCCTGTACGTGTATGTGTCTATGAGATTGTGTCTATGCCTGTACGTGTATGTGTCTATGAGATTGGTGTCTATGCCTGTAACGTGTATGTGTCTATGAGACTGTGTATGTGTGTGCGTCCGTGTGTGCATGTGCGTTTTTCTTGAAAGAATCGAAAATAGTTGAAGAGAAAAAGAACTTTTGAAAGCAGTGAGATGGAAACGTTTTTTTTTTTATTCTTTTCTCAAACTGGAAATATCCATGTGTTGAATTTCTTCACGGCTTGTCTATTAATATTGACATTTCCTAATCCACGTTTCTTCCTCCAAGTTAACAACATTTTACAGCGAGAGTAAAGATTAGTTTCGGTGAAAATAGCCGTGGCCTGTCCCTGTCGATGGAACTGAGAATAATTTCTCAAAATAGTAACACAATCGCTCTTATGCTAAGATAAATCCAATATTCACTAAGTTCTTAAACGTCAAATTCCGAACCGTAATTAAAAGCTTTATCAGAGTCGCCATCAAACCTAAAAACAAAAAAAAACAAAAACAGTTTTACAAAACAAGAAATGATTTTGCATCGAAGTACAGGAATAGCCCGCCGTGATGCAATGTTTAATGTACCGATCTCGCAAACAATTAACAGTAACTTTATTATATGTTTACCTCATCAAGAATTGTGTATTTAGGCAGTAGTCTTTAATTATAAAAAGTTTGATTGGGTATTCACGCAACACGTTCGCCATTGTTAGGGTGTGACCCTAGGTCGCAAATAATGGCATCCAGCGAGGATTGAACTCGCTATTCGATAACAGGTATTTACCCAGCACGTTCGCCATGGTTAGGATATGATACTAGGTCACAAAAAGGGCATACAGCGAGGATCGAACTCGCTATTCGGTAATAGGTATTTACCCAACACGTTCGCTATTGTTTGGATGTGACACTGGATCGCAAATAAGGGCATCCAGCGAGGATCGAACTCGCTATTCGGTAATAGGTTATTTACCCAACCCGTTCGCTATTGGTGGGATGCGACACAAGGTCGCAATTATGGAGCATCCAACGAGAATCAAATTTACTATTCGTTAGTAGGTTCGCCAGGGGTAGGATGTGACACGAGGTCTCAAGTATAGGGCATCCAGCGGGGATCGAACTCGCTATTCATTAATAAGAATTTACCCAGCCAGTTCGCCTCAAGTTGGATGCGACACGATGTCGCAAGTATATGGCTGGCATCCAGCGAGGATCGAACCTGCTATTCACTAATAATTATTTACCTAACCCGTTCACCACGAGTAGTATGTGACACTAGGTCGCCAATAAGGGCATCCAGCGATGGGGTATATATATATATATATATATATATATATATATATATATATATGTGTGTGTGTGTGTGTGTGTGTGTTTACAGACTCGAGTTCTGTAGGTGATCGTAACATACATCTACCGGTGTATGTATTAGTTAAAATGTTCGCCTATTACTGACAGCTACGGACGGTCGAGAGGAAAGGGTCGGACTGCTGAAAAGTCAGTCAGATTTCGCTCTCGGCTAGATGTAGCTGTTAAGTCTAGCCACACTGATGAAACGTAAACGGTGAAACACGGTATCTGTGGATGACACACACATACATTGTATACACACACACACATACAAACACACACACACACACACACACACACATATATATATATATATATATATATATATATATATTATATATATTGAAGAAATGGATACAATATGTTCGAACATACGTGTGATCAGCTGCAATTAATCGGTAACTCGATTAATTCAGTGGATTTAACCCTGATGATTCTAGCGATGAAACACGAGTAGGTTTCTGTTGTATCCATTTCTTCAATAAATTTGCTCTACTTTGTATTGAGCACTTTGTATTTGTTTTATCACGGACTTAACCCCTGGATCCTGTGCACCTCCAACGATCGTGCCCATATTCACCGGTAAGCCACCCTTTATATATATATATATATATATATATATATATATATACACAATATATATATATATACACACACACAAACACATATCTATCTATCTCTCTCTCTCTCTCTCTCTCTATATATATATATATATATATATATATATATATATATATATATATATATATTATAATTATCTATTGATATACTAATAACTTAATATATTTACTGTAAATATGTCAAAGGATAATTATTCAATTAGAATGTTCCTCGAGGTTTGTCTGTAGATAAATACAATAAGATTTGATTTACGTGTTATTACTCTCCAACATTACATTTAATGATGGCCTATGCCCGATACTAAATAAAGCTTAGTAATTTCTAAGTAAGCATTTAACGATTCGGTAAAGAGGTTTTAGTGCTCGTAAAAACAATATAAATATGCATTACTTATATATTATGGGCCATTGCAATTGATTGTCTGTTATTACTAGGATTACATTTGGGTTTTAAGTTGTTCATTGATGTTCATAACATGTGGTGTTAAAATCCTTTATTTATTCATGCTTGATATGCGTGTCGCTAGGCTTGGTGGTGGTAAGTATTTACCCAACCAGTCCGCCACGAGTAAAGTCGATTTGTTTGTTTTTGTTTTGTTTTACGGCATATCAACCTCAGTGGGTCATTTAATGCAGATAAAGTTTTGAAATAAATCAATTCTTAATGGATAATACAATTTTTTTATAAATACATTTTTCTATTTAACCCAGAGATGGGGCCCTAACAGGTACTACCACTCCGGGTCAGAGTGGACCAGGGAGCAATAGTGATGAAGGGGTGCTCCACATTCCCCAAACCTCCAAAACTGGAACCTCACCATCAGATAGAGTTTAACGTCATTCCCAGGACATGTAGACCCGCAGCCACCGCCTTCTAGCACCCATATGATAAAAAGGGGTTGGGGCTTGCCATAAGGGCAATAGGGTTGGGAAAATCATATAGGTACTAGGGCTTGACGTGACCAGCCGATTGATCGGAGGGGGCCTCTCCGACCGCCCGTCTAGCCCAAGATAGGGCCGAAGTGGAGTATTGCATGTCATGAACTGCTCATCCACCTGGGCTCCATCCTTAAGTATCACGGGTCACCACCCACAGCCAACAGGTGGCCCCATTGGGGGAGTCTTACCCCTCTGCAGAGGTGCAGTCGGTACATTCTAACGCCCCAGCCGACAGGGCGGGAATAAAGTCGAGTCGACGGAGTGGCCTATTATCGGTATCAACCAGACAGCGAAGGAGTCTATCCCCTTTTCACTAGCGCTAGACCAGGTAGATTGCTTTTGCATCTGATGTGGAGCGCCACATCTACCATCAGCTCCCCACTTTACCACACAGATCCCTGTGCTACTCATACGCTAAGTTGGCGAGGGCCGGTATTGAACCCGGAAACTTTTGGTTCCGAGCTGAATGCACTACCGACTGAGCTAAGCCGGTCCTAGGATGTGATAAAAGCACGCTATTATGGGAGTATTCAGCGAGGATTGAACTCGCTATTCAGAAGTAATGGAATAGTAATAGATATTTATCCAACCTGTTTGCCATGGGAAAGATGAGACAAAAAAATTCGCGAGTATTGAGTATCCAGCGAGGATCGAACTCTCAATTCTGTAGTAATGGATTTGTGAGACTAGCTTACTAATACATCTCGGTGGAACGGTCTAGGTATTTGCCCAACCCGTTCGTTACGGGTAGGATGTGACAAAAGGTGGTAAGTGTAGGGCACCCAGCGGGGAATTGAACTCGCTATTCAGTAGTAATGGAATGTGTAGGCAGCCTTCGATCTACGCGAGACGATTGAGTAGTGTCAAAGTGTTGTTTTTTTTAACTACATAGCCTGTGCGGGTTCGTATGGAGGATGAGCTGTTGCCCAAGTAGCAAATCACCCCTCTCCACACTGCCGCCGTGATCCAAAGGAAAGGTAAGGAATCAATGCAGTTTGGCAACCGTAGTGTCGAAGGAGTTGCTGGGTAGCACTGGATTTCAGGATCACGCCACCTTAGAGATACGGCTCCTGATTTGGTTTCGGGGTTTACCTACCTAGCCTTTCCTTAAAAGGCAGCAGAGTTTGTTTGTTTGTTTGTTTGTTTGTTGTTTTTTTATGTTTCTTTTTGTTTTTTTGTTTTTTGTTTTTTCGGTCTTTTCCTTGACTTAGATGGGTTGCCGACCAAGGCTAAGGAGCCCCCTCTAACCCATTTGTGGATTTATGCGAGTAGTAGGTACCCCAATACTACTACTATCGGTGTTCGTATTTCTTTTTTCCTTCGTCTGATTTCTTTTCTCTGTGGCTGTACAACATTAGAGAAAAGATGAAATGTGATATTTTAGATAAGATTAATATTTTCTGGTTAAATAAAATGCTTAAAATGCATTAAAAAGTAATGGAATAGTTTTAGGTATTTAACCAACCTGTTCGCCATTGGTAGTATGCGACAAAAATAGCAAGTATGGAGTATCCAACGAGGACCAAACTGTTATGTAGTAATGGATCTGAGAGACTAGCTTACTATAACATCACGATGGGACACTCTAGGTATTTACCCAACACATTCGCCACGGGTAGGATGACAAAAAAACGCAAGTATGGGGCATTCAGCGAGGATCGAACTCTCTATTCGGTAGTAATGGATCTGTGAGACTAGCTTTCTAACCATTACACCACGATAGGACACCCTAGGTATTTACCCAATCCGTATTGCTAGTATTATTGATGCATTTAAAATCGTTATATGTGTTATATATCTCTAAGAAAAAAAATTCACATAGTATATGGTAGGAATAATTTGCATAATAATTTTAACAAAACTGGGTTTAATAAATAATTATTTTCTGTTACTGATTTCTAATACTATCATGTCATTTTCAAAGGTATTAAAAACAATTCTATAAATAATTTTATATAGACATCAATTAAAATAACATTAAAATAAATGTAATATTTTTATATTCGTTCTTATTTAGTTTCGTTAGTCTTTCTAATTTAATATATTTTATTACATTACATTACATTATTATATTAATGAAATAGCTTAAAATTAGGACTGAGCCTATTCTAGTCGTGACCACTCCAAGAGGAGTTTAACAGGTTTGAATTCAGAGCTTTCCTTCTCCTAGACTTGTTGCCTAACCAAGGTTAAATAGCCAGTCTGTCCTACTATTTACCTATAGCTGGAGTAAGAGTAGTTGGATTCATACCTTTTCCAAGGGTATTAGCGTTATATGAACTGTAGCTTCGTCCAGGATTTGAACTCGGGTCGACGATTCCATTTCCTACGACTCTAACCATTAGACCACGCGCCTCCAACTTAAAACTTAAATAATTGAGCCCAAGGAGGCGCATATTTTTTTATGGTAATTATTTATTATTTCAGGGATGATTCTTTGATTTTTTTTTTTTTAATTTTTCTTTATCAAAAAAAAAAATTATGAATAAACACTGGAACAACAGTCTCATATTGAACTGGAGGTTGGTGACTCGGATTTTATTTATATTCTTGTGAGATCTGTTGGAATTTGTAATAAATTACGCTGGTTCACACTTGATTTTATTGCCAATGATATCAGAACATTTTTAGAGTAACTCTGGGGCACCGGTTCCATATAGGACATCAGTTTTGCTAGATTGGAAGTGGAATCCATCCTACACCCCACTCCCTCTCCCACCCCCAAAACTAGCCCCTGGCACCATTTTTTGTGGTCTTCAGAGACAGGCGATTATTTTTACTTGACTTGATGTGGTGTCCGTTCTGTTTCCTTCTTTGGCGTCTTTTCTATTTCCTTGCCTTTCAATAAATCTTTCAGCAGATGATGACCCTGGAGTCAGTTATAAACATCATCCCTACTATCCCAGAATGCATCAGCAGCACAGGATGATGATGCCACCAAGCTTTCGTTTTACGTCACTGTGCGTGAGTGTCATATTCGGGAGAATGCGATTTCTATTTGATCTTATAAGAGCAGGTTTAGCTCCTTTGACAGATCGTTCGCCTGAGAACCACAAGGTTCCTGATTCGATACCGGACCTCGCCAACTCAGCGTATGAGTAGTACAAGAATCTGTGTGATAAAGTGAGGCACTGATGGTAAGTGTAGTGCTTCACCTCAGACGCCAAAACAATCTCCTTGGTCTAGTGTTAGTGAAAAGGGGATAGACACCCTCGCTGTCTGGCTGATACAGACTTTAGGCCATCCAGACGACCTTACTTACTTTACCTTATCTTAGAGCCTCATCTACTACATAAATAGCAATTTATGTCTGTGTGTACAACCAGTTGGCGCCTACACCAGTGATCCGATCATGATGAAACTTTACACACGTGTAGCTAATAGTCGGAAACAGAACTGGTTAACTGGATTTTAATAACAAACATTAATGAAACTCCTGGAACCTTTCAGTGAGAAAGGGGAAGGGGAGTAGTTATTTATTGACACCTCCCACCCCATGTCAATTGAACACAAAGTTCGATTAAAGTGTGGAGCTATGCACAAATCGAAGCTCACGGAGTGACTAGTGTAAAAGTTTTGTGTATCCCTTCAGCATTCTTCTTTTGATGCGCCTCAGGCACTAATCAATAAATCCAGCCCTCTTTAAATCGAGGTGGCAGGTGTTTCTTTGGGAAATGACCACCTGGGATCACGCTGATATTAGTATATTCCTGACCATTCCAGACGCCGAATCCACAGAACACAGTTCCGTAAAGCTAGTTAAGAATGTCGGGAAGTAGTAATAGTACGTTGAAATCAAGTAACAGCCAGAGGATTTTTTAATAAAATTCTTTAATGAAATAACATACTGGTAATATTTAAAGGAATCTTATATCAAACGTATAATATTTACCTCGCATCCCACGTATGCGTATATGACTCAACGTCGTTTAATGGGAAACCACCCACGAGCCGAAGCTCATAAGATGGCGGGTGCAAAAAATGCGTCAATCCTGTCAGCATTCGCCCTCATGGGGCACCTCAAGCATTGGGCAATAAATCCAGATGGCCCCTTTAAATCAAAGGGACAGGTGTTGCTTGGGGGATGACTTCCTGGGATCACGCCGTTAATTAACGACACAGGTCCAGTGGCCGAAGCCACCGGACCCCTACCCCAAAGGAGCGGGTTATCAAACGTATATATTCGTTCGTTATATTTTTTGTAAAATAACATCATTTTCTTTTTTTGCGTAATTTAATTAAAAAGGCAAAATCTATCTTTTATCGGTTTGAACAATTTAAACGTTATCTACATAAATAGCAATTTCTAGCTGTCTGAGTGTGACATAAACGCACCTAGCAACGGTTGCTATTGAAAATCCAGTATGGAACTGCGAATAACCTCACCTTTTCCGTGTACAGCAGCTAGTACATATATATTTACCAACCCCCTCTGCACGATTAGAATGTGACACAAGGTCAATTTCTTAAGCGGGGTTTAACAGGTTTGAATTCAGTATTCATTCACATAAACTGGACGCTTAACCATGGTTAAAGAGCCCAGTCCTCACTACTATATACCCATAGCTGAAGGAAGAATAGTTGGATTCATACCTTTCCCAAGGATATTAGCGCTATGTAAAATACAGACAACCACATCCGGCACTTGAAATCGTCACGTAGTGTCCATTTACTACGACGGTAACCATTACACCATTACGCTCCAACAGTATATATATATTCGTTCGTTATATCTTATAATGGAGGTTCGGTGTCTCATTCTATGACCGAAAATACGTCACAAGATCCTCAGGAATGCGTAAGTATCCAGGAGTATTTCATTTATAATCAAAATAATTTCTATTGCGACATAGAATAAATTCTATTTATTAACGAAGTCTCTATAAAAATATGAGTTAGATCTGCCTCAAATCAAAATCCTGCAATGTGTTTTATATATCACTAAGAAACAAAGGTTTACGTAATGTATGGTGTGATTAATTTGCATACTGGCTTTAACTTAACCGGGTTTAATAAATAATTACTAGGTGTTACTGATATCTAATATTGTTTTATTCTCCAACGTATTAAAATCAAACATACAAATTATTTTATATAGAAACCAATTAAAATATAATTAAGATAAGTGTAAGCTTTTTATATACGTTCTTATTTAATTTCGTTAGGTTCTGAAATTAATTCGTCCAATTTCTTTATTCCATTGCAAAGTTCGACGACAAACTTTCTCGTCCGGCAACAATCTGCTAGTAGTCCTCCATACACGCTCATCAACTGCATCTCGACCCCTTCTCAGATGTCTCTCGTTTTATGTACGGCGATCTGAGAAAAATTTGCATACGTGCAAGTTTACTATCGTCACGTCTTAGAAATCACACGTATTCAAATTGTAGTGCCAAGGTAGCCATATTTTTCGTTGCCCCTCATCCTGCAAGCGAGACAGGTTCGCACCCGCTTTGTCCCACGATGCAAGTCTTCTCTCTCGCTACTGTCTTTCTAATTTAATATATTTAATTACATAAAAACTTACATACTTACGCTCGGAGGGCGCATATTTTTTTAGTACGTAATAATATTTTCTGTACGCTGTGATCGAAACTTTCGGTTCTTCGCAACATCATACTTTCTCTCCTAGGGATCCAGCCAAAAGCATTTAATTCCCGACTGGCATTCGAGTTTAATTCCCGCATGGCTACAAGAATTGAAAAACAGGTGTGCTTACGCGAGTAGGAGCTTTTATGACATCCACTTCAGGGATTTGGTCCAATCGGGATTGGTCCGAGTCTTCACTTCTAACTAATACTATTTAACAAATCAGAAGGACAGATTTTACTCTTATTGTTTTTTATCCAATGAGAATCATCGATTTTATTTGACCCGAAGATAAAGTCTTTAAACTGATTGCTCTTTCCCACCCACTCTCCGTCATTTTGGATTACTTACCAATGCATTTGAAAAGTATTTTGCAGACACTAAAATGTATGTATTCCTTTTATTTCTTTATTCCACATCTTTTTTGGATTGCATGTAACAAAAAAAAAAGAATAATATTATTTCTAAATCGATTAAATAGTTAAAATAATTAACAATTAATAGTTTAGTTTATAACAATGATTCATTGTGCTTAGTTAAATACTGGTGAATCAAATAAGAATAATAATTCAATTATGATGTCAGTTCGTTGTGTTATTAAAAAAATATACAGTAGTACCTTGACTTACGAGTTGACCCATTACAAAATTGTACTCTATTATTGTTCTTGCATTTCAACAACATTCTTTTTACTCGTCTACAGTAAGCTGAGTTTGTAGGTTTAGCGAGTATGTACCGTCCTCATATCCTAACTATCCATAAATCCTTAATTTTTTAAATAGTTTATTAACTATTTTTCCTCTATTCTTTTTGTTATCTATCCATTTCTGCATTACTGTCGCATGTTTTTTGTTATACTTTGCTGTTTCCTTTGTTTTATTTCTTCTACGTACTGTATTTTTAAAAATGCTATTCTTATTGTTTTAAATATTATATAAAATTGTTTTAAATATTGAATTATAAATTATATAAAATTGTTTTCAAAATTGTTTTAAATATATAAAAACCTTTCAAAAATTTGGATCAGCTAAGGTGGTCACTACTAGAATAGGCTCAGTCCTACTTAGTGATCATTCTCCACACATTACTACAACAACCAACATTAATGCCACAAAACTTGCCCAAAGGGTCAATCTGATGGCTTGACCTTTTAATTATTACTGAACTAATTGAGGGGTGTAACAATTATCAGTATTTGATGGTGTGTCATTGTTTAAATTGTGTAATATGTGAAAATAAACAATTTTGATTTGTGAGTGTACTGCTTCCAGGATTTTTTCAAAACAGCGCGCATCAACATTCTGAAGTTCCTTGTAGCTTATTCTCCGGGTGTTTCGTTTGTTTAAATTTTCTACTAAAACCGCCCTTGAAATCGGTTTTTTTCTGTACTGCAATTAGTCTCAATTATATATAACCCCACCGATATTTTGCGTCGCAAAAATAAGGGGGATCAAAGTTAAATGACCTGAAAAACGTCAGAAAGTTTTTAAATAACGAATACATAAAAAATTAATTCATTGATAAATCAGCACAGAAAATGTTATTAAAATCGGATAATTCACTGATTTTTGGTATTTTTTTCAATCAGAGGGGAGGGGTGTTTGATTTTGTAAAATGTGTATATGACGTCAAAAATGTTGGTACCTATTTTTATACAGTACGGTGCTATTTTTCTTACTTTAAAAATATAACAAAAATGTTTTTTTTTTTGTTTTTTTTTTGTTTTTGTTTTTTTGGTGGGGACTGAAACCGATTAATGGTATGTCAGTTCATTTCAATGGGGAAGCTCAAAGAATGTTTAACAGTGTTTTATATTTGTTGTTTTTGATATTAACATTTAATTCTCGTTTTTGATTGGTTGAATGGGTTATAAATACCTCGTTACCTGCTAGTTTTGGAGTGGACAATTATCGTCGATTAGGAAGTATTCCTTTATTTACCGTTTGTTTTTCCTGTCACGAACTTTACAAGACCTAAGAGCTTATTTCACATCGTACCTACTTAGGAAAGTCGCAACAAGGCATTGTTGCAAATTTTCCACAAGGTGAGTCAAGTTTTACCTACTTGCCTTCTGGGGTTGTGGGGCGTTGATGTTACCCTCTTAATTGGTGATTTTGCTATTTCGCCAGCATATGATGTTCCAGAAATGTCCTCCCATTTGTGCATGCACCCTACTGGTTCATCTTCACCCACTTACTTGCTTGTTTCTCTCTCGAGGTCGTCTGAGTTTCCTCTTGAAGGAGCAGTCTTCTTTTTTTCCCGATGCCTTTCTGTTCTGTTTGTAAGAAAGGTATTACATATCCCCCTCTTCCCTTTACCACTACCCTGTACATAAAATGGCTTTGTGTCTCACCCTCTTCTCGCAACTTGTAATTCTACTGCTGCGGGACATTTCTTTCCTCTGCGCAATTCAGTACCAGCTGTGACCAATCTGTGGTTCTTAGTCTTATATTGATTCACGTGTGCACATCACCATGGATTCTGTTGAAGTCATTCAGTCAGTGTACTCTTGGTTTGGACGACAGCAACTGGCTAAGCACAACTGAACTAGTGCTCAAAACAGCTGGTACTTACGGAACTCAAGAATAGTCCAGTCATGTATTTGGATGATTCCATTCATTGAGTCCTGATTGGCTGCTTGCTTTCTCTGGTGTTATGAGGCTTCATAAATACTTTGGCATTTTGCAGTGGGATTGCAACAAGGTTAGATCTGTATTAAGTTACGGCGCCTTGTTGCCTTGTCTTACCAATTCGACTGTAATTGGAACTTAGCATGATTATTGTACAGATTCTTCTTCAAGGCTTTTTAAAAGTAGTTACAGCGGGTTAGTAGTAACATATCATCATGTCACGCAATTAGCACAATCTCTCGCCAACCTTCTCTATCACTCATTGTCCCCGGGAGGTCCTCTGCGCAGCATCCAGTATCCGCGCGGAGCTGGTTATTGTTGATACTTGCTGGATGGCCCACATTGGTATGTCCACTTGCTGGTTTTCACAGAAGAACGTCACTAATGAGTGCGTCCTTGCTTTTCCAACAGTGCCCATAATGTTTTCTTCGTCTCGCTCGGATGGCTTGTGAGATAGGGGGCAAGTGGCCGTACAGTTCCTTCCTTGTCGGGTGTTGTTCCCAAGACCTGTTCAAGATTGCACGAAGCATTCTTGTGCAGCTCCCATCTAGCTTATTCTCCAGGCACCTCGTTAGAGTGCACTGCCATACAACAGCACTGTTACAACCGCAGCTTGGACAAATTGTAGTTAAAGTAGTAACATATGATATAAAGCTGTATATTAATACTCGTGTTCCTTAATTGTACGACCGTTATGATCTTGCAACACCCTCCGGTTAAAAATGACACCGTCCAAATCATCCAAGGTGAAATGCAAAAATACAAATCCTGAATATCTGGTGTTGCTTATCCACCAAATTCTGATTTCTTATGAGTGTCATCACCTCAGCTAAATGATAGACCATTCCGTTTTTATCATAAAGAAAAATGTAAGAAAAACACATGCTACACAGAAAAAATATAAGAAAGAGAAAGAGGTAAAGATAGAGAGAGGGGGTGAAACGCGGAAGCGATAACATTATCTGTTTTAATCGGATATGATGAAACGATGAAATGAAAGAAAGAAAAGAGTTAAATCAAGATTATTATACTTTTTAAATATTGAACTGTTTTGCAATAGCTCTTAAGTAATATATCAAACGTTGTTATAATTAAATTATCATAATGTGGTATATCCATAAATCTCGCTTGTAAAGCTATATTACCCAAGTTACTTGTCACGACCAGCTAATGCCGCCCTGTCGGTGGGGCATTGCAAGACTCCCCCAACGGGGCCACCTGTTGGCCGTGGGTGGCGACCCGTAATGCTTAATGATAGAACCCAGGTGGTTGAGCAGTCCATGACTTGCAATACACTACTTTGGTCCTTACTTAGGCTAAACGGGCGGTCGGAGAGGCTCCCTCCGATCAATCGGATGGTCACGTCAAGCCCTAGCACCTATATGATTGTCCCAGCCCTATTGCCCTTATGGCAAACCCAACTCTTTTTATCATATGGGTGCTAGAAGGCGGTTTCTGAGGGTCTACATGTCCTGGGAATGACGTTAAACTCTATCTGATGGTGAGGTTACAGTTGTGGAGGTTTGAGGAATGTGGAGCATCCCTTCATCACCATTGATCCCTTGTCCACTCTGACCCAGAGTGGTAGTACCTGTTAGGGTCCCATCTATGGGATGAATAGAAATATGTATTTATAAAAAAATTAAGTATCCATTAAGAATGACTTCATTTCAAAACTTTATCGGCATTAAATGACCCACTGAGATTGATATGCCGTAAAACAAGCCAAACCAAACCAACCAATGTATGAAATATCTAATTATCTATTGTATCGTGAGGTGGAAAGATACATAAATGAATGGCGTGCTTAACACATTAACAAGCACCAGCATCCAGTGGTGAACGGATACATACAAACACAGAACAAATAAGTACAAACAATTAACAAGACAAAATCACACTAAAAGAGGAGTGTCAGTTCGGTATAGCCAACGCAGCAAAGTCAGTCTGAATATTATTCAGCTCGTTAATCTACTTTAATCGTAGGCTATTTAATGGCTATGAGCCAGTCCATCTTCATTCACCATTAATCGTCATAGTACGAATGAAATAATCATTTAGTAAAAAACCATATGAAAGTTCAAAACTAGAAGTTTTATTCTTTATGTACGTTTTGATTATTATATTTCGAAAAAAAACTGCTCTGTTGTTACATTTTTGAATATGTTGCATGACTTTATAAGCACTCTGTATGTATTATGTATGTATATATATATGTATGTATATATATATATATATATATATATATATATATATATATATATATATATATAAGCTCTTTTGTCACTCCACTGTGTTGTCATGATGATCATGCAGCCTGCGGATGTTTATACTTAAAATGTCGAGACATTCTGGTTTTCACTTTCGAAATCTCAAATAATGGTCCTTTAGGGAGTATTCAAACGCGGTCTGAGATCTTTTCTTTGAGTGGCTGACGAAAGGAAGTTGCGGTGACAAAGGCAATTAGAATACAAACACCTTTTACTCTAATCTCACTCATCGTGTTGTCTTCTGCTGTATAAATATATTGGAATGTATATATATATATATATATATATCTCAACTCTTCCGCACGAGCAGAATGTGACACAATGTCAATTTCTTAAGCGGAGTTTAACAGGTTTGAATTCAGAGTTTTCCTTCTCCTAGACTGATCACTTAACCAAGGTTAAAGACCTCAGACCGCCCTACTATTTACCCATAGCTCGAGGGAGAATAGTTGGATTCATACCGTTCCCAAGGGTATTAGCACCATGTGAAATGTAAACAGCTTCGTCCAGGAATTGAACTCTGGTTAATTGCCTACGACTCTACCCATTACACCATACATCTCAAATATATTATTTCCCAACCCTATTGCCTTTATGGCAAGCCCCAACCCCCTTTTATCATATGGGTGCTAGAAGGCGGTGGCTGCGGGTCTACATGTCCTGGGAATGACGTTAAACTCTATCTGATGGTGAGGTTCCAGTTTTGGAGGTTTGGGGAATGTGGAGCACCCCTTCATCACCATTGCTCCTTGGTCCACTCTGACCCGGAGTGGTAGTACCTGTTAGGGTCCCATCTATGGGTTAAATAGAAAAATGTATTTATAAAAAAATTGTATTATCCATTAAGAATGAATTTATTTCAAAACTTTATCTGCATTAAATGACCCACTGAGGTTGATATGCCGTAAAACAAAACAAACCAAACCAAATCAAATATATTAGAATATATAATTGCCTAGTCGTGCTGACAATTAGGATCCCCATGTCTCTCTCACCACCAATCTCTATCACTTATCGGATGGCAAGTCATCCGCACGGCATCCAGTGTCCCACAGAGCTGATCGATGTAAGTTTTTGCTAGCCAGCCAACACTGCTATGTATGGAATTCGTTCCAGAGAATGAGACGTATACAATTCTGTGGGAGATTGAGATTCAGGCGGGTCACTTTATCGCAGTAGGAGAACAGACCTAGAATTAATTAGCAAGAAGTGGATTTTGACGTTCCAGTGGATCACAGGGTTAAAAGGGAAGAAAATGAAAACAAATACGTTGACCTTGCCAGAGAAGTGATAGAATGTGAGTCACGAGGGGGAGGTACTACCAATTATAGTTGGTGTCCTTGAAACGGTCCAAAATAGGAAAATGATATGTAGGCTATTTCTCTGAATTTTTTAAAATGAGGCTTAGTATAATTTGAATTATTCGTATTGGACACAGCATAGTGGATAAAGGCGTTGGTTTAAGACAGTTCTAAGTGATAGTTATCTTTAGGCTGCAGGTTCAGTCCTGGTCAGGAGCGACAGTGACTAGAATAATAAGTAACAGAGCTTAGCATCTGTTCTCCAGCTATAGTTATCGGAATGAGAACAGGATACCCCGTGACGTGAATAAAGGGTTGGGTTCAAAGTTCTGTGATGGCTCCCGATTACGACAAGAAGGTTCCAGAGTCGGACAAGAAATACCTGAAGGAGACCGGTGGGCACATCGGTCGAAACTTTGTACAGATAACAATAAAGATGGGGACAATATCTCCAAATAATCAAAATCTATTAATAATGGAGATTCTGTATTTCTGTCTGTAACAAAAACTACATCATAGCTCTACGTCACGTAAGTTGGGACGTAGAGCTATGACGTAGTTTTTGTCACAATATTCTTATGCTTCTTATACATCCAAAATTTGAGTAAACAATTAAAAAATTGTTTTTTACTCTCGTCTTTTTTTTTTTTTTTTTTTTTTTTTTTTTAGCAACAAGAAGTTAACTAAAAAGTTTACAAATAAATGAATACCTACGATTTTGTGTAAAAGTGATGTGGAAAATATTCAAAATAATTGTTTGATTATTATTTGCACGCAACATCTTATTTGAGAGGGCGGGGCTCAGTTTTCATTTCAATTTTTTTTTTTTTTTTTTTTTTTTTTACTTATTTAATAAATAAGAGGATTTTGCTTACTTATGATACAAACCCTCTGACATTGAATTTTTAACTACCACCTTCTCAGGCAATGTCTTTGAAAAATTAATTTTTACGACGCCCGGGGGGTATTTTTCTGTTGCTAGTAATACTAATTATATTCGTCATAAAGAATTATTGAGATGTATCCGTTCAGTAATCAGTCGAAAATAATAGCTTGTCTTTTCTCTGTAAACCACCTCGTTCAGGATTTGAACCCTGCACGCCATGTCGATTCCTTACGACGATAATCGTCATACTACAAACTCCTCCTGTACGTACTTATGTATATATGCGTGTTGTATATGACTATATAAATCTCAAACAGCGGTTTTAGGCAAATGAGTCAGACGTTACCACCCTCTGCTTTTCGGACAGGGAGAAGTGCGGTAGGCGACAGCGTAGAAAGAATGGTATTGGAATTACTTATATCTGGAGTCGTGTCAGCTCAAGATTTGGACAATGCAAGGTGAGATGCACTTTAGTAGATTTCATCTCCCATTGGTCTGAGGGCGAGAAGATTGCTAAGAGGAAGTATTTACCTGTTGCTTTCACTTAGTGTCAAGACATCGGGAAATGGCGTCCGAGTTAAAATTGCCGATCTTAATATGTATGTGTATAGGTGGAGGAAAGAAACCTCGTTCATATAATGTACTTTATATATATATATATGTATGTATATATATATATATATATATATATATATATATATATATATATATATATATGTATTATATATATGAGACAGATCATGTGTATATGAATGTACGTATTTATATATGTGTGTGTGTGTGTACGTATTTGTATGTATATTTGTATGTATATTTGTATGTGTATATATGTATATTTGTATGTATATGTGTGTATATATGTATATGTATGTGTGTATATATGTATGTATATATATGTATGTATATTGTGTATATATGTATATTGTGTATATGTGTGTATATATTTGTGTATATATGTATATTTGTATGTATATATGTGTGTATATATTTGTGTATATATGTATATTTGTATGTATATATGTGTGTATATATTTGTGTATATATGTATATTTGTATGTATATATGTGTGTATATATTTGTGTATATATGTATATATTGTATGTATATATGTGTGTATATATTTGTGTATATATGTATATTTGTATGTATATATGTGTGTATATATTTGTGTATATATGTATATTTGTATGTATATATGTGTGTGTATATTGTGTATATATGTATATTTGTATGTATATATGTGTGTATATATGTGTGTGTGTACGTGTTTGTATGTAAATATATACGTATTTGTGTGTGTGTGTGTATATATATATACACGTGTTTGTATATGTGTGTGTACGTGTTTGTAATATATATATATATATATATATACGTATTTGTGTACATATGTGTGTATATGTACATATGTACGTGTTTGTGTATATATATATATATATATATTTTGTGTGCATGTACATATTTGTGTATATATATATATATATATATTATATATATATATATATATATATATATATATATATATATATATATATATATACATTCGTGTTGATGGTTCAAA
>CM042148.1:95502571-95617571 GCA_023376005.1 Doryteuthis pealeii | reverse complement strand
GTTTACAATATATATATATCTTTTGTGTGTCTGTGTTTTCTTTGTGCTTGTGTATTTTTGCGTGTTTTGTGTATGTATTTGCCGCCTTCTCCGTGTATGTTTGTGTATGTAACTATGAGTGTTCTATGTGTGCCCCAAAAACACAAAAGTTTATACGGATTGGTTCGGTTGAACTTTTTCTATGTAACGAAAGTTATCAGTAAAACCATTCGTTTGTTTACATTCCCATAAGAACGTACATAGACGAAAGAAAAAGTAGATACATACATACGGGAGAAGTACAACGTTTACTTCTCTTTGACACTCGGGTTCAATGTTATATAGACATTACATGCAAGATATAATAATTTGTTTTAATAACATGACAATCATCTGCAATGGCTGACAGGGTCATGCTAAAGATTAACTACAAATAATGGAAGTTATGGCAGACTGCTTAATAACACGAATGGGCGGCCATCTTGTTTTTCTTTTTTAATTTCATTATTTCTTTGTTTTGCGTTGTTTTCTGTTTTTTTTTTTGGGGGGGGGTCTTCTTTGTTGCCTTTTCTTTTTACTAGTGAGTTGAGTTTTTTTATCTGCATATTTCACTCTTCCATTTTTTTATTCTTTAATTTTTTCTTTCTTTTTTCCTAAATCTAATCTTAATATATTCTCCTCTTTCTATTTTTTCCTTCATATATTTTTTCTTCCCTTTTTTCTGATCTCTAGTTTTAGTCACCATTATAGACATAGGCACTAGGGTAGGTCGATTTTTCACTTTAAAAAAATATCAAATTGCCCATCTATACGAAAGTTGTATTAGTATACTGAATACTGATACCAAAAGTTAGATCTTTTACAAGCACCATTGTTTGAGGAAATAGCATCAAAGATCATCTACTAAAATACATTTAAAATCCTCGTTTTTTCAAAATGTAGTCTTTAGAAAAAGAGGATTTTTTTAGTGCCTTTTAGTAGACGATCTTTGATGCTATTACCTCAAACAAGTAAAATATCTAATTTTTGGTATCCGTATTCAGTATACTAACACAACTTTCGCATAGATGGACAATTTGATATTTTTTTTAAAGTGAAAGATCGATCTACCCTAATGGATTTTACGGCATGTCAACGCTTGTTGGGTTATTTTATGACGTTCTAGTCATTTTTCATGGGTATTCAACAATTTTTTAGACTCTAATTTTAAACAATTTTTTTCTATTTCAAGGGGTTCTCCACATTCCACAGAGCTCCAGAATTGGAACTTCACCATCAGATAGTATAACGTTATACCAACGATATTAAGTCCTTCAGCCACCACCTTCTAGCACATATGATCAAGATTTAGGGCTTGCCATTAGGGCAATAGGGTTGGGACAATCATATAGGTGCTAGGGCTTGACATGACAAGCCCATTGATCAGAGGGGTGCTCTCTGTGGTATATTGGTTAGAAAGCTAATCTATCAGACCGTTGTTAGTGAATGCGATTGTGGGTAATCAATGTTTCATTGCCTCTCTATTATTTCTCTTATATTATTCGGTATAGGAAGTAAAGTATAGTGGTGTAATGGTTAAAGTCATGGGAAATGGATTTGTCGCCCCGAGTTCAAATCCTTGATGTGGTAATTGCATTTCACTTAGCGCTAATACCTTTGGGAAAGGCATGAATCCTACTCTCCCACCAGCTATGGATAAATAGTAGGACAGACTGGACTCTTTAACCTTGGTTAAGCAACCGGTATAGGAGAAGGAAAACTCTGAATTCAAACCTGTTGAAGCCTGCTTAAGAGATTGACCTTGTCACATCCTGCTCGTGCGGAGGGGTTGATGAATATATATATTGTTCGGTTTCTGCTATCCGAGCTGAGTCCTCTCGTCTTTTCGATCTTCTGGATCTTTCTAGGGTTACTAAATCACTGTGTCCACTTCTTGCTCTTATTAACGAACACGAAGACTCCTTTTAAACTTGACGTCTTTTAGTTGCCCAACCCATGATTCCAATGCGCTGCGTGGAGTTCTGAGACAGATGCCATTCGTGTCCGTCTCGGCGAATCGCCTGCCTTACTCTATAAGATCCCCCCCTCTATATTTTCTTTCTCTCGAAAAGCTATTTTCTTTTTTCAATATACAAACACATACATATATAATGTAAGTAAAGTTAGCGGACTGGCTATTGTCGGTAAAAGCCTACAGTGAGAGTATATCTCCTTTCCGCTACCCGTAGATCAGGGAGATTTTTTGCTGAGGTTGAGCACCACACATACTGTCATCTCTCCGCTTTACTGCCGAGATCAGAATACTCAACCTGTGCTACTTATACGCTGGGTTAGCGGGGCCGGCATCGAGCTAGGAACCATGGACTAAAACGATACATATATAAAATGTGTGTGCGTGCGCACTCGCGTGTGGACGTTGATTTACTTATTTGTGTTATATCTTAACAGGTTTACATAATCAGGGAAGCGTTTATTATCATTACATATTATCTATCGACTGATTGCCTATCACACACACATACAGACATATACACATACACATATATATATACATACACATATATATACACATACACATATATACACATATACACATACATATACACATACACATATATACACATACATAGATATACACATATATACATACACATATATACACATATACACATACATAGATACACACATACACATATATACACATATACACATACATAGATACACACATACACATATATACACATATACACATACATAGATACACACATACACATATATACATACATATACATACATAGATACACATATACACATATATATATATACACATACATAGATACACATATATATATATACACATACATAGATACACATATACACACATATATATATACACATACATACACATATATATATACACATACATAGATACACATATACACACACATATATATACACATATATATATACATACATACATAGATACACATATACACACATATATATATACACATACATATATACACATACGCATATACACACACATATATATATACACACATACATACCCGTGAATAATATATATACACACACATATATATATATGTGTGTGTGTGTGTGTGTGTGTATAAATTATGCTTTTGGTGTATCCCTGAACTGTCAAACTTTGAAGGCTTTCTTTTTCAGGATATCTCAAGCATAAAATCCTCGGGCTGGAGAGTTTTGCAATTTAAAGAGTTTCCTTCCGTTCGTAATATAAATAGATCTAACTGAATAGCGTCTTAAGCCATCCATAATTGTATTAGTACGCCCACAAAAAAATCATATCCCTCATTTATCTGTCGAACCGTCGTTTGCTTCAAATTTGTAGTCCAATAATTTACAAGCTTGCACGAGAGCAAATACTTTAAGCTGTGACGTCTATAGAGTACAATAAAAACCTTTTCTCATGTGCAAATGATTTGTGTCTATCAAAAACTGATGGATACATATACTTACACACGTATTGGGAATAAAGTCGTATTCCGGAAAACCAAGTAACCTTTATATATATATATATATATTTATTTATATGTGTGTGTATATGTGTGTGTATATATGTGTGTATGTATGTATATTTGTGTGTGCGTGCGTGTTAGTTATGATAGTGTTGCGTTTATCTGTTCAAGGAAATGTATTAAAATCTACAAATAGATGTGCGTGTGCAGACTCTCCCTTATATATATATATATATATATATATATATATATATATATATATATATATACAATGTGTCAAAAATGTATCAAGATTTTTTATACTTTTTGACACACCTTGTATTCTGAAAAAATTAACGTTCCATTCATTGTTAATTTCTATCTTGATAAATACAGCTTCAATCTCGACATTTTTATGACACACTTAGTATATATATATATATAATATATACAAGGTGTCATAAAAGCATCGAGACACATACACATATAAATGTGTGTGAGAGAGAGTACCCGAATGTTCGGTGAAGAAGACGAATAGGAAAAGAAACTGCATATTTGCATTATATGCTGCAAGAAGGGAAGAATATATATATATGTGTGTGTGTGTGTGTGTGTGTGTATACAAGCCCTCCGCACAAGTAGGATGTGAAACAAGGTCAATTTCTTAAGCAGAATTTAACAGGTTTGAATTTAGAGTTTTCCTTCTTATAGACTAGATACCTAGCCTATTATTTACCAATAGATGGAGAGAGAATAGTTGGATTCATACCTTTCCCAAGGTATATGAAATGCAAACACCCTCGTCCATATGCTGAACTCGTCTCGTCGTGTCCATTTCCTACGACGGTAACCATTACACCCTGTGCCTCCATATATGCTGCGAAAAAAAATATATCTAAAATATATTTTTAAAAAGAACTGGAGGAAGATATAAAGAAGGAAAAAGTGACAGGAAAAAGAGACGATCAAAACGAAAAGAAAAAATGAACTAAAAATTTGTACAAGAAAAAAAGCAAGAAAGAAAAGCATTGAAAGATAAGAAAGAAAGTAGAAATAAGAGAGAAGAAAGACAGGGTTAACGGCATGGAATGTAAGAAAGAAAGAAAGAAAGAAAGAAGTCGAAACAAGAAAAAAAGAAAGTTTTAAAGGCGAGAATGTAAGAAATAAAAGCGAAAAAGTGGTAATAACTAGAAACAAAAGAAAGAAAAAATTCCCCGAAATAAAAAGTAAATTTTTGAAAAAACAAAAAAGAAGCCATTCAATAACAGAGCAGATGATAGAGGAAAACTGAAAAAAAAGGAAACAAAAGCACTGAAAGAAAGCGGGCAAAAAAGAAAAGACTTGGGAAAAAAACTTCACTGGAATAAAGAAAAGGAATAAGGAAGATCAAAAGAACATCACTTAAATCTTTTTAACTTTCTATGCATATATAAAGGACAGTTGTATGTATGTCCGGAGGAAACTACGAAAATGCAATAATTAACGATAAAGCAAATAAATAAAGTAAATAAATATGCACATTAGATATCAACAGAGCTTGTTTTTTGTGTAAAAAATAATGAAGATTTTATTCATATTTGGGAAGATATTTAAAAAAATTAATTTTTTTATAAGAACAGAAAGGGAAATCATAAGCGCTTTATTTTATTCTTTTTACTTGTTGTTTTTTTTGTTTTTTTTTTTTTGTTTTTTCGTTTTGAAATATAATATTGATTGATTTAATTAATTGAAGTAATTATGAATCTGCAAGACTAACTTTTCTATCCCTTCTCTACCCGGGCGACGCCGGTAGTCACTTCTAGAAAATAAATGAAGGAAGAAAGAAAAAAGTGAATGAGAGGGTGCAAGAAATAACATCACTGAAATAAAAGAAAAGCATAGGAATAAGAAGAAACGAAAGAAAAGGAATAAGACAACGTAAGAAAGAACATTACAGAAAGAAAGAAAAGGAATGAGACAAAGTAAGAGCATTACAGAAAGAAGAAAAGGAAAAGAATGATAGAAAGTAAGAAAGCATTACAGAAAGGAAAGAAAAGAATGATAGAAAGTAAGAAGACATTACAGAAAGGAAGAAAAAGGAAAAATGATAGAAAGTAAGAAAGAGCATTACAGAAAGGAAGAAAAGAAAAGAAGATAGAAAGTAAGAAAGAGCATTACAGAAGGAAGAAAAGAAAAGAATGATAGAAAGTAAGAAAGAACATTACAGAAATAAAGAAAAAGGAATGAGAAAAAATCAAAATAAAATCACTGAAATAAATAAAGATGACGAATGAGAGAAAGACGGAAATAAAATCACCAAAAGAAAGAAAGCATGGGAAAGAAACATGCAGGGAAAAAAGTAATAAAAGAAAAGAAAAAAGGGAAAAAATTGTTATTTTTTCTTAATGCAAGAAAGAATTCCGTTAAATAACAACAGTAAGAAAGAAAGATAGAAAAAGATGAAAAATAGGCAAGAAAGAAATAAAACCAAAAACCTCAACAAGAATTTGCAAACAGATCTTCATAAGAGAAATAATGTCCCTTCTTTTTATTCGTTTGTTCCTTTGACCCGGTTTCCTTTACCGTAACTCGTATTAACCCGCTTATTGGTCAGTTTTTTCCCCATCAACCAATCAAAACTCTACACATGGATGCATTCGAAATTCATTCCTTCTCCATTTGCTTGCAATACTTTCAAATGGAACGTTAATCAGATAATCTATAGTGTTGTCAGTGACGTGAACACTATTGAGTTGTCTCCCTTGTTTATGGCATCTTATATAACCAAAAGATTGCTTTTTCTCTTGCTATATTTCCTTCAATAAATTTCCTCTTAATTTATCTTTTGGTTTTGCCATTCGCTCTTGAATATTTCAAAGAAACATCTATACTACTATGTCGAAGTCTGTGTGTGTGCGTCAGTTCGAGGATATTTACTTGGACTAATTTTCTTAACTGATCCTTTCGTCCTTAATAGATAGAAAAAATCGAACCACTATATATATATATATATATAATATATATATATATATATATAATTATATATATATATATATATATATATATGTGTGTCAAAAAAGTATCAGGATTTTTGTACTTTTTGGCACACCTATGGGGAAACAGATGATGTTCCATTCATTCTTCATTTCTATCTTTGTAAATACAGCTTTGAAATTTGTATTTTTTTATACACCTTGTATTTTGAAAAAAAAAATGAACTATCTTGGTAAATACAGCTACAATCTCGATAATTTTGATACACACACACACACACATATATATTCGTAGTTTTTTAGTACTGGAGAATTGAAAATAAAGTGCTCGATTACGTGTGTAAGAGCTGGATTTATTTGTAAGACTACAATATATTCAAGATGCGATTGTTACCATTGGTTTCAAAGCAGCGTACTGGTCACTTATCATCAAGACAACGCGTCTGTGAAAGAATATACAACGAATATCAATTTATTTATTAGCTGTTCTTGTACACACACACACACCCCGGATAAGTTCTCCTTTGGTTTCGGCTGTGATGAAAAAAGTAGCCCGTCGTTTGCTTCTTTCTCCCTTTCTATAAATAATTTTTATTTACTTTATTTGATGGTATAATAATAATAGTGTGTGATAAAAGTCGGGTTAGTAGCGAGGTGGTGGGAGGGGGTGGAGTGGAGAAAGTAGTAGCGAGGTGGTGGTGGAGTGGAGAAAGTAGTAGCGAGTGGTGGGAGGGGAGTGGAGAAAGTAGTAGCGAGGTGGTGGGAGGGGGTGGAGTGGCGAGAGAGTAGAGAAAGTAGTAGCGAGGTGGTGGGAGGGGTGGAGTGGAGAAAGTAGTAGCGAGGGGGTGGAGTGGAGAAAGTCGTAGCGAGGTGGGAAGAGAGTTTGTAATGAGAATATTAAAAACTCGATAGAATTTATTTATAAAAAAACAAGCAAATTAAAAAAGAAAATAAAGACTATGAAAAATAAAAAGAAAAAGAATAGAAAAGAAAAGAAAGAACAGAGAATGATTAAAATATAAGATTACGGGGGAGGAAAAATCGAACCGGGGAGGGGGAGGTAAGATTAGTAAAAAAAATTTCATAACGGCGGGAATTGTCTATTACGCCTACAAACAGAGCCTGATCAACTAGCATCTCCCTTGACCATATATTAATCTATCTACCTACCGAGCCGCGGGCTAAAACTAGACAGCCTCGCTCTGGATTCGTAACTTGATTTCCAAGATGAAATCTCTATTTTGTCCGGTGGCAAATCGCCGAGAAAAATACAGAGCATTGTTATTTTTCCTTTGTTTAGTAAGCGATTAGATTTTTACGATCTTGGCAACATATTTTGCCTCCAAGCACATACGGTGTGGCTCAGTGGAGACAGCATGGTTGCTGGTTGAGGTGTTCCGGGATGCCGATACCGAGTTGTCGACAATAGTTTACAATACACCGCTTAAATGGTCGATTTCAATCCATGAAGGTTCATCCAATGTGTAGAATAATCATACTAAGTTCCAATTACAGTCGAATTGGTAAGACAAGGCAACAAGGCGCCGTAACTCAAAACGGATCTAACCTTGTTGAAATCCTACTGCAGAATGCCAGAGTATTTATGAAGCCTCATAACATCATAGAAACTAAGCAGCCAATCAGGACTCAAGGAATGGAATCACCCAAATACATGAATGGACTATTCTTGAGTTCCATAAGTACTAGCTGTTTTGGGCACTTGTTCAGTTGTCCTTAGCCAGTTGCTGTTGTCCAAACCAACAGTATACTGACTAACATACTGACTTCAACCGATACATTGGTTTGTTTATAATGGTGAAGGCTTGTGTTGGACCATCTGCACTTTTGAGCACAGTCGATAGGAAAGAATTAGTGCACAAGGAATGCCACAAACCCAATCAACGACTGACCTCAGGATTTTCAAATTCAGAGTTTTTCCTTCTCCTAGACTAGTTACCAATCCAAGCTTAAAGAGCCCAGTCTGTCCTACTATTTTACCCATAGCAAGAGGGAGAATATATGGTTTCATACCTTTCCCAAGGGTATTAGCGCTATGTGAAATGCAAACAGCTTTGTCTATGATTTGAACTCGGGCCGGCGAGTTCATTTCCTACGACTCTAACCATTATGCCACGCGCCTTCATAATACACTGCTTACAACACAACGATTCAACGTGCCGGTACCAGTACACGAAACATCTGCTGTAGTGATGCTTAAGGGTGGAATCCTGGTGGCTGAGCAGTCTGACATGCAACGATCCACTTTGACCCTCACTCAGGCTAGACGGGCGGTCGGAGAGGCATCCTCCGATTAATTGGCTGGTCATATCAAGACATAGCATCTATATGATTGTCCCGTCCATATTGCTCTCGTAGCAAGCCCCAACAGTTTTTATGATATATGCTAAAAGGCGGTGGCTGGGGGTCTTGGTGTCCTGAATATGACATTAAACTTTATCTGATGGTGAAGATCCAATTCTGGAACTCTGGGGAATGTGGAGTATCTCTTTATTCCCATTATTCCCAGGTCCAATTTGACCCGGATTGGTAGAATCTGTTAGGGGTCCATCTATGAGTTAATTAGAAAAAAAATAGTAAAAAAAAAATGAGTTTTAAAAAACTGAGTAGTCATCAAGAATGTTTTTTTTTTTTATACAAAACGTCTTCGGCATAAAAATAACTCAATAAGGGTTGACATGCAGTAAAATCCAACCAACCAGCCAAGTGGGTGGTGACCAAGTTTTCATATTTATCCTTTGGGGAATGACTTTCTGCAGTCTACTGAAGAATATTTAATTTGTTACAGAGTAGTGATAACATACAAGGTGTGTCAAAAAAGTATCGTGATTTTTATACTTTTTGACAAACCTTGTATTCTTAAAAAAATAACGTTTTATTCATTAATTTTTTCAGAATACAAGATGTGTCAAAAAAGTACAAAATTTAAAGCTGTATTTACCCAGATAGAAATGAAGAATGAATGGAACTTTATTTTTTCAGAATACAAGGTGTCTCAAAAAATACCAAAATTAAAGCTGCAAGATAGAAATAAAGAATGAATGGAACGTTATTTTTCAGAATACAAGGTGTCAAAAAAGGATCGCGATTTTTTGCAATTTTTGACACACTTTGTATTCTGAAAAATAACGTTCCATTCATTCTTTATTTCTACCTTGCAGCTTTAAACTTGGTACTTTTTGAGACACCTTGTATTCTGAAAAAATAAAGTCCCATTCATTCTTCATTTCTATCTTGGTAAATACAGCTATAAATTTGGTATTTTTTGACACATCTTGTAAAAGGATCGCGATTTTTTTGCAATTTTTGACACACTTTGTATATCACTGTTGGCAACATTTTCTCTGTTGGCTTCTTGTTTCTGCACAAACTCAGGTGTATCTTTACTCTGATAATTCTTTGGTCGGTAGATACGCCTTCAAAAGAAGAGTATGCCTTGCAGTTCATAGCACTATTTATCCACTTCTTGTTTGATTATTGTTATATCCCAAGATGTAGGAATAACAAAATATAAGAAAAACATTTAAATATGTTTAACATACAGGGTGTCCACAAAGTCTGGGTACATGGGGATTAACGCATACTTTTAAAACAAAACAATTTTATTTAATTATAATGTTAATAAATAATATTTTCGATATGATTTCCATCATTTTCAATGCATAACTTGATGCGCCTTGCATAGATTCAGGTGAACTCGATTAAATAAGTCTACATTGACATCAATTCCAGCACACTGACTGGTAATGCATTCTCTCATGTGGTTTAAATCTATAATCTTTATTGAGTAAATTTTCTCTTTCAACATACCACAGAAAAAGAAGTCAACAGGAGAAAGGAAAAATAACATAAATAAATACAATAGTGAAATCTCCATGTACCCAGACTTTGTGGACACCCTTTATAACAATATTGGTTTTTATTTTTCCCACCGACCAGGAATACAGTAGGATGAGTTGGATAAAATAGTTCAGCAGTTGACCATAAGATGTGTTCATCAAACAGCCATGTATTTTACTCTCTCAGATTTGCTACTGCGCATATCAGTGTCAACTTCGTTAGGGAGAGTTGTCTCCCCTAATAATAATATATAATCTCTGTACTTTTGAGTTATGAGTATGTATGAGTCCACATTTTACCCTTCCTTTTCTGATATTTGGTGATGATGCATGCAAACCCGTGAAAACTTGGCTAGATTCTCACCGTTTCTGTGTGAGTTGTGAAAAGGGAAATTATAATTCTAGTCTTGGCCTAATTGAGCATTTCTGTCTTCCCCGATGATCAGGACATTGTGTATAGTGGCGTGTTGAACGAGAGAAGCTAGCAAATTGTAGAATGTAATGACGTCCGCCTCATCACTGGTATTAGTGGGGCTGTAGCATGATACGATAGTAGTGCAGAGGTTGCCATTAAATGTGGTACACATGATCCTCGGTTGGATTTTCGATAAGCTGTTTAGTGATTTTAAGGTACGTGGATAGAGGATCATTCCTACATCTCTTATGGAAGCATTGACGGATTTTTTTCAAGTAGATTAGCTCTAATTCACTATGGTGAAATCTAAGTTCCTGTAAACATAGGATATCCATATCCTTATCGGTTTCTCAAAGCTGGTAGTTCAGGTGGCTGGTTTAATGTTATATGCTATTTTGCCTCTAAGTTTGTTTTGTGTTTTTATATATATATATATATATATATATATAATATATATATATATATATTATATATATATATATATATATGGGAGAAATATGAGGAGATTAATCCGACAGTATGTGGAGAAAGGTAGACACACGAAACATCCATTTTCTACAACATCCCGTGTTTGTCTACCTTTCTCTTTCTATCTATCTATATATATATATATGTGTGTGTGTGTGCGCGCGTGCTTTTATTTTTGGTTACACTGGTCTCACTAATGAATAAATACGGTTTTTCGAAATCGATGTCGAAATAAGAAAAATATATCCTATTAATAAAAAAAACTTCTCTTTTTTTTTCTTTTTTTTCTTGCTAATTTGCTCTCATTTTCTTTTTCCTTTTCTCTTTTTTTTGTTTCGTACTCATATTGTCATTTATTTATTCATTGCTTTTTTTATCTTTTTTTTTTTTTTCGTTCTTGCTCATTTCTCTCACTTTTTGGATCTTTTCTCTTACTCATTTTGTCCCTTTCTTGCTCTTTTTCCGATTTTCACTCACCTTTCTGGCGCTTTTTTCTGTTTTTCCATTTTTCATTCTTTCTTCCATATTTTTCCTTTAATTATCTATTTCTTCTTTCTGGTTTCACTTTCATTCTCCTTTTAATTCTTTCTTACTCATTCTGTCCTTTATTTCTTTCTTTCATTCTTTTCCTTTTCCTTCTATTTCTTTTTTCTTTCTTCATTTATTTCACTTTTTTACTAACTCATTTTATTTATTTATTTCGGATTCTCTTTCTTTCTCACTCATTCTGTCCACTATTTCATTTTCCCTCTTTCTTTCTTTTTCTCATTTTGTCCGTTGTTCCTTTATTTCATTCATTTTCTCTCTCTCTCTCTCTCTCTCTCTCTCTCTCTCTCTCTCTCTCTCTCTCTCTCTCTCTCTCTCTTTTTTTTTTCTTATTCCTTCCTTCACGTATATTTTACACACACAATTCTAATTCAATATATTCCTCCCATTTTGCCACTCTTTCTATTCCCCCTTTTTATCTTACTTTGTTTCTCTTTCTATTTTCTACCCCCTTTCTATTTTCCCACTCTTTCTATTCCCTCCCTTTCTGTTTTATCCTCCCCTTTCTATTTTCTCTCTCTTTCTATTTATCCTCCCTTTCTATTTCCCACTCTTTCTATTCCTCCCTTTCTGTTTTATCCTCCCCTTTCTATTTTCTCTCTCTTTCTATTTTATCCTCCCCTTTCTATTTTCCCACTCTTTCTATTCCCTCCCTTTCTGTTTTATCCTCCCCTTTCTATTTTCTCTCTCTTTTCTATTTTATCCTCCCCTTTCTATTTTCCCTCCTTTCTATTTTATCCTCCCTTTCTATTTTCCCACTCTTTCCATTCCCTCCCTTTCTATTTTATCCTCCACGTTCTATTTTCTCACTCTTTCTATTCCCTCCCTTTCTATTTTCTCCTCACTTTCTATTTTATCCTCCCCTTTCTATTTTGCCACTCTTTCTATTCCCCTTTTTATTTTCTCTCTCTTTCTATTTATCCTCCCTTTCTAATCCCTCCCTTTCTATTTTATCCTCCTTCTATTCCTCCCACTTTCTATTTCTCTCTCTTTTCTATTTTACCCACCCACCCCCACACACACTTTCTATTTCTCTCTCTTTCTATTTTATCCCCCCCCTTTCTATTTTTCATTGTTTCTTTCTTCCTCTGATGATTCTTTGTTTTGATGTTTATTCAGTTCGCGCGGCCTTTTCTGTCCAGCGCCTTTTCATGTCTACGTATCTACCACTTACCATCTATACCATCGCTACCAGTATTACCATCAACATCACCACAGTAATTACCACCAAAACTACCTCGTTAACGACGCCATTAATGTTCGAAGCCGCCACCAGATGTCACCCTCGATACTTATTAATCTTTGCCTGAGGCCGAAGCGTAATAAAACAAAAAGAAACCGCGCCAAACACGAGCCAAGAAGATGCACACGCCGTCCGAATGTCTGCTCGTTAAGTAGGCGACACTCACAGAGGGACTGACTTATGTGACATCTATCTATTTCTTTGACAGTATCTATCTATCTATCTATTTCTTTGACAGTATCTATCTATCTATCTATTTCTTTGACGGTATCTATCTATCTATCTATTTCTTTGACGGTATCTATCTATCTATCTATTTCTTTGACAGTATCTATCTATCTATCTATTTCTTTGACGGTATCTATCTATCTATCTATTTCTTTGACGGTATCTATCTATCTATCTATTTCTTTGACGGTATCTATCTATCTATCTATTTCTTTGACGGTATCTATCTATCTGACGGTATCTATCTATCTATTTCTTTGACGGTATCTATCTATCTATTTCTTGACATCTATCTATCTATCTATTTCTTTGACAGTATCTATCTATCTATCTATCTATTTCTTTGACAGTATCTATCTATCTATCTATCTATCTATTTCTTTGACAGTATCTATCTATCTATCTATCTATTATCTTTGACAGTATCTATCTATCTATCTATCTATCTATTCTTTGACAGTATCTATCTCTATCTATCTACAGTATCTATCTATCTATCTATTTCTTTGACAGTATCTATCTATCTATCTACTCTTTGACAGTATCTATCTATCTATCTATCTATCTATCTATCTATGACAGTATCTATCTATCTATCTATCTATTTCTTTGACAGTATCTATCTATCTATCTATCTATTTCTTTGACAGTATCTATCTATCTATCTATCTATTTCTTTGACAGTATCTATCTATCTATCTATCTATCTATCTATTTCTTGACACTATCTATCTATCTATCTATTTCTTGGACACTATCTATCTATCTATCTATTTCTTTGACACTATCTATCTATCTATCTATCTTTGACACTATCTATCTATCTATTTCTTTGACACTATCTATCTATCTATCTATTTCTTTGACACTATCTATCTATCTATCTATTTCTTTGACACTATCTATCTATCTATTATTTCTTTGACACTATCTATCTATCTATCTATTTCTTTGACACTATCTATCTATCTATCTATTTCTTGACACTATCTATCTATCTATCTATTTCTTTGACACTATCTATCTATCTATCTATTTCTTTGACACTATCTATCTATCTATCTATTTCTTGACACTATCTATCTATCTATCTATTTCTTTGACAGTATCTATCTATCTATCTATCTATCTATCTATCTATCTATCTGACAGTATCTATCTATCTATCTATCTATCTATCTGACAGTATCTATCTATCTCTTTGACAGTATCTATCTATCTATCTATCTCTTTGACAGTATCTATCTATCTATCTATCTATGACAGTAATCTATCTATCTATCTATCTCTTTGACAGTATCTATCTATCTATCTCTTTGACAGTATCTATCTATCTATCTATCTCTTTGACAGTATCTATCTATCTATCTATCTCTTTGACAGTATCTATCTATCTATCTCTTTGACAGTATCTATCTATCTATCTATCTCTTTGACAGTATCTATCTATCTATCTATCTCTTTGACAGTATCTATCTATCTATCTATCTCTATGACAGTATCTATCTATCTATCTATCTCTTTGACAGTATCTATCTATCTATCTATCTCTTTGACAGTATCTATCTATCTATCTATATCTATCTATCTGACAGATCTATCTATCTATCTCTCTTTGACAGTATCTATCTATCTATCTATCTCTTTGACAGTATCTATCTATCTATCTATCTCTTTGACAGTATCTATCTATCTATCTATCTCTTGACAGTATCTATCTATCTATCTATCTCTTTGACAGTATCTATCTATCTATCTATCTCTTGACAGTATCTATCTATCTATCTATCTCTTTGACAGTATCTATCTATCTATCTATCTCTTTGACAGTATCTATCTATCTATCTATCTCTTTGACAGTATCTATCTATCTATTCTATCTCTTTGACAGTATCTATCTATCTATCTATCTCTTTGACAGTATCTATCTATCTATCTATCTCTTTGACAGTATCTATCTATCTATCTATCTCTTTGACAGTATCTATATCTATCTATCTATCTATCTATCTGACAGTATCTATCTATCTGTCTATCTATCTATCTGTCTATCTATCTATTTCTCTGACAGTATCTATCTATCTGTCTATCTATCTATTTCTTTGACAGTATCTATCTATCTATCTATCTATCTATTTCTTTGACAGTATCTATCTATCTATCTATTTCTTTTCTTTCTTAGTTCCATCTACGGCTGTTCATATCTATCATTTTTTCCGCCTTTCTCCGTCAGTGTCTATATGTTTATCAGTGTTTTTTCTTCATTATTAGTATCTATTTATTCCAGTTTATTTATTTGCTTCCTTTCTTTCTCAGAATCTATGTACGGTTCTTCATCTACCTATATTTCCTCTTTGTTCTCGGTCAGTACCTATCTATCTGCCTCCTTCTTTGTCAGTATATATCTATCCTAGTTTATTTCCTTCTTTCTTTCTTTCTTTCTTGATATTCATCGACGTATGTTCATATCTATCAATCAATCTATCTTTCCTTCTTTTTTCCCAGACAGTGCCTATCTATCTCCTCTGTTAGTATCTATCCATAGCTGGAGGGAGAATGTATGGATTCATTCCTTTCCCCAAGGGTATTAGGGCTATGTAAAATTCAAACGGCCACGTCTATGATTTGAACTCGGGTCGACGAGTCCATTTCCTACGATTTTAAGCATTACATCACCCCCTACTCTTTCTCTCTCTCTCTCTTATATATATATATATATATATATATATATATATATATATATATATATAATATACCTTAATCGCAGGCAATGAAACTCAATAAAAAATGAATAAATAAACACTCTGGTCTGTCATATTCAATAAAACATGTGGAAACGATATATATATATATATATATATATATATATATATATATATATATATATATATTATATATATATATATATATATATATATATATATATATGGACAGAGCAAATATAATAATATCATAAGTAAAAAAAAAGAATAAAGTAAAGATTAAAAACTCTAGGTTTCACGACACCGATCGTTAGGTGAGATTCGTTGAGTATCTATCCATGCATAAGCATCAGTATTTATATTTCAACTCCACGATTTTATGTTTTTCTTTTCATCCATTGATCATATAAATTATTTCCTGGTTTGCAACGCACACGGCTAAGACACACGAAACATCACGCGCACGCAAATATATATTTATTGCTTCGACCCCCACCCTCGTTCTTCATTATTTATTTTTCTGTGGACTACGTGGGCCTAAGAAAGTTTATTTCAGCCCAACAGTTGTTGTTACCCAACGTTACATTTTTAGTAATATCCAGCTAGAATACAATATCGTGGAGACGCGATTGTGCGAAGAGGAACGCCTCTTCTTTCTTTTTTCATTGTGTTAGTCGGGGGAATCAGCGTCTGTTGTCCGAGACATTTAATCAACGCAACAAACCGACAAGTTCGGTCGCAGACGAAAATAAATATTACGTCCCGGCTTTGTTTTGCACACGACACGCGCTGTATTTATGGTCTTTCTCGCCGGTCAAAAGGGAAAGTAAGTATTTTTTTTTTTTTTTTTTTTTTTTTTTTTTACTCAGAACGAGGCTGCGCAGAATTTGTAAGATTGAGAGCGGTGTTTGTATGGTGTGGCTTATTTAGACGATCTTTGCTTACAGTCTCGTGTTTTATCGGGGGTGGAGGGTTGGATGGGGGTAACTATTACTTATTTCCCGACTACATCTCACTTTCATGTTACTATCTAAACTTAAACTATCTGCTTTATGCAATTCAAAGAACTAACTCTTCCTATAACTTAGCAAGTAAACTTATTGGCCTGTAGTTAGAGGCGCGTTGTGTAATGGTTATGGTTGAAGGAAATGGGCTTGGCGACACGGGTTCACACACTGGACTAGGCTGTTTGCCTTTTATATAGCGCTAATACCCTAAGAAAATGTATGCATACTACGATTTTCGTATGTGGGGTGGCAACAGGTTTAAAGTTTTAGGTTTAAAAGGTGGCTGTGGTTATTCTCGGCGCGTGTTCTTAGGGTTTGCTTTTAACCCCATTTTATTTGGTGGTCACACTGAAAAGGAAGGGTTTCAAGGAACGAAAAGAAAGAGACAAAGACAGAAGGTGATTTTATGGTTTGAGCTTTATTCACTGGTCATAGCCACCACGTGGCAAGGAAATGTTTCCTGGCCAGTAGTAGTGACTAGACACAGTTAAGGCCTAAGTCCGAAGCTATGGGTAAATAGTACAACAAAATGGGCTCTTTAACCTTGGTTAGGCAATCAGGCTAAGAAAAAGAAAACTGAATTCAAACCTGTTAAGATCCGCCAACTTAACAAATAAACTTACTGATTTGAAATTGGAAGCGCGTCGTAAATGTAAGACAGATAAAAAAAAAAACCTTTACATAGACAACTATATTTAGGATTCAAGTCTTAAAAGAATTCCACATGTTTCTAAATAATGTTGAGGCGCGTGATGTAATGGTTATCGTCGAAGGAAATGGAATCGGTAACTCCAGTTCAAATTCGGGACGAGGCTGTTTGCATTTCATATAGCGTTAATACCCTTGGGAAATGTATTATAACTACGATTTTCGCTCCAGCTATAGGTACATAGTAGAGCAGACTGGGCTTTTTAAAATTGCTTAGGTAACCAATCTAGGAGAAGGAAAACTGAATTCAAACCTGTTAAAATCCGCTTAAAAAATTGATCCGGTGTTGCAAGCTTCGTGGTAGAGGCTGAAACATTCAATTCACGTGACAAAGCACGAATTCCAATGCCAGGGGCCTTTTCTGCAGATTTTCGAGGAATTCTGCTGTACGGACGCAATCAGATCGTCTGTTACGTTGCTTTCTTCTAGCCACAGCCTCGTAGTCTCCATTGCAATTCTCCAGTTCATGTATAATTGTTTTTATAGTGTTCAGGGAGCATTGGGCAGCAATCATAATCTCCTTATTTTGATGGCCGACGCAGATCATCATAATACAGGTTATTCTTTGCCATGATTCAGGTGGGTTCCAGTCATCCAAATATAAATAAATTTATCCCGAACACCCTGTATATATAAATAACTGCAGGATATGTGGAATGGTATTTGCATTTAATGATTCTATATCTTCTTTGTCGGGCCGAGAAGCTTTCTGAAGTGGATAATAATTAATATATATATATATATATATATATATATATATAAAGTGTGTGTGTGCAGGGTGGAACAAAAGTTATTTGACATTCAATATCATCAACTGTCCCATTACTTCTGACCAAACCTATATATAATTATATCAATAAATAATCCATGCGTGCATAAAAGCATTTTGTTTGAGAAATATTTGTCATAATAAATGAAATTAAGAAAATAAATATGAAAAGAACGTCAATTCTGAAATGCATGTTTATCGTGTAGTCTAACCTTTTTTTTCCTTCGTTTTCTTTTTTCTTTTTTTTCTTTTGTTTTTTTTCTTTTACTTTTTCTTTTTCTTTTTTCTTTTTTTTCTTTTGTTTTTTTTCTTTTACTTTTCTTTTTCTTTTTCTTCTTTACTTTTTCTTGTTTTTTTTGTTTTTTCTTCTTTTACTTTTTCTTTTTACTTTTCGTTATCTGCATCCAAAGTTTGAGCATCTATCTTCATTTATCTACACATTCTCATTTTCAGACATGATGTCGACTATTCTCATCTTCTATATCTACCCAAGCATCTTTGGGTTTTTTGTGGGGTTTTACACACAATTTATTTGTCTTTTTCTTTAGTCTTTTTTTTCTTTTTTCTTTTTTTTTTTTTTCTTTTTTTTTTTTTTTTTTTGTTCATGTGACCTTCTGTAACCTGATTCTTGTGAAGTCATGAACATCAAAAAGCCAACATCTGGCCAACTATTTATACGCCGCTATCATATCTATCGTCATCTATTAATACATTGCTATTATATGTCCCCGATATCTTTATTGTCATCAGTTACGGCGCAAATGCGCGTCTGTGTGTGGTAAAAAAGCGCACGAAAACGGGTATGTGCTGACAGATGACTCTAGTCGAATACCCGTTAACGTTCTACCCACGGTAACACCCAACTCTTTTCCCTCTATTTTTTCTTTTTTCTTTCTTTATTCTTGCATATGTGTGAGAGAGAGTGGGGCGGAGAGAAAAGTGTTGCACTCAAAATTGAACGTGCTTTTCTACGATAATGTACACATGCTGTGTTAAAAGAAAGCCAAACTAAGTTCTATATGCTAGATGTTATCCAAACGTTCTAGGAACATACGGGGAGGAAGTCCCCCACCCCCTCAAAGATCGAAAGACTGATAAGAAAAGAGGTTCTTCATTTCCGGAAGAGTGGTTTCCAGAGATTTTCCCGCCCTATCAGCTGAGGCTATATAATACACCGACTGCACCTCTGCAGATGGGGAAAATCCCACGTAATAAGGCCACCTGTTGGCCGGGGGTAACAACCCGTGATACTTAAAGAGAAAGTCCTGGAAACTGAAAAGTCCATGACAGGCAACACTCCACTTTAGCTTTTAATTACGCTAGACGTTCGGCCTGAGAGGCCCCTTTATTAGTCGGCTGGTCCCGTCAAGTCCTAGCACCTATATGATAGTCCCAACCCTATTGCTCTTATTGCAACACCCAATTCTTTTCATCATATGAGCTTGAAGGCAGTGACTGGGAGTCTTTAGTCCTTGGTATGACGTTAAACTCTATTTGATGGTGAAGTTCCAATTCTGGAGCTCAGGAAAATGTGGGGAACCCCTTTCATGACCATTACTCCCAGATCCACTCTAACCCGGAGTGGTAGTACCTATTAGAGTCTCATGTGTTGTCAAATAGAAAAAAAAATAGTTTTAGAAATATGTTTAAGAAGGTTGAGTTGAAAATAAATTTTGAATACCTATCAAGAATGAATAAAACAAAATGTTTTTGGCATAAAATAACCAATGGGTTGGCATGCCGTAAAACCCAACCAAGTTTCTCTAAATTCAAAATCATCTCGAATATTTCTCTCTCACCCCCTCTCTCTCTCTCTCTCTCTCTCTCTCTCTCTCATATCCTCTCTCTCTCTCGCTTTCTCTCTCACTTTTATCTCACCACTCATCTCTCTCTCACGCTCTCCCTATTCTAGACATTTCTCTTACACACATATATTCTACATCTCTCTCTTTCTCTCTCATATATTATATATATATATATGATAAGTTGTATATATGGCTTTTTGCCATATGTAATATTATACAAATTGAAAAAACCCAAGTTTCATAAACGAATGATGTTTATTACGCCTACGTTGCAGTGTTTCGGTTTGTTTAGACAGACCTTCATCAGGGCTTTCGTTGGTTTAAGTTAATTAAAAATACACACACACATTTCACGTAGTATAAATGGGGACGCTGTTACGTAGTTTACATTAAGACGTCGACGTTTGTCAACAATTTTAAATAGATCTTTTCTTCCTCACAGCACAACACACCAAAAACAGAGACTCGCAGACTTTTTGTTTTCAGTAATAATTTATTTTTTCCTTAAACCAACAAAAGCCCTGATGAAGGTCAGTCTAAACAAACCGAAACACTGCAGCGTAGGTGTTATAAACATCATTCCTTTATGAAACTTCTGTTTTTTTCAATTTTTACAATATTACATACAGTCGGATTCACTTCCATTTTTTTCTTCACACACAACACACACACACATATATATATGGGAGGCGCGTGGGCTTGTGGTTAGAGTCCTAGACGAAGCTGTTGACATTTCTCATAGCGCTAATACCCTTGGGAAAGGTATGAATCCATATATTCTCCCTACTGCTATGGGTTAAATAGTAGGGCAGACTGGGCCCTTCAGCCTTGGGTAGGTAACCAGTCTAGGAGAGGGATAACTCTGAATTCAAAATTCCTGAAGTCGGTCGTTGTTTGGGTTTGTGTCATTCCTTGTGCACTAATTCTTTCCTATCGACAGTGCCAAAAAGTGTGGATGGTCCAACACAAGCCTTCACCACTATAAACAAATCACTGTGTGGATGTTCATTGTATGAACACTCATACGTCGATCAACGGGAAAGTCCATCATATATATTACTCACCCCCTCCCCCCTTCACATATACTCTTTCTTTCTCTCCTCCCCTTCACATATACTCTTTCTTTCTCCCTCCCCCCGTCACATATACTCTTTTTTTCTCTCCCTCCCCCTTCGCATATACTCTTTCTCTTCTCTTTCTTTCTCTCCCCCCTTCGCATATACTCTTTCTTTCTCTCCCTCCCCTCACATATACTCTTTCTTTCTCTCCCTCCCCTTTACATATACTCTTTCTTTCTCTCCCTCCCCTTTACATATACTCTTTCTTTCTCTCCTCCCCCTTTACATATACTCTTTCTTTCTCTCCTCCCCCTTTACATATACTCTTTCTTTCTCTCCTCCCCTTTACATATACTCTTTCTTTCTCTCCCTCCCCCCATATACTCTTCTTTCCTCCCTCCCCCCTTCACATATACTCTTTCTTTCTCTCCCTCACTATCTATTGTCAACAACTGGATTGGAGAAGTGGATAATAAATGTTGAATACCTGTCAAGAATGAATAAAATAAAACGTCTTCGGCATAAAATAACCAATGGGTTAACATGCCATAAAACCCAACCAACCAACCATGTTTCCCTAAATTCAGAATCATCACGATCTTACCTTTTGAATATATCTTTAAAAATAGACAATTTATATTCAAGTTTGAAACTGATATTCGTACTTTTGTATAAAGCCAAGATAAAACCAGAAAATAAACCTCTGCTGTAAACAAACTTTGGATAATCAATCACACCCAGACAGACCAAAAAATATACGCTCGAACATTGAATTATACATACAAAACTAAAGCTGGTAAAGTTGTTGCAACGAATATTCGTTACACATACATGCGTACCATTATAGTATGTAGCCTACCTTTTGATGTGGCCTACGAAATCATGTCTCTTTTATAGTATGTGGCCTACGAAATCATGTCTCTTTATAGTATGTGGCCAACGAAATCGTGTCTCTCTTATAGTATGCGGCCTACGAAATCGTGTCTCTCTTATAGTATGCGGCCTACGAAATCGTGTCTCTCTTATAGTATGCGGCCTACGAAATCGTGTCTCTCTTATAGATACGAAATCGTCTCTCTTTATAGTATGCGGCCTACGAAACGTGTCTCTCTTTATAGTATGTACGAAATCGTGTCTCTCTTATAGTATGCGGCCTACGAAATCATGTCTCTCTTTATAGTATGCGGCCTACGAAATCATGTCTCTCTTTATAGTATGCGGCCTATGAAATCATGTCTCTCTTTATAGTATGCGGCCTATGAAATGATGTCTCTCTTTATAGTATGCGGTATGAAATGATGTCTCTCTTTATAGTATGCGGCCTATGAAATGATGTCTCTCTTTATAGTATGCGGCCTATGAAATGATGTCTCTCTCGGCCTATGAAATGATGTCTCTCTTTATAGTATGCGGCCTATGAAATGATGTCTCTCTTTATAGTATGCGGCCTATGAAATGATGTCTCTCTTTATAGTATGCGGCCTATGAAATGATGTCTCTCTTTATAGTATGCGGCCTATGAAATGATGTCTCTCTTATAGTATGCGGCCTATGAAATGATGTCTCTCTTTATAGTATGCGGACGGCCTACGAAATGATGTCTCTCTTATAGTAATGCGGCCTACGAAATGATGTCTCTCTTATAGTATGTGGCCTACGAAATGATGTCTCTCTTATAGAATGGCCTACGAAATGATGTCTCTCTTATAGATGTGACCTACCATAAAAAGCATATTATAAGGTTATGATAATAACTCCTAGCCCTAACCCTATTTCAAAATTTTAGAATATTTTAGAATTAAGTAGATCTCTGATTCATGTAAATTATGGATAAATTCTTTTTTAATTATTCTTAATTACTATATACAGTTTATGAGTGAATTGCATTTCTTGAAATTGAATATATGTGAAAAATAATTAGTTTCAATAAATTGCCAACTACTTATATCTATAAATATACTCTTACTGAGGTAGGCTACATTCAAACCGGGTAGGTCACATACTATAACAGAATCAAAAGGGCACCACAATTTCTATTCAAGTTTTAAACTAATATTCGTACTTTTGTATAAAGACAAGATAAACCCAAAAAATAAACATGATATTAAAACAAACCTTTCCTACAAACAAACTTTAGATTATCAATCATCACACTCACACCCAGACAGACAAAAAATATACGCTCGAACATTGAATTATACATATAAAACTAAAGCCGCTAAAGTTGTTGCTATGAATATTCGTTACACATACGTGTGTGCATATTTTATACCTACGGTAGGGGTACATTTTTCTAAGATGCTTTAAAATGATATTATTTATGAGATGAAGGTGATGCATGTTTTCTGGCAATAAATTCCCACTAGAACAGATATTTGTTTATGTAAAATAAAAACTTTAAATAAAAACGGACGATAGATTTATTTATTTCTATATTACGGCTTGCTGAAAGATACAAAAACATGGATGAACGGAAGCCATCTTGGATTGTTAACCTCTAATCAGGAAACACAATAGAAGTGGAAAGAAGGAGGAAAAAAGGCATTTGGAGGGGAAATTAGATAAGCTAAATAGGTCTCTCTCTCTCTCTCTCTCTCTCTTATTTATTTATTTATTTATTTATTTATATATATATATATCTCAAGATTCAAGTTATTGACCTCACACAAAGAAACAAACGTGCGAGCAAAAAAAAATAGGTGCTGTTACTCAACAGTAGAATGCCTACCGTTCATCTTAAATTATACTTACCCGGCTTTCAAGTCCCTTGTGTCCAGTGCCTTCGACCATTGGACCTGTGTATGGAATATATCAGCGGGAATCTCATCAAGCCATCCCACTAATCTAAGAAGAGGCAGGGCTTGGTTTATTTCCCAGTGCCTGGGGCGCTTCAAAAGAAGAATGCCGAAGGGATACACGCAATTTTTAACACTGGCTATCACATGAACTTCAGTTTGTCGTGGCTCCCTACGTTAATTGGACTGCTCAACTAACATGGTGTGATGTCGGTACATAACTAGTTTATTTAGCATATCGAGTGTTTCAGAATCACAGAAAGCCAATCGACGGGGCTTAGAATACTTCGACTACGTCTTCTGAAGACCTTCCCCCCCCAAAAAAAAAAATGGGTGTATTGGGTTGTAATAAAAGGTGAGTCCAACGCCGAAAAGCCGGAACATTGGTCTACAAGGAACAAATTTTTGTCCAACACCGAAAATCATTTCCTAACACACCGGTTATCGTATTCGTGCACGCTCGACCAAATTACTACGTGAAATTTGGGAAAAAAACATCCTTCTCAAAACTTTCCACAAACTTTTATTATGGCAAGCTTCAGCCGATTGTCCAATCAATGCACATGGCTCACTTAAAAAGAAAGTCACTACTGCATGTGTATTTTGAGTTAAGAAAGCTGTTATTTATATCTTATACAAGACACAAGCCTGTAGCGTAATTATTATGGTCTATGGAGAATTTGGAATTGAAAAGAAAACGGTAATCGGATTTCTGGCGAAAGAGAAGAAATAAGAATAGAAAAAGATAAAGTTTGGAATTCAATGTGTGTCAGCCAGTGACCGGTCAATGACCTCTGAACTAGATTTAAAAATAAAAACGGAAGTCCCAGGTTTTCAGTGAAGGGCGGAAGCGGTTTTTCCCCCCTACTCCCGGTACCATATATGTAAGTAAAGAAAATTCGGTCTCTGTTTTGCTGCAACCGAAAAGGGTCAGACGTGTTTTGGGGGCTTCTGTCGTGATGTGTCTAGGCTAGCAGCGAACAGCGTGCAGGAATGTGATTTATGATAGAACTCTCTCTCTCTCTCTCTCTCTCTCTCTCTCTCTCTCTCTCTCTCTCTCTAGCCTAAAAAGAAATAAACCTAGGCAATGCTTCACTAAATAAGTATGATACAAATCTTAATTTGATGTTGAGGCCCAAATTCTGATGAAGAGTGTGTCATTACTCCCAGGTCCACTTAGACCCGGAGTGGCAGTACCTGTTAGGTTTCAATCTATGGGTAAAATAGATCGAAAATTAGTTTTTTAAAAATGTGTTTGAAAAAAATGACTACCCAACAAGAATGAATAAAACAAAATGTCTTCGGCATAAAATAACCCCACAAGCATTGACATGACGTAAAATCCTGCCAACCTACTTGAAGCTATATTTTTATAAATGATTTTATCATTAGTGACCATACCAAAGTTAAAGAGTCCTGTCTGTCCTACTATTTACCCATAGCTGGGGGAAGAATAGTTGGATTCATAATTTTCTCGGTGGTATTAGGGCTATGTGATATGCAAACAGCTTCGCATAGGATTTTAACTATTTTAAAAGAAATATAGAAAGGGGATGTCCTTTCGGAAAGACAAACTTGTCACATCCTATTCGTGGCGAACGGGTTGGGTAAATACACACTTGTGGAATAAACATAATACTCACCAGGAAGGCTTTGACTGGCGTCCAGTTACCAGACAAAAAAAAAGACAGAGTAACCGAATAACTGTTGCAAGTTGAATCTGCTTCAGAGAGTTCAGACTTGGTGTGTTAGGTGGCAGATTGGGCTGTTCTACTTTGCGGCATGGGCAAGTCGGTTTCCATGATTTTGGTTGTGTGCATAATTTGTATCTATATATACTGGACACCCGACCACACCCTCCCAGTTGCTACAGAGTGTATTCAGTCACTCTGTCTTTTTTTTTTTTTTTTTTTTGTCTGGTGACGCCAGTCACAGCCTTCCTGTGAAGGTGAGTATTATGTTATTCTAATACACTTTGTTATTCTGCTACTTCGAAACCCATCACCCAGATTTTCTCTTGTGTCTAATATGTAAATTAGTTCGTGCATATGTTTCAAAAAACGTTTTCCAAAGATGGTGTTCCATGAAACATACAACCTTATTGGCTGGGGCTTCAGAATACACCGACTGCGCCTCTATAGAAGGGCAACATCCCCCAATGGGTCCGCGTGTTGGCCGTGGGTGGCGACCCGTGATGCTTAAGGATGGAATCCTAATGTCTGAGTAGTCCATAACATGCAACACTCCACCGACCCTTACGAGCGGTTGGAGAGGGTCCCTCCGATTAATCGGCTAGTCACGTCAAGCACCTATATGACTGTTCAAACCCCATTGCCCATATGGCAAGCCCCAACTCTTGTGTTAGAAGCGGTGGCAGAGGGTCTTAGTTTATGACGTTAAACTCTAATGATGTGGTTCCAGTTTAAAGCTCTGGGAATGTGGTATACCCCTTCATTGGCATTACTCCCAGGTCCACTCTGACCTGGAGTGATGGTATCTATTAGGGTCCCATCTATGGATTGAATAGCAAAAAATGTTTTTAAAAATGAGCTTAAAAGAAAACTGAGTACCCATTGTTGCGTAGCGGCCTTCTTCGCTACTCTAAATCGTGTATGTTAGTACTGGGGTTTTCACTGTACCCAAAGCGGTGTATGTTAGTAGTCAGCTACTACCGACTACTGGACTTCAATAAACAACAGATACGTATGTACAAAGAGAGGACCCTTCTTTATGTTCTTCGGTGTGTGGGTGGTGAAGGCGCAAGCTTACAATGAGTGCCCGAGGGGTGTTTGCTGAGGGGAGACGTGAAGTGTCCTTTTTGTCTGCTGGCTGGCGTTTTGTCTGTCGGCTCGAATCTTCTTGCCTTTATATTGATAGATGCGCCTCCGCATCTTTATCTTTTGATCTGATAACGGACATTTGTTATATATTTCTTTATCTTCTCCCTGCTTCCTTGACCGGAAACTCTCTCTTCCATTTTTTAACTACTTTGTTCGCTTTTACCGGGAAAAAAGTCCTTTGTCATTTTTTTTCGTCTTTTCTTTGTTTAATTTAACCGGAAATTCCTATTTCCGTTTGTACAATATACAACACCATCAAGATTGAATAAAACAAATGTCTTCAGCATAAAATGATCCAATGGATTGACACGCCATAAAACCCAACCAACCAATTCTGGAACTCTGTGGAATGTGGAGTACCCCTTCATTCCCATTATTCACAGGCCCACTCTGACCGGAGTGGTAGGACCTGTTAGCATCCTATTCATTGGTTAAATAGATGAAAATGGATTTTAGAAAATATGAAAAAAATTGAGTATCCATCAAGAATTAATAAAACAAAATGACTTCGGATTAAAATAACCCAATAAGGGTTGACATGCCGAAAGATCCAACCAACATGAAACATACCGATTTACTAATTAGATTTTTTTCCTTTCTCTGAATTTTTTAGATGAGATTTGATAATTAGTGTTATTTGGATTGTTCGGACTATTGTCCTCATCTTTGTTGTAAAACAAGAAGGTTCCTGAGTTCGAGAAGGCTCTCTAGTCCGGTAAGAAATACCCGAAGAAGGTCGGGGGGCACATTGGCCGAATCGTTCTACAGATAGCAATAAAGATGAGGACAATAGTCAGAACAGTCAAATCTCTATTAATAATGGAGATTCGTTTCGGTTTTTGTCTGTACAAAAATTACGTCACTGCTTACGTTACATTACCAAACATCTTCATAACATAAAATAAATACACTCAAAATTTGAACATGCAACATTGGATAGTCCTCATTGTTTTTTTAAAAAAAGTTTTAAGAAATACATGACTGGTATTATATATCTATATATAGTTTGTTTTATTTTAATATATACTTAAAGTTTACATTTCAAATTGTTTTATTTTTTAATCCTTTAATGAATTTGATGATTTTACTTAGTGTACAAACTCGCTGACATTGAATTTTTTACTCCTACCCCTCAGGCAATATGTTTCAAAGATCTATTTTTACATCTCCCGGAGGGCGTTTTTTATTTTGTACTAGTAATACTATTATTTTTTTTTTACATTTATTTTATAGTTTCAATCTCGATACTTTATTATCAAATCTCATATTTAAAATAAAATTCAAACGAACGAATGTGTGGAACACACGGTATTTAACTGATCGAATTCCTTCCTTGTAATTTAAGTTTTTGAAATGAAAAACCATGCTTGATGCCTATTGTAAAAATATGGAAAGTATGCAAATCAAGGCCGTGTAAAAGACGTGTGCCTTTTCCCAAATGAGATCAAAACTCCAAAGATTTGAATAGTAGAACAGAGTTAATTTTATTTCATTATGAAAACGTTTCAAATTCTAATTAATACTTCGAACACGTCCTAACCAGTTTTGGCTTTAATTATCGGATCTTGAAAAAAATCAAAAAATAAAGTTTCTTACATAGCTTAATGTAACTGACAACGGTTGTGAGTATAAAAAGAATTCTCTCACTCCACTCTCTCTCTCTCTCTCTCTCTCTCTCTCTCTCTCTCTCTCTCTCTCTCTCTCACTCTCACCCACTTCTCCCTCTCTCTCTCTCTCTCTCTCTCTTTCGCTCTCAATTCTGTCGGTCTCTCAATCTAGCTTTCCCTTCGCCCCTCTCTCTCACACTCTCAATGTACCTGACATTGGTTGTGGTATAAAAAGAATTCCCTCTACCTCTCTCTATATATATATATATATATATATATATATATATATATATATTATATATCCTCTCTCTCCTTTATCTCACCTTCCTTTTGCCCCCTCTCTCTACAACATTCTAGATATTTCTCTCGCATACATTCTACCCCTCTCTCTCTCTCTCTTTATATATATATAATCACCACTCCTTCCTTCAAACATACTCTTTCTTTCTCTCCCTCACTATCTATTGTTAACATCTGGATTGGTGATGTGGATATTAAGGATCGTGTAAGTGCAAGCGAAGTATAATTTTTTTAAATCAACAACTATGGCACCGAGAGAATAGAATAAAGATTAAAATGATTTGATTTGGGTTTCTGCCAACCAATATCTCTCATGATTAGGACTGCTATGATATTTAATCAGGTTTCCCCTTAACAAAGGCGATGTGAGATCGAATATCAGCATAACCTTATCCTTTATTGTTTCCGTTCTGTTCTGTCTCTCGTTGCTGTAGATTAACAGTCCGAGTATGTTGCGATATAAAAAAAGATAAAATATTTCGTAATTATTTTTTAAGTAATATGGAATAAACATTTTATCTATAGCAATAAATGTCATTTTTGTATTTATTAGAATTTTCAGACTATGCTCTTCATTCTTTCTTCTTTTTTTTTTTATAAATATATATATATATATATATATATATATACACAACGTTTAGGTCATTTCATCTTATTCTGTGTCCAGCGGCAGGTGATTATCTAAAAACCTGCATCTCTAGGCCAAGCATATGGTAATTTCTCGGGCTAATGTTTAAATACCCAGCTAGTAGTGTCCCCTAGTAGCAAAAACCGTAGCGGCAAGTAAAAATAAGCCTGTTGAACACAAGTTCATCCCAACAGGGCAGACAATCGCTACACCATTAACTGAAGTGACCAACAAGAGAACAACCACGGGGTCAGCGAAAGGCCAAACATTGTAAATTTAGAATTACCGTTATTATAAATTAATATATACCTAAAGTATTGGGTTATCTCTCTTGGTCGATATACCCTTTTCAGACCAATCAATCACTGGCTCGCGATTGTTGGCGCCAGAAATCAAAAGATAAGTCTTACTCTTTTTCAACTGATTATCGCCAAAGGTGGGTGTTTAAAATTGTCACTGCTACTACGACCAGATAAAACGTGAATAGCCGTGCGTAAGTACCTTAAAACATATACCAAGGACTTCAGTTAAGTGGATAAATATTCTTATATTTCATATAATACAATATAGCCGCAAACAGAACAATTTGTCTGCAACTGAAATTATCGACACACTATATTTTCTTTTATAAGACTATAATATAACGCAAGCAGGACCTGTGGATATACCACAGTATGATAATTTAATTATTACAACGTTTGATATGTTTACTTAAGAGCTATTGCGAATACTTCCATATGTAAAAAAAAAAATAATAATCTTGATTTAACTCTCTCATACTTTTAAACCCCTTCTTTCTATCTTTCTCCTCCTCTCTTTCTTGTTATATTTTTTCTTGTACGATTGGACGGTCTCATTTGGAGACAATTGGACAGATTATAATTGGATGGAAAAAATGATAGACATAAGAATTTGGTGATTAAGCGACTCCAGATAATTCAGATTTATATTTGTGCATTTCATCTTGAATGATTTCGACGGTCTCATTTTTACCAGAGGGTATTGCAATATAACTGGCGGAAGATTTAGGAACAAGCGTATTAATATAAAGATTATTTGAAACTCTAGTTGTTCCATGTACCTCCTGTTATAACTTTAAAAGACATACTGATAGGTACGTGGCCTGCTACCCTGACGCATAAAAATCTAAAAGGACGCAGTAAAATCGTATCCATGCGTACCAGTGTTTTTCTTTTTACTTCTCTCAACATTTCAAGCTAACTGTAAATACATTTCAATAGTTTCTTAGAAACGAATTACACAGGTTATGTTACAAGGTAGGAGTTAGACAGCTTTAGTTGGTACTCATAAATTTTCCCTGGGACTCCTTCAAAACAAATATGTGCGTCCCAGAACGCACTAAATCAAAAAGCTATCAGCATGACTGCCTTAACCATAATTGTTGCGGCCAAAATCACCATTTTTACAGGGAGACCCCTCAAGAAAAAAAACAAAAAAAAAAAAAACAGAATTTGGGTTCTGTTTTTTTTTGTGTGTGTGTGTGTGTGTGTGTGTGCTGGTAGTCTGCGTCAGTAATAGTATATATACTGGGTGACTCCCCCCTAAAAAAACAGCATTCAGGTTATTTTTTTTCTTTTCTTTTATTCTTAGGCCACCCTGTATTTCTAACTTCTATTCTAATGTAATGTAATATCTGCTAGTTTGTTATGAATTGGCTTTTGATAGGTTATGATATTTTGAAATTATCGTTGAATTAATGCACTGATTTCTTGGGATGTAAACCGATTTTATATTTTATTAACGTGCTTCATATTTTATCAGCTTCCCTATTTACCTGGAGTTTAATAAACAGAAATAAAAAGGGGGAAACAGAGTTTGGGTTAATGTTATGTCAAATTACGTTACGTTTTTTGCAGGCGTTTATAAAATTACGAAAACGTGGAAAATAACGAGTCTGTTTGTTTCTATTTTGACAGGAACCTGCAGAGCTAATTAATTATTGAAATTAAATCCTATCTGTGCAGAAGAATAAAAACAAATACACTTGCTTTATTGTGGAACACTGATAAGCAAGCGACTATCTCCGCCCATTACTTTCCGAGTTCGATGCTAGCCGGGCGTTCCATTCTTAAATCGTTGTAGGGCGTCCCATTGTGGTGTAATGGTTAGCAAGCTAGACTCGCTGACCCCTTAAAAAAGCATTTGATGGGGATATCTGGGTAGGGTGGAGTTTCTATTCATCTCCATTACTTCCAGGTCCACTGATCAGATATGGTAGTTCCTGTTAGGGTTCTATTTATTTCGTTAAATAGAAAAAGGTGTTTAAAAATTGAGTTTGAAAATAATTGAATACCCATCAAATATGAATCAAAGAAAAGCGTTTTCGGCATAAAATAACCCAACAACGGTTGACATACCGTAAAATCCAACCAACCAACCAACCATACTGATTACTAATTCACAGGTCCACTCTGACCCTGAGTGGTAGTACCTGTTAGGGTCCCATCTATAGTTAAGTACAAAAAATGAGTTTAAAAAACCTGAGCTCTTAAGAAATTTGAATATTTATCAAGCATTAATCGAAGGAAAACCGTCTTCGGCATAAAATAACCCAACAAGGGTTGACATGCTGTAAGATCCAACAAACCAACCTAAAATGTGTGCACCATTATTCCCAGGTCCACTCTGATTCTGAGTTGTAGTACCTGTTAGGGTCCCATCTATGGTTAATAGAAAATAAAATAGTTTTAAAAAAGTGTTAAAAATTGAGTTTAAAAAAAATCTTGAATACCCTTCAAACATGAATAGAACAAAACGTCTTCGGCATAAAAAAAAACAACAAGGGTCGACATGCCGTAATATCCAACAAACCAAACTAAATTGTGCTCCGTACGAGAATCGAACTCGGTACGCAACGATCTGAAGAGGAAAAATCCTACTCTGTCTGTTTCCTCAAAAGTAAACTTTCACCATTTTGTCTTTCCTTTCAACAAAGCCGTTTTCGCGAGGTTAACCCGAAATAATTGCTTGCTGGGTAATCAGTAGAGAGAATAGTCATCGAGAGTGAACTACCGGATATCCGGTTGACACAACAAGTCGTTCCTAACAATGGCGAAAGGGTTAGCTGACCAACTAGTGTCTGTCCGGGACGACCAAGTATTTGGGTGTTAAAGAAAGAAATCGAACAGCCAGAGGCCTTTTGTAAATTGTTTCGATGTGTCAATGAATGAAGCCGGATAAAATAAAATTAAAAGGTGCCACAGTGTCTGCGATCTGACGTTCTTCTCTTACAAGGAAACCGAAAACAAAGCAAGGAATGGTTTAATCTTGGCATTTTCTCTTGGGATTAGACTTGACTCAGTTACACGAACTCTGAAATTTGCTGCGTTTGTTCTTTTTTTTCTTTTCTTTATTATCAGTCAAGTCCCATTGCACAAAGGATCGTTTGTTTTTCTTTTATATTTTCTATTCTGTTTTTTTGGGGGGTTTTTTTTTTTTTTTTTTTGTTCAAACTGTCAAAAACATGTTCAATGAAAAACTCACTTGAGAGATGTTCTATTGTAAGGTCACCATTTTACTAGTCTAAAGCTTCTAGAATCAACTTCGCAATTTGGTATGTTCACGTGAACTAATTCTAAAAAAAAAAAAAAACTAATTTAACTAGATCAGTCTACAAAATCGTTATTGTTGGGGACGTAGTTTTCTTTTTCTTTTCCTCTACGTTTGACTTCATTAAGTCAAAGGTTGTAGAAGGAAAGAGAAGGAGGAGGAGATCTCAAAGTAGTTTTGACTAACGAGAAGTGACTCTTTGGTTTAAATTAGATTTTCCTTCTCTAAGACTTGTTTCCATACTGTGGTCAAAAAAGTACTTACCACTGTGCTGGGAGCTGGGCGTGTAGTCGAGGAGTGTTCGCTGGCATGCTGACAACTGAAGAAGCCAGAGGCCTTATTATAGGAGAGTATAGTGCATTGTAAGTAAGTGGTGGGGATAAATGACATACGCTTATCCGAGTAAGTCGGTGTCTTTTATGTATGGCAACAGTAGTCGCTCCACAAATCTCTCTCTCTCTCTCTCCTCCACACACACACACACAATCCTAATGGACGAGTAGGGAAGGTGCCTTATTATAGGAGAGGAGAGTACAGACCATTGTGGGTAAGTGTATGGAGATAAAAGCTACACGCTTATCCAAGTAAGCGGGTGTCTTTTATGTATGGTAACCACTCCATGAATCGCTACAAACACACACACACAATCCCTATGCACGAGTAGGATGTGACACAAGGTCAATTTCTTAAGAGGGGTTTAACTGGTTTAAATTCAGTTTTCTTCATTACGTTGTGATTGCAATATGATAAACAGGCATAATAAATTGAAATATCCACAGAAAAAAATAAAATTGTTGTACTATCCTTTGTTGGACATCTTTCTCTTGTATAGAAAGTTACTTTGATTCTCACCGGGTGCCCCACACAAACATGGGCTTACCGAAGGAGGGCCAACTGGGGAAAAAAGTACCCTGGGGCCTATGTTCTTTCAAAAGCTCATAAATATCAATATATGTGACGATACTAGATTAATCTTGACCTTTGCCCCCTGGACTCGTGTTGAGACATCTCAAATAATAGAACGACTTCTGATGTTCAGCGAAAATCTAATAACTTTATACAAAACAAAATATTGGGATAAATACATTGTTACACAAAAATGACTGCATCTACTACACACACACACACACACACACGCACAACACCTCTGCACGAGTAGGATGTGACACAAGGTCGATTTCTTAAGCGGAGTTTAACAAGTTGGAATTTAGAGTTTTTCCTTCTCCAAGACAGCTTTCTTAATCAATGTTAAACAGTATAGTCAACCCAACTATTTACTCTCAGCCGGAGGGAGAGCACTTGGATGCATACCTTTCCCAAGGGTATTAGCGCTATGTGAAATTCAAACAGCTTCGTCCTGGATTTGAACTCGTCTCGTCGTATCCATTTCTTATGACTGTAACCATTTTATATATATATATATATATATATATATATATATAATCAAAAAGTACACTCACTTTTAAAATTGGATACCTTTCGTAAAAAAACGAGCTATATGTTTGTTTTATTCCGAACTATGAGGGTGAGTTAAAAAGTAATGTCATTTTCTTTATTTCATGTTAAGTTTTTTTTATAAACTTAGGCCTACATTGAGACCCTAACGAGGCTCAGAGCATGAATCCGACGGGTAAGACCCAACTTGCCAATCGACAATGTCCTCCTTTCTGCATGACAATGCTCGATCACATACAAGTATCAGGACAAGGGAGAAAATCGCCTCATTCTGGTGAACAACTTTACCACATTCTCCATACTCACCAGATTTAGCGCCTTAAGACTATCATTTCTTCGAACCTATGAAATAGGGTTTGAGAGGCAAATATTATTCCAGTGACGAGTAAGTGAAATCTGTAGTGAATAAGTGGCTCAAAGAACAGTCAATATAATTTTATGGGCAGGGATACATTCTCTTATTCAAAGGTGGAACATAGTCTCAATAGCTATGTGTAGAAGTAGGGATGTGATCCACAGAGGACCAGCTTCATTTTGAGGTATGATACATGTTGTTCCTGTGTTGTAATTATCATCATCAACATCATCATGTCGCGCTGTTGGCACGGATATCCATCCAATCTCTCTCCATCCGTCCCTATCGCTCACCATTCTCGGAAGGTCCTCTGTGCAACATCCTGTATCCGCACAGAGCTGATCAATGTACATCTTTGCTGGTCGGCCCACACTGGCGTGCCCATGTGCTGGCTTCCACAGGAGGACGTCGCTTATGAGTTCGTCCTTGCTTCTCCAGCAGTGTTCAGCGTGTCTTGTCCGTCTTACTCGGATGGTTTGGGTGGTAGGTGGCCGTATCGCTGCTTTCTCGTGGGGTGCTGTTTCCACGTCTTGTTCAGGATCACCCGCAGCATTCTTGTGCAGCTCCCATCTTGTTTATGCTCCTAACAAAATGGCATTACTTTTTGTCTCACCCTTGTATTCTCTATAACCTTCGAATAATATTTCAAATATACCTTGTAATATTCCAACAGTTAATTTTCGAGAAAATGCCACTAAAAAGACAATTTTCTGCGTGAACTGAGGTTAATAAGACCACGTATCACTCCGACTCATAACTTTATGCCACATACCCCAATGCATTACATTTACAGAACAAGCGAATTAATTTAAATAAAGAGTGCATTTATTTTGTTAATTCCTTACATTTTTTATAGTGTATAACCTTCAAGATACCCGCCATTTCCGTTGACATAATTTGGATCTTTGCTTAACTTTGATACCATTACTTTTTTGTTCTTTTTAAAAATTACATTTCGAACTGATTTTCAACAAATCTATTTTAGATAAGATTCACTGACGTACAATCAAAGTATTTACTTTTAGATTGAATTTTAATAATTAATCTGCATCAAAATGTCTCATTCACATATCTGAAGATATTGATAATCACCGACCTTAGTATATATATATATATATATAGGTGTGTCAATAAAGTAGCGAGATTTTTTGTACTTTTTGACACACCTTGCATCCTGAAAAAAAAATAGCGTTCTTGATATCTATCTTGGTAAATATTCTTATACTTAATATTTCGATACTTTTTGACACACCTTGTGTGTGTGTGTGTGTGTATATATATATATATATATATTATAATGGAGATTGTGTGTTTTTCTGTCTGTAACCGAAACTATATTCTTACTCAAGTCACAATTCTCTTAGTTATTGACATCACATTCTCCATGATTTTATTTTTATCTAAACCTCAATTATTAATAAAATTGTCTTACATTATTAATACTGTTAACTATCTCTACATACAAATAATATGCAATTATATTTATATATACAATAAAATAGCTGTTTACAGTGTGAACGGGAAGGCTAATTTGCATATTAATATTAAAAAATCGAATTTAATAAATATGTGCTTAGTATTATTGATTTCTAACTGTTTGGTTTTATTTTAATGAATATAAGCAAAAATCTCTTCAATGAATCTTAAATGAAATCCATTAACAAGATAAAATAACTGTCATTTTATTCTTTACTTCCTCTTATAACTAAATACTTAAATTAGAAAAAATAACAATGAAAGACGAGAGTGATGAAAGAGTAAGTTTCAGTTGTTCCATTTTTTATTATACTCCATCTGTTTCAAATCTTTTTATCTGTATTCTATTTAGTTTCATTAGCCTTTCTAATTTAATACAATATTTTATTACATTAAAACTTAAATACTTGCACCCGGAGGGTGCATATATTTGCTAGTATATATAATGTGTGGGTGTGTGTGTGTGGTATCTAGTGTTTCCTTGATAGGATTTAACTAGCATTGAGAACTCAAACATACATATACGGATTATTATAAATAAAGTTATTCTCACATATATATATGAGGGAGATTAAACAAATTATTCTTATCCTCTCCAAGGGTATTAGCTCTATATGAAATGCAATCAGGATCTGAACGCGAATCACCATGTTCATTTCCTACGACGATAACCATTACACCATGCCACTTACCCATAATATTTATAACTGTGTTCAAAAAATAGATTCCCTAACCATTAGTACGTGTTGGGGTTCATCTATGGTCAAATAGATCTGCTTAAAAATTATTCGTAAAGGACCGTGTGCAAAAAGAATTTTAATGAAACAACTACACAAAAAATGAAAATATGAACGTACTATAAAGTCGATTAAATAACCTCTTGGTATAAAATAACCTTGGACGGGTTGACATGCCGTTAAATTTAATCAATCAGTCATTTATGGGGAATGGCTGGTGGGTAATTCCATGTCAAATCAACCAGGCCATGTCACCACCCCCTTCAATTTTTCTGAAATTGTATACTGGTGTTGACTATTAAAGTTAGACACTCCCCAAACTTTGAGCTTGTAATTCTAAGAATTGGCGGAGTTAGGTCGATTTTTTAGATCTCCAAATCTTGAGGGACGTCACGAAATATGAAAAAAAACAAATCATCAATAACTGAAAACTAGTTAACTTTAAGACTTTTATTATAGCATATCTGGATTTCTCGGGTAAAAATGCCTTTATAAACCAAATGTTAGGAGTAATGAAGCTCTAGAACTCATTTTACAAACAAAAATAATTTACAAATGTCGAAATTTTTCGCCCCCCCCTTTAAATTTGGAGAGCTAAATTGACATAGCTCCGCCATTTTTTTTTTTTGTATTTTTTTGATTTGATAAAATTTTTAGTAAGGGGTCGCTATAAGGCGTTTGTCAGCGGGTTAAGCGGTTATGTTTGGGTCTGAAATCCTTGGCAAATGGATTGGTTGATGATGATTTTGTAAAGATCTCTTATATCGACACTAAATTCCCAAAGGCTAACCTTCAGAATATGGTTTAAGAAGAAGATAGAAGCATCCTAATGAAAAGCCATTTTCATGCCTGACAACACACCAACTTACGCTGCTCGTGCAACTGTTGAACGCTTGGGTAAATTAGAGTTTTAAAATGACATGCTTATAGTGTGGCTGCCATGTTCCCCGAATCTAAATCCCATTCAGAACCTGTGGAGCATGGGCAAGAGGCGTGTTTATGAGGATGGCTAGCAATTTGTATCCCCTCCCCCCCCCAAAAAAAAAGAAACTTGAAGTAGCAATATTAGCTGTTTGCGGAGATATTATTCCTTAGGAAATTCTCTAATTAACTTCTGTAGATAGTATGATTATTCTACACGTACTAAGTTCCAATTACCGTCGAATTGGTAAGACAAGGCAACAAGGAATCGTAACTCAATACGGGTCTAACCTTGTTACAATCCTACAGCAAAATGCTTAAGTATTTATAAAACCTCATAGAAACCAGACAGCCAATCAGTACTCCAGGAATGGAATCACCCAAATACATGAATGGACTATATGATTATTCTTAAGTAGGTTACGTCCGATCATTAGAAGGAATTGAAATTATTTATATATACTAACCCCTCCGCACGAGCAGGATACGACACAATGTCAGTTTTTTCAGCGGAGTTTAACAGGTCTGAATTCAGAGTTTTCCTTCTCATAGACTGGTTAAATAGCCCAGTCTGTCCTGCTATTTACCCATAGCTGGGGGGAGAATTGGATTCATACCTTTCCCAAGGGTATTAGCGCCATGTGAAATGCAAACAGCCTTGTCCAGGAATTGAACTCGAGTCGACGAGTCCATTTCCTACGCCTCTGATTTTGAATTGAAATTATGAAAGTAAATATTATTTATCTACTTTGTGATGGCATCCGGTTTGTCGTGAGTACTTTTGTCGGTTATTTTCGTTTGTGGGTTATTTCTTTGAATACAATATTTTTGAGGAAGTCATTGCTTTTTTTTTTTTTTTTTTAATCATTACATACCTTCATATATAGTGTAATGGTTAGCAAACTAGTCTCGCAGATAATTACTACTGAATAATGAGTTCGATCCTCACTGGATGCCCCATACTCGCGACCTTGTGTCACATCCTACGCGTTGTGAATGGGTTGGGTAAAAAAAAAGGCGTCCCATTGTGATATAATGGTTAGCAAGCTAGTGTCCCAGTTCCCTTTCTACCGAATAGAGAGTTCGTTCATCACTAGATGCCTCATACATGCTACCTTGTGTCACATCCCGTTACGATTGTGTGGCCATTTTTAGTCTTCAGGTGAGAGCACTTTACATTGGATATCCCTTGTGTTAAGCAGAGCGCGATCTTTAGTGAAGAAACCTTTGCTTGTTCCTTGATGTTGGGTTGAATCCTTTGGTTGTCCCTTAGTGTTGGGTAACATCCTTGCGTTGAGCAAAGTCATTGGTTGCAGGTCCGTTCGTCAATGTCAAATAATCCGCCCTGTCGGTAGGGCGTTAGAATGTACCGACTGCACCTCTGCAGAGGGGTAAGACTCCCCCAATGGGATCACCTGTTGGCCGTGAGTGGCGACCCGTGATGCTTAAGGATAGAACCCAGGTAGCTGAGCAGTCCATGACTTGCAATATTCCACTTTAGGCTTTTGGGGGGCTAGACAGGCGGTCGGAGAGCCCCCTCCGATCAATCGGTTGGCTACGTCAAGCCCTAGCACCTATATGATTGCCCCGACCCTTGCCCTTATGGCTACCCCCATTCCTTATCATATGGGTACTAGAAGGCGGTGGCTGAGGGTCTACATGTCCTGGGAATGACGTTGTGAGGTTCCAGTTCTGGAGGTTTGGGGAATGTGGAGCACCCTTCGTCACCATTGCTCCCTAGTCCACTCTAACCCGGAGTGGTAGTACCTGTTAGGATCCCATTAAACAACATTTTATTATACATTAAGTTTGAATTTATTTCACAACTTTGTCGGCATTAAATGTCCCACCGAGGTTGATATGCCGTAAAACAAAACAAACCAAACCAATGTCGAATAACGTGCAAATGAACGACTTTCAATATCGGTGATTAAATATTTAACTAAGCATGTATTCGAGGTGTTGATTGTCTGGGTTTAACCCACGCGACCACGCTGATTCTATAAGTTTAAGTGTTGGATTCTAGCACACCTTATATGCCATGGTGAACGGATTGGGTAAATACCTACATACCTTCACATTGATATTTTAAATGATTGCATAAAAGGTGGAATAGAGCAAAATTCAAGCATCCAACCAATTTCTTGTTTCAACCTTTGATTTCTGGATATTCGACATACCCTAATAACAAACACTGAAGAATTTTCTCTGAATTTATATCTCAGCAATGCAACTTGGATGAGAGGTTCATACCTTTCCCAAGAGTATTAGTATGAAAGTGAACATAATAGCGGGACTGGAGTTTAAACTTGATTACTGTGATGTTACAGTTCAGCACGTTAGCCATTATTCAATAGGTGATATGACCCTAGAGGTTATATGGAGGCACGTGGCATAATGGTTAGTAGTAGAAAATGGACTCGTCGACCCGAGTTCAAATCCTAGACAAGGCTGTCTGCATTTCACATAGCGCTAATACCATTGGGAAAGGTATGAATCCATTTATTCTCCCTGTAGCTATGGGTAAAATAGTAGGACAGACTGGGCTCTTTAACCCTGGATAGAAAAACTGAATTTGAAAATCCTGAGGTCAGTCGTTAATTGGGTTTGTGGCATTTCTTGTGCACCAATTCTTTCTCATCAACTGTGCCAAAAAGTGCGGATGGTCCAACACAAGCCTTTAGTACTATAAACAAAACACTGTGTAGATTGTTCACTGGATGAACCCTCATGCGTCGAAATCAATGAGAGAGTCCATATATATATATTATCGGAAAACCGATAGTAGAATTATCTTCCCCTGCCGCTAGGGGGCGAATCGCCAACATGCGATGTTGGCGGCAAAACCAAACCCCAACATCGGACGAGAACCGACAAGGTCGGACGCGTCTCAACAGCATTCAAAACGACCGAGTAGAAATCCCTTTCTAGTGCCAATTCACCAACGAACTGTTAATTTCACCTCTCAAAATAAGTATCGTAGCAAATACCAACAAATTTGCAGCAATCTTTGTATATTTGTTTAATACACGTGTATAACTTCCATTTGTGTTGTTTGTCTTCTTTCATCCGAAATAATTGCTCCTTATGAACCCCGTAATTCCTCTTTATATATATATATATATATATATATATATATATAATATATATATATATCTCTCTATTTCGACGCATGAGGTTCATCCAGTGATCAACTACAGTTTTTTGTTTATAGTACTAAAGGCTTGTAATGTTGGACATTCCGCACTTTTGGCACAATCGATAGGAAAGAATTGTGGACAAGGAACCACAAAATCAACAACTGGGATTTTCAAATTCAGAGTTTTATCCAATTAATAATATATTATATATATATATATATATATATATATTATATGAATGACCCTAGAAATAAAGCCCAGAATTGTAGAAGAACATTAGTGGTGCTAAACCCATGGTTGAAGGAGCTCATACCTTTCCCAAGGTTATTAGTACGGAAGTGAGCATAATAGTGCCTTTTGGAGTTCAGACCCGATTACTACTAATGTTGCAAGTCCAGCAGATTAGCCATTATTCCATAGAAACAGTTTTATCTGCAGAAGACACGAAGGATACAAACATTTTAGTTGAGAATTTTTTTTAATAGAAAAATGAATTTTATTGTAATCATATAATTCCACAATAACTTTGTTTTTATATAGAACAATGGAAATCCAAGATTAATCATTCTATTATAATGTTTTGATTGACTAAGTGTCAATGAATTTCTAATTCAATGGCAACGGTGTCCATATTTGGTGTCCATATTTGGAAACAAGCAACAGAAACTAAAATTAGTGATTGTTATTTCAGAACTTTGCAAATTAGCTGAGAATTCTTTTTTGCTTTCTTTTTCTCTGATTAAAAAACAAAAAAATATCTGCATAATTTTTTGGAACAGGAAATGAGTTTTCTGATTTAAATAATCTCAGGTTACAATAAAAAAAGAAAAAAAGAAAGATTGTTTTCTCTCAGGAAAATACAAAATGAATTTCAATTCTTTTTTCCCCTCTTTTGAGCTACGAAAGATTCATAAATGCATCTGATACTGAGGCTCCATTTCTGAGAAATATAGTCAAAAGAGCCCAATCTACCCAATTATTTACCCATAGATGGGGGTGGAGATAGTAAGATTGTTTTATCTCAGGAAAATACAAAATGAATTTCAATTTTTTTTCTTATTATTAAAAAAGATTCATAAATTCATCTGATACTGAGGCTCCAGTTTTGAGAAATATGGTCAAAAGAGCCCAATCTACTTATTTACCCATAGCTGAAGGGAGAATAGTTGGATTATTTGTTTATGGCCCTAGGAACATAAAGTACTGCTTAATAATATTGATGCAATATAATACAGGGTTAATTGATAAAGTCTCTAATCATATAAATCAAATTTTAGATCATATAGAATTATAAAACTGACATCAAAATGCAGTTTTTCTTTTTCTCTTCAACATTGATTTTCCATAACTATACTTATACACACAAAAACAACCAATCTAAGAGAAAGAAAACTCTAAGTTCAAACCTGTTAAACTCCACTTTAGAAACTGATCTTGTATCACATCCTACCCATGCAGAAGGGTTGGTATATATATAATATATATATATATATATATATTAAGAAAATACAACTACCGCTTTTTTTAATTTTCGAATTTTGAATCCGCGTTCTTTGACTGCGTCCTGTAACCAACCGTTTATCGCAAAAAAATACACACGTGCAATCAACTGTAATTAATCAATATCTTGATTAATCCAGTGGATTTACCCTGAAGATCCTTATGGTGAAACTCGAGTAGGTTATTACCGTATACCATTATATATATATATATATATATATATATATATATATATATATCTTTTCAAGAATATCTGAATGAATTTCAGTGTGGCCCTCACCCCTTTGATTTCTAAGAATCATCTATTAAATCTGTCCACAAAACATTCTACTTGCCTATTCAATTGTGGATGGAATGGCAGTGACCAGATATACTGAATAATATTTTGTTTACTTCCTGTGAAAACTATTATAAAACTACACGGTTTTTAACAGATTTAGTCTACCGGATATTTTAGGTTCAGATAACGGTAGTTAATATACCTCTGCAGAATGTTCAACCTTCTGCCGACAAAAATTGTGAAGGGATATGTGTTACCTTACTGACTGTTTCTATTTCAATTTACTTTGACTTGTGTGGATTGAAAAACACAATCTTTTTATGTCCATCTTACATTTTATGTTTAACACTTTACATGTTACTTCTGTTTCGGAAATTTAAAAAAAAATCACAAACACACTTAAAGTTCAGCAAATGTTTTCCGGGGTGGGGGTATTGGGCGAAGGTCAATGCTAGTTTAAAGCTTTTAGATTCAAACGTCCTGTGCCATACGCTACAATAGATAAAGAATTAGACCATCTTCAACAAGCCAGATGTTTTTTCATATAGATTCATTAAGAGGTAGTCCTCTTGGCATAGACCGCCCTGTCGGCTAGGGCGTTAGAATGCACCGACTGCACCTCTGCAGAGGGTAATATTCCCCCAATGGGGCTACCTGTTGGCCATGGGTGGTGACCCGTGATGCACAAGGATAGAGCCCAGGTGGATGAGCAGTTCATGATTTGCAATACTCCACTTTGGCCCTATCTTGGGCTAGACGGGCGGTCGGAGAGGCCCCCTCCGATCAATCGGCTGGTCACGTCAAGCCCTAGCACCTATATGATTTTCCCAACCCTATTGCCCTTGTGGCAAGCCCCAACCCCTTTTTATCATATGGGTACTAGAAGGCGGTGACTGAGGGTCTACATGTCCTGGGAATGACGTTAAACTCTATCTGATAGTGAGGTTCCAGTTTTGGAGGTTTGGGGAATGTGGAGCATCCCTTCATCACCATTGCTCCCTGGTCCACTCTGATCCGGAGTGGTAGTACCTGTTAGGGTCCCATCAATAAGTTAAATAGAAAAATGTATTTATAAAAAAAAATTGTATTATCTATTAAGAATTGATTTATTTCAAAACTTTATCGGCATTGAATGACCCACTGAGGTTGATATGCCGTAAAACAAACCAAACCAAAACCAAACCATCCTGGCATAGATAAATAAGATCTCCAATCCTATAAAACGAGGGGGACTCTATGGTGTAGTGGGTAATAGGTTGATCTGTGACATCATAGTAAACAGGTTTTAACGCCAGTTGTGTTATTACATTCATTTATGGATACGAATACCTTTGGGAAAGATATGACTCCCCCCCCCCACATCCTCCAGCAATGGGTTAAATAGTATCACTACTGTTCTTCTACAAGGATTGATTTGGAATTGAATAATCCATAAAGGTTGATATGTCATTAAGAAACTAAACGTTTGCAGCTCATGTAAATTTCTGGCCACTCACTGTTAGCACTATTAGATGACTGCAAAGCAATTTTGCTATGATACAAAAAAGCAAAATTGTATCACTGATACGTAATTTGGAGATAAGAGTTCTGATAAACAAATTCTATTACCCAATGCCATCACACAGTAAAATGACACTAAATATGTTTGAATAGGACTTTATATAATGTTCAAAAGATGTTTCTATTTCTATTATTAATAATGCTAAGAGAACTTACATATCAATCAATTCAAGTGATATAGTCAAGTAATAAGATATTCCTTTGATGTTGAGATGAAATAAGCTTACGAGTAAAGGTCTGTAAAAAAATAAAATATGCTTTTGATATTCTCTCACAGAATATATCATTTTATAATGGATATTGTGTGTTTTTCTGTCTGTAACTGAAACTATTTCACTACTCAAGTCACAATTCCTTTAGTTATTTAAATCACATTCTCCATGATTTTATTTTTATCTAAACCCCAATTATTAATAAAATTGTTTTATATTATTGATACTGTTGGCCTTATCTACATACTATATATACTGCGTACCCCACGTGTAGAGGTTAGACACAATGCCCTATTAATGTGGGACCACCCACAAGCCGAGACAAGGGTGGTGGGTACAAAAAATTCGTTGATCCCGAAGTAGGGGTAGCGCCTCAATAATAAATCCAGCCATGTCACCTTAAAAACGAGGGGCAGGTATTGCTTGGGGTGATAGCCCCCTGGGATCAACGCTGTTAATTACACAAGGTCTCGTTTTTATGTGGGACCACCCAAAAGTCCAGACTCATGGGTGGCAGGTGCGTCAATCCCGTCGGCATTCCCCCTCAAGGGGGGCGCCTCAGGTGCTGGGCAATAAACCCTGCCCTACCCCTTTAAATCAAGGGGACAGGTATTACCTGGGGGATAGCCCCCTGGGATCGACGCTATTAACTTGTAAAGATCCAGGGCCGAAACCACTGGACCCACCATGATGGTGGGTCTATATACTGATGACATGCAATTGTATTTATATATACAACAAATATAGGTTTACAGTGTAAATGAGAAGGCTAATTTGCATATTGATATTAAGAATTTGATTTTAATAAATACGTGCTTAGTATTGTTGATTTCTAATTATTTGATTTTATCTTAATGAATATGAGCAAAAGTCTCGGCGATAAATCAAAAGAAATCCATTAGCAAGAAGAAATAAGTGTAATTTTATTCTTTACTTCCTATTTTAACTAAATAGTTAAATCGGGAAAATTTAGCAATTAAAGACGGGAGAGATGGGAAAGTTTCAATTGTTCTATTTTTTCGATTATGCACCCCTCTGTTTCAAATATTTTATCTGCATTCTTATTTAGTTTCATCAGCCTTTCTAATTTAATATAATATTTTATTACATTAAAACATATATACTTGCACCCGGAGGGTGCATATATTTGCTAGTTTACATAACTACATGATACTTTATTATATTGTGATATCTATCTAACATTAAAATTCTAACATTTTTGTATATGTATACTGTAGGGTATGTCGATTTTGTAACTGTAAAGTCTCCCATGAGGCGAAACTGACATAAAAAAATTACTACACAAAATATTTTTCTTCAGAACTTTGTCTTTTCAATCCTTTAAAGTGATATTACTGTAACAGCTTAATTATTAGGTAAAAGGCAGAATCTCGGACGTGTCGGTTGTGATAGGAGGCATAATTTTAATTTGAAATCTTATGTTTTATTCGTTTCATTTAATTATTAATTAGTTGATGAAATAGATCACTAATTAGGACTGAGCCTATTCTAGTAGTGACCACACAAATCGGAGGTTTGAATTAATAGTTTTCCTTCTCCTAGACTGATTGCCTAACCAAGGTTAAAGAGCCCAGTCTGCCCTACTATTTACCCATAGCTGGAGGGAGAGTAGTTGGATTCATACCTTTCCCAAGCGTATTAGCGCTATGTGAACTGTAGCGTCGTCCAGGATTTGAACTCTGGTCAACGATTCTATTTCCTACGACTCTAACCATGACACCACGGCCTTGACAACCTTTTCAGTTTAGAAATATTGAAATTGCTATATTTTCTAACCAATTTCTAGGCTAAATGTTGCAAAAACGAGGATTTTTGGTGCATTTTAGTAGATGATCTTTGATACTATTTCCTCAAACAATGGTGCAAGTAAGAGATCTAGTTTTTGGTATCAGTATTCATTATACCAACATAAAAATTTTACTTTTTTGATATTTTTTTTTTTAAAGTGAAAAATCAACCTATCCTAGTATACAGTGGCCTATAAAAAGGTTTTAGATAGGAGAAATAAACCACATCCAATATCGAAGTTTAATTAAATAATACCAACTCAACCTAAATGAACAATATTTGGAACTAGTATGGAGTAGGTCCTCCATTTGCTAGTTTTCGTGCTGGTATTACATTTTTCATGGATTTGATCAAGATATCAACAATCGTCTGATCCATATTTGGCCACTCCTTTAGCAATGTCTCTTTTTGGTCGCACTCTCTCAAAGTTTTCGGTCGAACTTATTCTATTAGATTCATGTCAGAACTTTGGAATGTTACGATTTTGTGGCCATCCTTAGGCTTCAAGCGGACCACTTCCCAGTGGAGATCCCTGGTGTTAAGCAGAGTGCGATCCTTAGTGAAGAAACCTTTGGTTGCTCCTTGGTGTCCCTCAGTGTTGGGTATGATCCTTTGGTTGTTCTTTGGTGTTGGGTATCATCATTTGGTTGTAGGTTCGCTCATCAATGTCGAATAATGTGCAAATGAACGGCTGTCCATATCGGCGATTAAATAGTTAACTAACCACGTATTCAAGCTGTTGATTGGCTGAGGTTTAATCCACGTCACCACGCCAAGTGTATAAGTTTAGGTGGTGGATTCCAGCACGCCTTATATAACAAAAATATTCCAACATGGGATATCCATGGCAGTGACTTGATTCATTGCGATTCCTACCAGACCATTGCAACATAGCTCGTTTTAGATGGTGCTCCATCTACTTGAAAAAAGGTAGACATTCTTGTAATATGATTGGTTTAAAATAATGGGAGAAGTTCTTTCTCTAATATTTGACACTATTTTGGACCATTCAACTGTTCGTCAGCAAGAATCAGCTAAATTTTCCCTCCAAACCAGAAAGTGCCCCATACCATTTCTCCAATTCTTCCATGCTTTACATTCGCCTGCAAACATTCAGTCTTCCAAGTCTCATTCGGATTTCTCCAAATATAAACCTCTCTCAAATTCGAACCTTGGCAAAATTACTACTAAAATTCATAATCTTTGCTCTCAAATTCTCTCGCCCAATCCATATACCTATGGGGTGGCAAGAGGTTTACATGTTTGAGGTTTAAAAGGTAGTTGGTTATTCTTGGTGCGTGTTCCTAGGGTTTGCTTTTAATCCCATTTTATCTGGTAGTCGCGTTGAAAGGGAAGGAATTCAAGGATCAAAATAGACAAAGACAGAAGATGGTTTTATGATTTAGGCTTTATTCACCGGCCATAGCCACCATGTGACAAGAAAATATCTTCCTGACCAGCAGACACAGTTAAAGCTCATGGGAGTTTGTTGTTTTTTTTATCTTAATTTTAATTCAATCCCCACGTACTTCTTCCTGTTGTAAGGTTCAAGGTTATAATAATGTTATAACTTGTTGAAACGAACAAACTCCGACAAGGGTGTTAAACATATAACAAGATGGACTTTATTGCAGGCAGATGGAATAACATATAACATGAAATACAAGATACATAGTAGTGAATACAAATAAGATATAATAAAAGGACACATTCATGAATGGAAATACAATATTTAGGTATAAAAGAGATACCTAAATGTACATATAAAATATAGAAGTTATGGATAGTCCATAAGATTGAAGTCACTTACTGACTTAGTCCGTATGTGGAGGATAGAGACCCCCACGAGGGTGAGGTATAGACACAAATGTCTAACCGATGTCGTCCAGTCCGAGGAGAAAAGAGTGAGAGTTTGAATCAGGCGCTTAAATACAACAGACCCCTGGTGGTCAAAACCGGGAACCCAGGGGGAAGATAACTCTTCCAGATCTAGGAGAAGACAATCCCCAACACTGTTAAACTCTGAAATCAATGGCTTCTTTCTTGCAACTCTTTTTTCTATAGCCTACCTATTTCAGAGTCTTTCTTAATGGTAACATTTTCATGCTTTTGGTGATATCTTTGACGCTCTCACGATGGTTTCTCATGACTTCGCACTTCAATGTCCTTCTCTTCGCTCAGATATGATGCCTGGTCTTCCTGAACATTGTTCCACATGACAATGGCTTTCTTCATTAATATTTCTTGATAATATTATTAACTGTTTGATGATTAACCTGAAAGAAAAAAAACTATCAATTTCTTTATTTCACATGCCACACTTATAGTTGTATATTGTACGAGTGAAAAAAAGAAAAGACGACAAAAATAACAAAGGACTTTTTCCCAGTAAAACAAACAAAGAAGTTAAAAAATGGAAGCGAGGCTTTCCGGTCAAAGAAGCAGGTAGAAGATAAAAGAAATATATAACAAAGGTCCATTATCAGATCAAAAGATAAAGATGCGTAGACGTGTCGTCAATACAAAAGCCAGAGGGTCGAGTCAGTTAGAGTCAGACGGAGAACAAGTGAGTGACTGCACTCACATTCACAGCCGATGGGCTGTGAGCCGTCACGTAGCCACCTTCCACCTCACCATCCCAGCAGTAGTAGTAGTCATCATCAACCCTTGGGCATCCCTATTGTCACCACCGCCCACCACTACAGCCGAGAAGAAGAAATAAAGTAAAAAAACTACTACTATACCATGAGTTGTAGATTTCATTAAACGACAACTACATATATTGTGTAGGGTTAGTGACGATATCCGCTATGTACGCCGATTCAGTAGCATGAGTTTGAAGAAGCCACTATATAACATATAGATATTTAGTGCCGGTAAAGAAGGCGCTATGCAACATTATGCCATCCTATTATTTCCCCCTCATTGAAATTCACCAATTTCTTTACTTTCGCGAACTTCCATTGCATCGGTAGGCAAAGAGTTAATAAATTGTTGTTAGCACAGTGGCCATTTGTCGGTATCAACCAGACAGTGAGGAGGGGTCTATCCTCTGTTTTCTACCGCTAGACTAGGGAGAATGTTTTTGTTTCTTTGCTGAGGTGGTGTACCGCACCAAACGTCCGCACAGATCAAATTACCCAATCTGTGCTACTCATGTGTTCAGGTATGGTTCGGTTTTACGGCATGTCAACCCCTTGGTTTATTTTATGCCGAATACTTCTATTGGTAAAAAAAAATGTTTAATGCTAACAAGGTTTTGAAATAATTTCATTTTTAATGGATAATACAATTTTGTTTATAAACTCATGTTTTCTATTTAGCCCATAGATGGGACCCTAACAGGTACTACCACTCCGGGTCAGAGTGGACCAGGGATCAATGGTGATGACGGGGTGCTCCACATTGAAACTTTATGATTCCATTGTGGGTACTCTACCGACTGAGCTAAACAAGCTCCTAAAGAGTTAATAATAACAATGAAATTGTAGAAATTTGTTGGGTGATTAGCATCGAACTGTGTTGTGAGTTGAGTATGCTGTTGGTTTGAACAACAGCAACTAAGCAATACTGAACAAGTGCCCAAAACAGCTGGTATTTATGGAACTCAAGAATAGTCCATTCATCTATTTGGGTGATTCCATTCCTTGAGTCCTGATTGGCTGCTTGGTTTCTATGATGTTATAATGCTTCATAAATACTCTGGCATTCTGCAGTAGGATTGCAATAAGGTTAGATATGTATTAAGTTACAGCTTCCTTGTTGTCTTGTCTTACCAATTTGACTGTAATTGGAACATAGCGTGTTTATTCTACAGAAATAAATCACTTTAGAAAGAACACATTCACTATTTTGTTAAACTATAAAATTCTCCCGTTTTGCAAACAATTTTCACATAGGATTATTTTAAATCCTTCCTCTTTATAAAAGTAAAAGTAAAGACGTCGCCTAAAGTCTGTATCAGCCATGCAGCGATGAAGTCTATCCCCTTTTCACTAGCCCTAGACCAAGGAGATTGTTTTGGCATTTGAAATGGTTCATCCCACGTACCATGAGCTCCTCACTATACTGCACGGATCCCTGCTATTCATACGCTGAGTTGGCGAGGGCCGGTATTGAACCCGGAACCTTGTGGTTCCTTGCCGAACGCTCTACCAACTGAGCTAAACCAATACATAAAAATTATCTTAACTTAAAACTTGAAAAGAATAATGAACTTTTGTTCAATGGGGGGTGGATTAAAAACGTGAAATTTTGGCTATATATAGAGGAATATCTTATTGTAATGGATATTCAGTGTCTGTCTGTAACCAAAACCACGTCACTGCTTACGCCATAACACCCTAAGGAATTGCATAAGTTTATCAATGAGTATTTAAATTATAGTCAAAATCATTAATACATAGAATAAATCTTATTTATTAATGACGTTTCTATGAAAATCTGAGTTAAATTTGCTTCATGTTATTTGTGCATTTAAAAACTAGCAATATATTTTATATATCACTAAGAAATATAGGTTTACATAACATATGGTGTGGTTAATTTGCATACTGGTTTTAACAAAACCAGGTTTGATAAATAATATTTAAGGTTATCAAAACCATTTTGTTTTGAATATTGTATGTAATAAAACAACATTTTACATCTGACGATAATCAAAATAGACGCTTTTTTTCACTGTATAATAAAATATAGATATTTAATGTAGAAGAACATTATATGACAATTTCTTTTTTTGTAAATTATTTTTTTTTTAACTCTATACATTAGATAACTTTAAATATACATTAAGATAAAACAAACTATATATATATATATATATATATATAAATACTGACCATGTATTTATTAAAACTTGTTTTAACAATATGTACCATTTAATGTTGCATACTTAATTTCTGAGTATAAATAATAAAATGTTCTTTATTCTATGTAGTAATGATTTTGACTATGAATTAAACATTCATTGATAAACTTAGGCTATTCCTGAGGGTATTGTGACGTAAGCAGTGATATAGTTTCAGTTACAGACGGACACTAAACCTCCAGTATATATACACTAGATAGAAATATTTGATATCATATAAGGATGTGCAAAAAAGAACCTATAGAAAAAATGTAAATACATGGTGTCAAAAAAGTATCGAGATTTTTTTCTTTTTTCATACACCTTGTAATCTGAAAAAAAATAACGTTCCATCCATTAATTTTTTAAGAATAAAAGGTGTGTCAAAAAAGTATCCAGTTTAAAGCTGTATTTACCAAGATAGAAATGAAGAATGAATGGAACGTTAATTTTTTTTTCAGAATACAAGGTGTGTCGAAAAGTATAAAAAATCTCAATACTTTTTTGACACACCTTGTAGAGTGGTACCTTGGTTTATGAGTTTAATTCATTTGGCTCATAACACAATTTCCTTGTATGTCAAATCAATTTTCCTCATTGAAATAAACTGAAATTCCATTAATCCATTCCAGTCTAAAAAAAAAAACAATACTTTTATTAAGATTTTTTAGATAAGAAAAATAGCATTGGATTTTATCAAAACATAATAAAAAAAGTAATGAATTATGTGCTGTAATATGATTTAATGTTTATTAGTATTATTTGGATTATTCGGACTATTGTCCTCATCTTTATTGTTATCTGTACCACATTTCAGCCAATGTGCCCTGTGGCCTTCTTCAGGTATTTCTTGTCGGACTTGGAAACTTTCTTTTCAAATTCTGCTACCTTCTTGTCGTAATCGGATGCCATCACAGAACTTTGAACCCAACCCTTTATTCAATACACGGTGCTATCCTGTTCTCATTCCGCTAACCATAGCTGGGGTACAGGTGTTAAGCTGTGTTTATTATCATTCTATGTTACTATCACCCTTGACCAAGACTGAACCTGTAGCCAAGAGATAACTGTCACTTAGAACTGTCTTAACACAACGCCTTTATCCACTACACTATGTGCCCAATTAATGTTCATTGTTTTATATTTTTCTTTGGTATTATAAATTTGGAAAATTGAATATTTTTAGTGAACTTATTAACACTAGCAGGACCTGTGGATATACCACAGTATGATAATTTAATTATTAACATTTGATATGTTTACTCAAGAGCTATTGATAAATAGTTCAATAGTAAAAAGTAATAATAATCTTGATTTAACTCTCTCTCTCTCTCTCTCATTTTTCTTTTCATCTTTTCATTATGTTTGATTGAAACAGATTGGTGTTATCCCTTCTCTCTCTCTCTTCTTTCTTATATTTTTTCTATGTAGCATGGCCTTTTACTCCCTTTCTTTATTATAAAGATGGAAGTGTTTAGCTAAGGTGATGACACTCATAAAAATTTGGTGGATAAGCAACACCAGTTAATAAAGATTTACATTTTTGTATTTCCTCTTGGAGGATTTGGATGGTCTCATTTTTAAATAGAGGGTGTTGCAAGATGATAAGGTCATACAATTTAGGGGCACAAGTATTAATACATAGATAAGCGTATATGTATTGAAGTAAGTCAGTGTACTGTTGGTTTGAACAACAGCAACTAGCTAAGCATAATTGAACAAGTGCCAAGACAGTTGGTACTTATTGAAATCAAGAATAGTCCATTCTTGCATTTGGGGGATTCCATTCCCTGAGTTCGGATTGGCTGCTTGGTTTCTATGATGTTATGAGGCTTCATAAACAACCTGGCATTTGGCAGTGGTATAGCAGTAAGATAGGTTCTTATTCAGTTACGACTACTTGCTGCCTTGTCTTACCAATTCAACAGTAATTAGAACTAGTATTCTACAATCTGAAGCTCATATACCTCAACTTTTAGCTCTCAGCAGAAAGCAAAAAAAATTAACCAAGTGCTAATTACTTAGAAAACGTGTAAATCAAAGTATATGACATACAAAATTTTCTCTTCAAACTATTACTGACAGCAAAAACATCTTATTATAATGGAGATTGTGCATTTGTCTGTCTGTAACCGAAATCATATCACTACTCAAGTCACAGTTCCCTTAGTTATTTACTTCATTCTCCATAATTTGGTCTAAATCTCAATTATTAATACTGTTGGCCTTATTTACATATTAATAACATGCAATTGTACTTATATATACAACAAAATAGCAGTTTACAGTGCGAACGGGAAGGCTAATTTGCATATTGATATTAAAAATTTGATTTTAATAAATATGTGCTTAGTATTATTGATTTCTAATTGTTTGGTTTTATCTTAATGAATATGAGCAAAAATATCTGGGATAAATCTTAAAAGAAATGCCATTAACAAGAAGAAATAACTGTAATTTTATTCTTTACTTCCTATTTTAACTAGATAGTTAAATCAGGAAAATTTAGCAATGAAAGAGGGGAGTGATGGAAGAGTAAGTTTCAGTTGTTCTATTTTTTGATTATACCCTCCTCTGTTTCAAATCTTTTTATCTGCATTCTTATTTAGTTTTATCAGTCTTTCTAATTTGATATGATATTTTATTACATTAAAACTTAAATACTTGTACCTAGAGGATACATATATTTGTTAGTATTTTTAAAATAATTTTCATCCTTTCTGCAAATATATGGATTAAAATTCAAAAAAAAAAAAAAAAAAAAAAAAACACAGAACGATTATATAATTAAAGCATTTTTATTAATATTTTATTAATAGAATGTTTATTTTGCCAAGTGGCTCTTCAGAAAAATTGAATTTTACTGCTTAACAAAAAACAAAGAAGTATTTAAAACTTTTTCTATTTGACTTGAAATTTACATCCTATATTTTTACAAAGATGGAGGTGGTTGTTGCTGCTGCGGCTGCTGCTGCAAAGGGCGGCACTGACTTGCAGCTTGCAGCATCGCTTTGATTGCTCGAGCTCTCATCTCCAGTTCCAAGATTTCCATCTGCGTCCTGGCAAGGATACGGGCGGGGACAACTTGCTCTTTTCCAGGGATGGCTCCACCAGGTATTGCAGGGGTATGAGTGTCGGGGCAGGCAGCAATCATGTTGGTCGCTGCAACACCCAAAGACGCTGTCACACCAGCCTGAGACAGGAGGGCGGGTGCAGAACAACGTCCGCAAATACAGTAGCCACTCCCACTGCAGGCAAATGGGCGGACACTGCTTGCGGCATTCCGCTGCTGTGTTTTCGGATGAAGATGAGGGTGGTGGGGTTGTGATGATGAGAGAGAATCGAGATGTTCTTCCCTTTCCGTGTTTGGGCTGGGGCAATGTTGATGGGAAAGTCGGAGCAGTCCATCTCCAGGGTGTGACGGTATGGTGGGAGAAGATGAGTTGAAATGTGCTGTCCTGATTGTAATTGGCCCGCCTCTGCTGGTAGGCTGATGACTGAGGACTGGTCAGGTTGCTGTAGCCAGTGTGAGCCGGCTGTGTGGCTCTCGGGACAGCTGGTTGAAACCCCAGTACCCATTGTTTGAAGACTGTAGCCGGACACTTGGATGTTCAACGAATGATTGTCCTATTGAAAGAAAGAGAAAGAAAAAGTTTACATTAAAAATGACATGTTACACATTGACAGTACATCTTTTGTTTTTTTGAAGTGCCATCAAAGACATTTAAAAGTAAAGAATTTGAATGATAATTCTTAAGATAATTCTTGAATGAATCAATGTTTGAGTAGCTAACAAGAGACGTTCGTAGGAAAGAAATAAAAGAAACATTAAAATATACAATCTTCATCAAAACTTTCTTTTTTATAATTGAATATTAATTTAATTTATACTTAGGTACAGAGGTGAAAATGGTTGGTGTGTGGGGTTCATTTACTTTTCAATTGTACAGAGGTGAAAATGGTGGGGGTGCATTTACTTTTCAATTGTACAGTGAAAATGGTTGGTGTGGGGGTGCATTTACTTTTCAATTGTACAGAGTGAAAATGGTTGGTGTGGGGTGCATTTACTTTTCAATTGTACAGAGTGAAAATGGTTGCATTTACTTTTCAATTGTACATGAAAATGGATTTACTTTTCAATGGGTGAAAATGGTTGGTGTGGGGGTGCATTTACTTTTCACAGTACAGAGGCAAAAATGGAGGGTGTGTGTGGGGGGGGGTATCATTTACTTCTCAATTTCCAGGTTTTCGTGTGTTCAATGTCTACTTATGGTGACATTTTTTCCTTGTTGATTTATGATTCTACCTGTATATTTTATTTTTAGTTCTCATAATAAAATACACAATACAGATTAATTAATAAACCACTAGAGCAGAGTTTTTCAACCAGTGTCCAGGTATCAAAATGAACGTTCTACAAATGTAGACGTGGCGTAATGTTGTCTTTGTTAATATTTCAACGTTCGATCCCGATGGGAGGAGGATGACGAATTACTGTCTAGTACAGAATTTTTCAACGGTGTACCACGGCACACTAGTTTACTGTGAAGCTTCCATGAGTGTTGAGGATGGTTGATCATCCTCTTATATTCTCATTCTATTACTTTAATATTTTTTGTTTTAATTTATCATTTTAATATTCATTGTTTGTCATGATTAAAAAATATACCTTTTAGAAATTTTTCTTTTACACTTGTAGCACATTTTTCACTATTCCTTTTCTTTTCAAATTTAAATGATAAAATAATTATGTTTATATACTGATGGTGTACCTCAATCAATTTATTGCCCATCTCACTGTGCCATGTTGGTGAAGATTAAATTTATATCAATAATTCTTTCTTATATGAATTTGTGTAAAATTGTCATATGCAGTGTATGGTCTTAAATGGAGGCATGTGGTTTAATGGTTAGTCATAGAAAATGGACTTGTCGAACGGAGTTCAAATCCCGGAGGAAGCTGTTTACGTTTCACATAGAGCTAATATCCTTGGGAAAGGTATGCATCTAACTATTCGTTCTCTCCAGCTATGGGTAAATAGTAGTGAAAACTGGGTTCTTTAACCTTGGCTAGGTAACCAGTGTAAGAGAAGGCTTGTGTCACATCCTGCTCATGCAGAGGAGTTGGTAAATATATAATTAAAAAATTGTTTTTTTATTATGTGAACATGTACATAATTTAGACCCATAAATATATATATATATATATATATAAAAAACTATAAGTTGTTGGTCTACATTTTTTTTTTTTTTACCCAATGCTCAAGTTGAATTTGTTGTACATGATTAGATCAAAAGTAAAATGAAAAACTTTGTTTATGAACAAAATGAAATAATAACCTTGGTAGGTAGAAAGGAAACTCTTAATTCAAACATGTTAAACTTTATTTGAGAAAGTACTTATTCTTACTGCTACTAGTATTATCTTCATTGTTATCTGTACAACATGAAGGTAGGAAAAAAAAATTAAAAAGAAACAATGGAAACCTCTCACCAGTTCAACACCTGATGATGGCACTTAGTAGTGCAGAAAGTACTTGTGTTAGAATCTTTGGATTCCTACACCAATTCCACCCTGGTATTTAAAAGATGGCCAGACAATTAGAAAGGATTTTTTTTTTAATTTGTCAGACAAGAATTGTTTGTTGAGTTCAACAAAACATGTTTAAAAGAAAAAATGCTTCCAAAATATACTTATTTTAAAATATATGTTTGTGTATATTTCATCATAACCATTGTAGGGTATGGTATTTTTTTATGGGGGTCATTCATTGCCTTCGAAGAAATTTGATAGTCTGGCTGTAAGTTAGTGTATGATGACTACTGTCAGTGAAGGTTTGAGAAGCTGGGGGATTGGAATATTTTTGTTTTAGTATATTTTAGAGATTTTTGTGCATATTCATCATAACCAGTGTAGTTTATATGGTCTTAGTATTATAATTCTCCAAATGTCTATACAACTAAGACTTCGCTATTTGTTGCCTGATTTGTTAGAGAAATTCCTGGAAAAGTCTTGTATTGTAAGAGAAGACTTTTTTTTTTCTTTTTTTAGGTGGGTTGTGACCCTCATCATCAATGTCTTGCTGTCACCTTTGCAGTAAAAAAGGGTTTTCATCTCAAAAGTAATTACCAATTCTATTAGTAATTGTAAAATGAGGAAGCTGGCTCCCTCCCCTCCCTATTTGCACTTGCACTTGGACCCTGGCTCTCTCCTCCTCCCTATTTGAACTTTGACCCTGGCTCTATCCCTTTCATTATTTGCACTTGGACCCTATCTGTCATGGCCAGGTGTCACACTGAAAAAGAATCCCTTTCAATTCAATGATTGGCTGTCCTAAAAAAAATGGTTGAACGATTCATTTTAACAGCATCTAGGGTTAATTTATGCTAAGAGGTTAGGGAATTGCATTCGTTGTATGTTCATATTTACATTTATTGTATAGCAGTTTCTCAAGAGGGTTATTTTTGCAGGCGGTCATTTTATGTCTTGGGTTTAGGGTGTCCTGTTCATTTTACATTCATATTTATATTTTTTGTTTCTTTAGATTATTATTTATGGCACAGTCATTCAAATATAGTTTTTTTTGGTTTTTTTTGTTATCCACAGTCTTATCAAATAGAAATAATTTTTAAATTGTCTTATTTGACCCATAGATGGGACGCTAACAGGTTCTACCACTTTGGGTCAGCATTGGTTTGGTTTGTTTTGTTTTAATGGTCACTTAATGCTGACAAAGTTTTGAAATAGATTCATTCTTAATGGATACTAATTTTGTTTTATAAACACATTTTTCTATTTAACCTATAGATGGGACCCCAACAGGTACTACCACTTCAGGTCAGAGTGGACCTGGGAGCAATGGTGATGAAGAGGCACACCACACTCCCCAGATCTCGAGAACTAGATCCTCATCATCAGATACAATTTAGTGTCCTACCCAGAACACATCTCTTTTTTTTGGGGGGGAAGGGGGGGTCTTACCCCTCCACAGGGATATAGTCAATGTAGTCTAAACACTACCAACATGGTGTCCTAAAAAAAGCTAGAAACTCTGGGTTTTTTGTTTAGGTTCATACTATAGCTCCAAGTCAGCAAAACTATTAAAATGAAATATTTGAAATATGAGGCTCATTCAATAAATAAGGTGAATTTTGTAAAAGAAGTAGGCAATAAGAAGCACTGTTTACAGTTGCATCTTTTTAAAAGAAAATCAATAGTGATGAGACCTTTCCTGTCCCAGAAGACCTTCTTTACTGACTGCTGTGCCCTAAACTTTTACTTTACTGAAGAGTGTGTTTCCACTCCATGGACAGTCTTTTTGACTCAGAGCTCATAGTGGCAAACCCATGTTTAGCCCATTTGTATACATGTTTTAAATAAAACATGCTTCTCAGTACATATACTTTTAAGGAACACAAATATTAATATACAGATGCTTAGGAGTTTGTTTGTTTTTGGGGGGAGGGCATCTGAAATTGTAAATCTGAATATTGTATTTTAAGTATTGTATTTTCATAATAAAACACACAACACAGATTAATTGATAAAACACTAGAGGGTATGTGTTTAGCAACCCCTCTGCACAAGCATAATATGACACAAGGTCAATTTTTAAGGGGAGTTTAACAGGTTCTTGCATGTTAACACTTAACCATCAAAGATTTGATGGCAGATCTCTGTCTGGAGCACTCTGTTTAATCTGATGCTATTTTGAACAGCCTCTAAACAAACAGTTTTGGAGATTACAATAATTTTTTGCTATAAACCAATTCCAAACAATGCTGTCAACATGTACGGAAAAAAAATAAGAAAAATACATTTTTGCTTTTATCAAAAAATCCTCCTTTAGCTCAATGGTAGAGCGTTCAGCTAGAAACCGCAAGGTTCTTAGTTCGATACCAGCCAACTCAGCGTATGAATAGCACTGGGATCTGTGCAGTAAAGTAAGGAGCTGATGGTAGGTGTGGCACTCCACCTCAGATGCTAAAAAAATCTCCTTAGTTAGCGCTAGTGAAAAGGGGATATACTCACTCGCTGATTGGCTGATACCGACTTTAGGCCACCCCGACGACATATTTACTGAATAGCCCTTGTATTATTAATTTTTAGGGGTATTCAAGGGTATCTGAAATTTTTGTATGAACCAAAACCCAACTCATAGTAGGTATTAACCCAACCTAACCCATTTTCCACAGATAAAATGTGATACAAGGTTGCAAGTATAGGGCATCCAGTGAGGATTGAACTCGCTTTTCAGTAATAATGGATTTGTGAGGGGCCGTAGTAGATAAATGGTAAAAATAAATAAAATGTCCTTTAAATCTATATATTAATACTCATGTTCCTTAATTGTATGTCCATTATCATCTTGCAACACCCTCTAGGTTAAAAATGAGACTGTCCAAATCATCCAAGATGAAAAAAAAAAAAAAAAAAAAAATGTAAATCCTGATTATTTGGTGTTGCTTATCTGCCAAATTGTTATTTCTTATAAGTGTCATCACTTCAATTCAATAATGGACCATTTTGTTTTTAAATAAAGAGAGGCGGTAAGCGCACAGAAGCGATGAAAAAAAGAGTGAGAGAGTTAAATCAAGATTATTATACATTTTACATATTGAACTATTTTGCATTAGCTATTAAGTAAACATAAATGTAATATTTGAATTATCATACTGGGTATATCGTGCAAGTAGGAATAATCAAACTAAACTCCTAAAAGTGACCTCCTTTATTTTTAAGAATGACCATTTTACACTCTTTGAAATAGTTTAATATGTAAAAAGTAAAGTTGTCGGGTCGGCCTAATGTCCGTATCAGCATAACAGCGAGGAAGTCTATCCCCTTTTCACTAGCGCTAGACCAAGGAGATTATTCTAGCATCTGAGATGGAGCACCACAACTACCATCAGCTCCTCACTTTACTGCACAGTAAAGTGCTACTCACACGCTGAGTTGGCGAGGGCTGGTATTGAACCAGGAACCTAGCAATTCCTAGCTGAACGCTCTACCAACTGAGCTAATAATCTTGATTTAACTATTTATCACACTTTTTTTTCTTTCTTTCCTTCTTTTCATTATGTTCGATTGAAACAGATTAGTGATATTGCTTTCACACACTCACCCCCTCTCTCTATGCTTCACCTACTCTTTCTTTTTTTCTGTGTAGCATTATCCTCACTCTAACTTTCCCTTTTTATTTCTTCTTATATATTTTCTGTGTATTCTTTATGATAAAAATGGAATGGTCCATTATTTAGCTGAGGTGACAACACTCATAAATATGAATTCGGCAGATAAGCAACACCATATAATCAGGATTTACATTTTTGCATTTCATCTTGGATCATTTGGACAGTCTCAATGTTGCAAGATGATAATGATTGTACAATTAGGGAATACGAGTATTAATATATAGAAGATTAACTTGTTTGGGACATATGTATTAGGTTATTTGTTTTACTTGTTACATCTTTCCTCACCGAATATTCAATGTTAGTGTATCTACGAATGTCAAGTGATAATGGACATACAATTAAGGGACACAAGTATTAATACATAAAAATTTGATGTATTTAAAAGAAAAAAAAAATAAAAGGAAATTACTAATGGGTGCCCCAGAAATCCCTCGGTTTGCTTTGCTAATCTGTGATGGATTCCTGTGTAATCTCCAAGACTAAATCCAAGATAACAGGCTTACCTTGTTCCCAAAAGTCCATTTTCATTACTGCTGATGAGGTCGATCAATCAAAATTACATCTACTCTCATTTTTATGTAAAATCTTAGTGTTTCGAAAAATAATCTAAAAGCTTACTTAAAAGAAAAAAATAACAAAATAACAAAAAGATCTTTTGAAGGATAAGCACGTAAAAGATAATCCAAGATTAGTCATTAGGAGAAAAAAAAAATAAGATTACAAGGTAATGACAAAAAAAACCCAGAAAACTGAGAACTAAACAAGCTGTAAAAGTGAATAATTGATAAAATGTGAAGAGTCGTAGGAAAATATAATGAGGACACGTAAAAAGTTATTTTTAATGGACCTTTTTGTGTATGTTATTTCTTTAAAGATTTTTGACAACTTAAATAAGATTTTGAAAGGTGACAGAAAAATAATATAAAAAAATAAGATCTACGAGAAAATTCTAAAATCAAGAATTTAAAAAAATAAAAATAAGTTTGAAAATCAATTTCTGATTTTTCTTTTTAAACTAATTATAAAAAAAGAAAGTTGCTTTTCTACGATACAGAACGTTAATCTGCATTTAATTGATTTAACTGAGTTTAACCTTTTTAACTGATATTCAAGGCTGAGCACTATAATTCACATACCTAGGCAGTAATGTCTCATCTACATATATACAAGAAAAAAAAAAAATAATAATAGAGAAAATATAAAATTTAAGTAAAGGGGCCGGGTTAACTCAGTCGGTAGAGCGTTCGGCTAAAACCACAAGGTTCATAGTTTGATACCAGTCCCCGCCAACTCAGCGTATGAGTAGCACAGGGATCTGTGCGGTAAAGTAAGGAGCTGATGGTAGGTGTGGCGCTCCACCTCAGATGCTAAAACAATCTCCTTGGTCTAGCGCTATTGAAAAGGGGATAGACTCCCTCGCTGACTGGCTGATACCAACTTTAGGCCGCCCGTCGACTTTACTTTTACTACTACTCTATTATCATTTTATTCTATCTTGTATTTAAAATAACAAGGAATAGAATACAATGTATACAAGGACAAACTCTTGGTCAAAACACATGTCGGCATTTCAATAAATAGATTTTTATCCATACATTTTCTTTCTCTTTATCTTTCAACATAATTGTTGGATTCACTTCCATTTTTCAACTTACATATATATATATATATATATATGAATGTAAGATTGCTGATATCCATTACCCATTATATATATAATAAGATTGGTGACATACATTATAAGCTGTAGATGCACTTAGAAATGACGGAACTAAGAAGACTTTTCATCTTGTCTCATTTATATAAAACTGACAGGAAGAACTAAGTATGTAAACTAATTGAAAGCTTATGCTTTCAGAAATAATTTATATTGGATTTTCCATTTCCTCAACGGTTAGGGACACATGGGGGAGGGGGGACTAAATGTAGGGCTTTACTCGTCTTCATTTAGGCTTTTACCATAAATAACTCATCCAAAAGTGAAATGTTACAATTTTATATATATATATATATACACACACACACACACACAAGGTGTGTCAAAAAAGTATCAAGATTTTTTGTACTTTTTACACACCTTGTATTCTGAAAAAAAAAAGTTCCATTCATTAACTTTTATCAGAATACAATATATCTTATGTGTATATATTTAAATGTGCAGTGATGCTGATAGATTTTAGTGACGCATGGATTAAATTTGATGGGTCCCAACTAAAGTTTCTTAATAAATTGCAGAATTTTTATCAATGAACAACTAAAGCCGTCAAACCCCTACCTTGTACTCCATACAGCATAATTCATTTCCAAGAAAATATTGAAATGTATTTACAGTTAGCTGGAAATGGTCGGGGAAGAAAAAAAAAACACTGGGTCCCATGGATATGATTTTTTGGTGTCTTTTTAGATTTTTATGCATCAGTGATGCAGGACCCATACCTATTCAGTATATGTATAAAAACATCAGAAGTTGGTTCACTTCATAAATAGGAGGGGTGCTCCTTGCAGCTTTGCTAAGATCTTAATTTTTTAGGCTTCACTTATTTTATTTTATCGGAGAGCACAGTGGTGTACTGGTTAGATTCATAGGAAATGGACTCATCAACCCGAGTTCAAATCCTGAACAAAACCACAGTTCACATAGTGCAAATACCCTTGGGAAAGGTATGAAACCAACTATTCTCCCTCTAGCTATGGGTAAATAGTAGGGCAGACTGGGATTTTTAACCTTGGTTAGGCAACCAGTATAGTAGAAGGGAAACTCTGAATTCAAACCTCTTAAATCTCTGCTTGCGGTGGTCACTACTAGAATAGGCTCAAGGCCTACTTATATATCAATTTAAAAAAAAAAAAATTCTTTTAAGAAAGTGAACAGCTAAGAATAAAATTTGATTATTTTCTGATACTTATATTATTTGCCTTTTATTCTAATCTTGGAAGCAGCAACCCCCAAAGTGCAGCTGCATGGCCACTTGCCTCCTATCACAAAAAAACATCAAAAAAAACAAACAAGCACAAACTCATAAGTGACATTCTCCAGTGGACACCTACATATGACAAATCAATGTAGGCTGACCAGTAACAATCAGTTCTGTACAGATTCTGGATGCCATGCAGAAGACCTGCCTGGGGTGATGACCAATAGGGATAGTTGACGAGAGTCATGGAAATCTGTGTTGATATCATAACCTGATGATGTATCCTCCCAGTAAAAGGGGTGGCTCCTGGGTATGACCCTAAAAGCATCTGGGGGTGGGACTCAAGTTTTGGAGATCTGGGGAGTGTGAAATATCCTTTCATTGCCATTACTTCCAGGTCCACTCTGACCTGGAGATGTTGTACATCTTGGGGTCCCATCTATAGGTCAAATAGATCTGTTTGCAAATTCTTTCTACTAGATAGGTTGGTTAGCTGGTGTTTAATGGCATACCAAGCCTTGTGGGTTATTCAATTCCAAATCTTGTTTCTTTTATGAATATATATATTTGTTTAACTTCATGTGTATTAATAAATTGGTAGAAATTATTTGTTTGATCTTTCATTAACTTCATGTGAATTAATTGGTAAAAATAACTTTTAACTCTTTGCCTACCAATTTTCCCCCCGTATTTTTACCTGTAGGATGGTATAAGATTAAGATTAGTGAAATAGATCACTAATTATCACTGAGACTATTCTAGTAGTGACCACCCCAAGCACAGTTTAACAGGTTTATATTAGGAGTTTTCCCTTCTCCTAAACTGGTTGCCTAACCAAGGTTAAAGAGCTCAGTCTGCCCTACTATTTACCCATACCTGGAGGGAGAGTAGTTGGATTCATACCTTTCCCAAGGGTATTAGCGCTATGTGAACTGTAGCTTCATCCAGGATTTGAACTCTGATTGACGAATCTATTTCCTACAACTCTAACCACTACACCACGGCCACCAACATTTCAAAATTCCCTATCTATTCACCTCAGAACTCATTCAATTCAAAGTTCTATTATTATTGTAATTTGTGTTTTTCTGATCAATTATAATAAAGTAACCATCAGTTTTTACATTTTCCTTGGTTGTGGTATGTGTAGAAACAGTGGGAGAGCCACTGTGAGCAACTTAAAGTAGGCAAAGAGTTAAGTTAATTTGTTAGAGGGTCCAGCTAGGTCAGTCGGTAGGGCATTCACCAAAAATCACAAGGTTCCAGGTTCAATACTAGTCCTTTCCAACTCAGCACATGAACAGCACAACTTGGGTTTCTCTAATTTGTGTGGTAAAACATCTTGGAGCTGACAGTAGATATGGTGCTCAGTCTCAGCAAAAAAAAATCTCACTTGTCTAGAGCAATTGAAAAGGGATAGACTCCCTCACTGTTCAACTAATACTTACAATAGGCCACATTGCTAACTTAATGTTAACTTTACTAGTAGACAGGAATATTTGATGTGCTATAACTGTGCGTAAAAAAACTCTTAAAGTACACATAAAATGTAAATATAAATGTATAAGGTATATAGTTTCCTAATCCCTAGGCATATAATAACCCCAGACTGGTTGACATGCCATTAAAATGAATCAACTTTATATGAGGAGATTCTATCGATTTCTAATTTAGATTATATCTTGTAATAAAGTTCTGGAGTTTTATGGTTAAAATGAGAATAATCGAGTTGTCTATTTGCTGCTTGTCAAACTTGGCATATCAACGTGTGTGTGTGTATGTTATATATATATATATATATATATATATATATATATATATATATCTTTGTATTTATAATCAGTTAAGAACTTCATATATAGGTATACATATTCATCCAGAGATAGCCACATATGTTTGCTTACATAATTGCATATACTTACATAGTTATATAGACTGTATTTTATATATATATATGTGTGTGAATATGCATACTTATATATGAAGTTCATAACTTATTAGAAATAAAAGTCTCTCTCTCTCTATATATATATATATATATATATATATATATATATATATATATATATATATAATGTTTGTATACATAATTGCATAGACTGTATAGATAGGTGCATAGATAATGCAATTTAGTATATTTATTTCATTTTCCACCTACAGAAACTAACAAAGAGAAGAGTTGCATATGCATATATTTGCTTCATTGTGCATATGTACTTAACTGTCTATACTTGTTGGCTTCAACTGATGTATATCTTGAAACATCTCTAGTTCGGATTGCACAGCTTCTCTAATAGTGTGTTAGTATCGGTTTTTGTGTACACACGGTTTGTACACACGAAAAACGAGACTAACGCATGCGTTGCCGTTGTGTTTGTGTGTACGCTTACGTTGTTGCCCTCTTTAATAAAACTGATCTTTGCTGTCGGGTTGCCAAGCACATTCACATAAGCTAATAAATACAGGATTGATTCAACTTCAAAGCTATGTCCATCCTTCCACGCGCACAAACATTCCTGGAGCCATTCTTGTCATATTGTATCTAATATCATTTTGAAACAGATGCAATGCAAGTTATATAAGATCTCCTCCGCTAGCAGCCAGCTTACAACCCCGTGTTGTTAAAAATATGTTTCAAATATATATTTATCAACCCCTCCGCACGAGCAGGATGTGACACATGGTCAATTTCTTAAGCAGAGTTCAACAGGTTTGAATTCATTGTTTTCCTTTCCTAGACTGGTTGCTTAACCAAGGTTATGTTAAACACGCTAAACTAAGGGGACAGTTAACAGCCAATACTAACATCACAAACGACAATAAATGTATTCAGGTTGTTTATTTCAACTTACATTTGCTCCACTTGTCAACGTCCGAAGTCCGTTGCCATGAAACGCTCTTTACACGAAAACGCATGGGCACACTTAAAGGGTTTCTTAAAAGAGAAGAGTTCTCTTCCATGACATTAATAGGTTAAAGAGCCCAGTCTGCCCTACTATTTATCCATAGCTGGAGGGAGAGTAGGATTCATACCTTTCCATGGGGTATTAGTGCTAAGTGAAATGCAATTACCACGTCCAGGATTTGAACTCGGGGCGACGAGTCCATTTCCCATGACTTTAACCATTACACCACGTGCTTCCATAAAAATGTGTTTCAAATAACCGACAGAATGCTTACTCATTGATTGACTCATTATCATTGGATTCTTTTTCTTCCTAGACTAGTGGTTCTCAACCGGGGTCTTTGTAACATCATTGTGGGTCCATGTAACATTACTGGAGTCCACACAAAAAAATGTGTTATGAATATATGGATTCATACCTTTCCTAAGAGTATTAGCGCTATGTGAAATACAAACAGCCTTTGAACCCGGGTTGAGTCCATTTCCTACGACACTAACCATAATGCCATGCACCTCCATTGCTGATAATAGTTACTTATTGATCAACTAGTTATCTTTGTACTCCATTTTCTACTAGACTGATATACTAATGATAAGACTTCATCAAATCTACTATACAACAAAAAAAGCAAATAAAAAATAAAACAAATCTCTTCCATTTTCTTTAGTGTGGATTGGATGTTATTACATTGATTGTGAAAGGAGGGGGGGTAAGTGTATTTTACGAGTTTCAAGCTCAGATATTTATTGATGGAAAGATGTAGAAGTAAATCTGGTCAGCTATGGAAAAAAAAAAAAAAAAAAAAAAAACAAATGGAGACCAAACAGAATTGAGTCAAATACATTACTTGTAGAACTATCTCAATGCTCAGATAATAAACCATCTTTAATGCCTTTTTGCACATAGTTTTTTTTTTTAAGACTGAATTTTATGTCTGACCTGGAGAAAGTAGAAAAGGAGAAAATATTCAGGCTTAGCTTTTGAGTCAGAGAAAAATCTTATTTGTGTATTAATATGATTATTTACCAGAGGGACTTGTGGATATACCACAGTATGATAATTTAATTATTACAACATTTAATATGTTTACTCAAGAACTAGATAAATACTTGAGAGCACATTGATTTTATGTCTGACCTGGGGAATGCAGAAAAGAGTAAAATATTCAGGCTTAGGTTTTAAGTCGAAGAAAAATCTTATTCAGTATTAATTTTAAATATACTAGTAAATATATACACCCTCCAGGTGCAAGTATTTAGGTCTTAATGTAATAAAATATATTAAATTAGAAAGGTTAATGAAACTAAATAAGAATGCAGATAAAAAGATTTTTAAAAAAGAGAAGGTATAATGGAAAAATAGAACAACTGAAACTTACTCTTCGCTTACTCCCGTCTTTTATTGATAAATTTTCCTAATTTAACTATTTTGTTAAATTAAGAAATAAAAAATAAAATGACAGTTATTTTTTCTTGTTAATGGATTTCTTTTAAGATTTATCCCTGAGACTTTTGCTCATATTCATTAAGATAAAACCAAACAATTAGAAATCAATAATACTAAGCACATATTTATTAAAATCAAATTTTTAATGTCAATATACAATTTAGCCTTTCCATTCACACTATTTTGTTGTATATAAAAATACAATTGCATATTATGGGTATGTGGATACAGCCAACAGTATTAATAATTAATAAACAATTTTATTAATAATTGAGGTTTAAATAAGAATAAAATCATGGAGAATGTGACATCAATAATTAAGGGAATTGTGACTTGAATAGTAATATAGTTTTGCTTACAGACAAACAAACACACAATCTCCCTTATAAGATTATTTACCAGCGGAACCTGTGGATATAGCATAGTATGATATTTTAATTATGATGTTCGATATGTTTATTATACTTTTTACATATCTTAAGTAATCTTGATTTGTTACATAATCATTAGATACCTAATGATTATGACAATAGTGTAGAAATCATATTAGTACAGCTGATGGCCTTGAGGGTGAGTGACGGTGGCTTGACCTCAATCTCACCTTGCGTTCTGGGGATGGAACGTGAGAACGGAAGGCAATAGAAGCCCCTTCCGGTTTAAGGGGTAAGCAACTCAGTTAGTTAGAGTTAGAACTTAGAAGTGAAGCTAGCAAGATGTGAGTCTCACTGCATGATTGTCTGGTCTAGGGGTCTATGAATAAAGTAACATCATCGTAAATCGAAGTCTTGTGTTAATTACTAAAAACTAACAATGACACAAGGCTTCTGATAAGAGGTGATCCCCAACAGAGACCAGACCCGAAGTCCCCAAGAAACACCACAACAAGACAAGACCAAGATAGATGATAGAAGAACCAAGCCGGCCAGAAGAATAGACGACCAGAGTAAGAAGTAAGAGAAGTATATAACATATAGATATATAGTGCCGGTAAAGAGGGTATACAACAGATTTAACTGTCTCTCACTCTTTTTTTTCTTTCTCTCATTCTTTTCATTATGTTCATTTTTGTTTCTCCTTATGTGAGCTTATTTTTGTGGCAAGCTTTTTGCATTTTTGTCCTAAATTTTGTGTTTAATGTAAACTATATAAATTCTTATTTTTATTATTACACACTCATAAAAAGTTGAACAAGTGTTAAATTTAGCTGCTACATACACAAGATATATTAGAATTTTTTCCCAGAATTTAGTAGTCCAATGTTAGGTGTGTATGTATATTTTATTAATGATTGAGGTTTAAATAAAATCATGGAGAATGTGACATCAATAAATAAATAATCAATACACAAATAATTATGGTATATAGTACTAGTTGAAGAAATTCCCATTATGCTTATATCACTAGAAAAGGTATTACATAATACATGGGGAGCCTACGAATTATGTACAGTAGTGTAGTTAAATTCAAAATAACAGAATTCATAAATGGAAAGTTTCCATTATATCATATTATACCATAGAGGCATTGTATATTATTGGCCCATTATGTATACCAGCAATGCTATCAAAACTTCGAAAGAGAAAATGGAAACGTTAGGGCCATTTTGACCGGTGCTTTGTCAAAAGTAACGACCGGTAGATCGTTTAAAAGTCACAATGTAAATCAAATGGGTAAAAGAGAGATTCAATCAAGCAAAATATATATATATATATATATATATATATATATATATATATATATATATATATATAGTTAATATTCGTAATATAGTTTACAATTTTTATAAGTAAATTGTGCTCAATATTATTGATAGAAGATATATATATAAGTTAGAGTAGCAAAGACATAAAGTCAACATTGCTTTTAAAGAAATAATAGTGTATTTATGTATGTGCTATACTGTATTTAATGTATACAATATTAATCAATGATAAAAAATCCTTTAGTGAGGAGAAACTGTTCTTTGAGCAAACATAAGCAATGTGTTAAACAAAAACATAATAAATTCCTTTTTAAAATTTTTTTTTATTTGAAGAGAAAAACTTCAGTGGACATGGCTTGTTTTTTGGGTTAAACTTGCAAATCATCGTCAAAATTAAAACGGAAACTTATTTGGTGGTGGTGATCCATGACAGTAACTACAGTGTATGAATGAACTTTTTTACGAATTGGGTTACGGTTTGGGGATTAAGGTTGTTTTTAATTACGTATTGCTTAAAAAAAACAACAATAAAAAAACCCAAATTACTATACATTAAATTAATCACTTTCAATTAAACTTGGTTTAAAAAAAAATATTTTTCAACATTAAATGTATAGTAATTTTTTTTTGTTGTTGTTTAAGCAATACATAATTAAAAACAACCTTAATCCCTAAACCGTAACCCAATTCACAAAAAAGTTCATTCACACACTAGTTAAACTGTCATGGATCACCACCAAATAAGTTTCCGTTTTAATTTTGATGACGATTTGCAAGTTTAACCATTTTTTTGAGGCCATCTCTGCATTGAATATGATCACCACAGCATTTCGCTGGGGTGCTGTAGTCTAAGCTCATCCCTGCACATTTTATATTCATCCTATTTAATAAAGTCCTGTTTATTAGCTTCTATTATAATAAACAGGACTTTATAACTACTGCCTCATACTGAAATCGCACAGATTATCGAGCTGTTATTGAATAGCGGTTGCCCCCCGTGTTAATTAGATAAGACCGACATAGTGAAACCCGAGATAGAAGAGTCGGGGGTTAGAAGCAATTTCTCTTTTCGGCATTTGAGCCAGACTTGAGTTGAGTGCTGCACCAGACTCTCATTACATTGAATTGAAGAGGGCTATACTTTTATTAGGCGCAACATTCTTCTCTCCCAATTCTGTCTCATAAAATATCTTCCCTGCCCTGAATCACATGTCAACTGTCAATTGCATTAGAGAAGCAGAACACCACAAAATATTTATATTCCATCATGTTCACGAGGCCCATTTAATATTCGAGACAATGCCATTCGTCTTGGATTTCATCATTAAAAAAAAAGGGGGCGGGGGATACGAACCTGAAATTGGATCTGTAGATCCTTCATAACATATAGACATCAACATAAGAATGCACAATTCCACCCTATATGTTTGTGTGTGTGTGTGTGTGTGTGTATATATATATATATATATATATATATATACACATACACACACATATATATAGAGAGAGAGTGAGAAAGGGAAGGAGGGAGTTTAAAGGTTGTATTATATTGAGAGTGGTCAATATCTTGAATGGACTATATATATATATTATATATATATATATATATATATATATATATATATATATATATATAATATATATATATATATATATATAGCAATATTAATTCTAATGTCAAGTCTACAAATTAACAGTTTTGCCTCTTCAGGCATATATATATATATATATATGCCTGAAGAGGCAAAACTGTTAATTTGTAGACTTGACTCATTAGAATTAATATTGCTATATATATATATATCCCCACACATTGGAACTGCTTATATATATATGAGAGAGAGAGACATCATTACTGTATTTAAAGGCTGTAGTATATTGAGAATAATCGATATGTGGGATAGACCATATATATATAATATATATATATATATATATATATATATATATTAGAGAGAGAGAGAGAGAGATAGATATCATTACTGTGTTTAAAAGTTGTAATATATTGAAAGTGGATGATATCTGTCATAGAACATATAGGCATTATATATATATATATATATATATCATAGAGAGAGATACCTAGACAGATATTATTACTGTGTTTAAATGTGGTATTATATTGACAGTGGTCGATATCTGGGATAGACCATATATATAGGCAGTGTCTATATCTATATATATATATACATAGAAAGAATGGGTATGTGACAAAAATATAGGAGTAAAGAAGGAGAAAAACTGAAAACAAAAATGAAGAATGAATAAAACCTACACCCAAAATGGCTAAAAAAAAATAAATGAATAAAAAAGAAAAGCCAAAAAGCCAAAATAAATTAAATAATAGAAAGTGGATGATTATGAAGATAGTAAACAAGGCAAATAATACAGAAATGTATCTGGAGGGGGAGGAGGTAGCGGTGGTAGGAGGTTTAGTGAAGAAGTGAACCAGGGAGAGGCAAGAAAATGGCCGCCCATGTCAGAGGGCAGTAATGAGAATTGTCAGATCTGTTGGACATGTTTAATAGTTTTTGTTAAAGAGGGCAGCAAAGGGTGAATGGGGGTTAGATTATGGGTTAGGGGGCAGGAAAATGCTGTTAAGGAATGGGAGTAGACAGAAGAGAACTATGAAACTAGATGGGGGGGGGCAAAATGACCAAAAAAAAAAAGAGGGTGAGTCAAATTCTGAGGAAAAGAGAAGAAAAGACAATGAGTCAAATTTGGGAAGTGATTGTGAACTGCACCCAACCCTCCTTCCAGGGACCGCGGGGGGGGGGCTTGAGAAATGTAATTGAGCAATAAATAGGAGGAAAGATAATTGGGTAAGAATAAAGGAAAAAAATAATAGAAAAGGAGAGAATGAGAATAAGTATCTAGGAAAAATTGAGTTGAAAAAAAAAAATAATAGGAAGGAAAATTGAAAAAGATTAAAAAGGAAAACTGGGTTGTATATTAAATGGAGAAAGAAAAAAATAGAATTGAACTTGGAAAATTAGGAGTTGCACACAGAACTTGGAAAATTAAGAGGCTAGGTATGAACTTGGACTGAACTTGGAAAATTTGGAAACTAGGACTGAATTAGGAAAATTTAGTGACTCGGATTGAATTAGGAAAATAGGATTAAATAAGGAGACAAGAACTGAACTCTGGGAAAATTTAGTATCTTAGACTGAATTCTGGCAAAATTTAGGAAACTTGGACTGAACTCTCGGAAAATTTAGTATCTTGGACTGAAGTCGGAAAATTTGGAAACTTGGACTGAACTCGAAAAACTTGGACTGAACTTGGACTGAACTCGAGAAATTTGGGAACTTGGATTGAACTCTGGGAAAATTTAGTATCTTGGACTGAAGTCGGAAAATTAGGAAACTTGGATTAAAATCGGGGATATTTGGAAACTTGGACTGAACTCATGGAAATTGAGTAATTTGGACTGAACTCGGGAGATTAGGACTGAACTCAGAAAATTTGAGACTAGGATTCATCCTTGAAAATTTGGAGACTAGAAATGAATTAGGAAACTTAAGAGACAAGGATTGAACTAAACAAAAAAAAATTAAACATCAGAAAATAAAAAAGAAGAAAACTTGAACTAAAGAGATTATTGTGGATAACAAAAGAACAAATATGGTTTTCCAACATTGACATCAATGTGGGTCGTGTAGTACCAAAGATTTTTATCTTTGAAATAGAAATGTTCTTTTTGTGGAGGAGACAAAAAAAAGATATTTTTGCCTACCAATAGAAAACAAAATGCAATAAAAGAGACCAAGAAAAAAGAATTGTTGGCATGGCTCAAAGAGATTTGTCCAAAGATGTGCTTTTCACAGACATGACACTCTCTCTTTTATGTAGAGATTATTAAATGAATGCACAAGAGGAGATATTTTGCTGTAAGTCGATATTACAAATATAAGGCTGACAGCAATGGAAAAATACATTGGACGGTTCTGAAATTAGTTTTCACCATTCTGGAGGAATCAATAGTTGTTATATGAAAATAAACCCAGATTTTACTAGTATGAAACTGGCTACAAATTAAAAAAGAATAATTTCCTCGGAGCAATGTTATATGAAAGTAAAAAGTTTCCTCAGAAAAATGTTATATAGTTGTTATATGAAAATAAACCCAGATTTTATAAGTATGAAACTGACTACAAAAGGAAATAGCAATTCTAAGGCTAAAAAAATAGTTTCATCTGAGCAGTGTTAATATTTATACACAGTGAATATTGTAGATTTTATAAGCAGAATATTAACAACCATAATTATTTGTGTATAAAATGCACAATTTTCCCTAGATATTTCAACCCATGCATATCATATATAAAAACTATATAATAAATTTTTCTTCTGGTCATGCCACACCATATTCTAGATGGGGAAACTGAAAGTAAATTATATCTATAGTCCAAACTAATGGTTTACAAGCATCTAAAAAATTCAGATAAATAGAGTGAACACATTCAAAAATGAGTGTCACTTCAAATCTTTTAAACCTTCAGTCTTTTGCTCTGCTCTGTCCTGTGAAGCACATCAACAAAAACTCTTGTGTCACTGAAAGTGTAGAGCAAGAGACAATTTGTCAGAGAGGAAAAGATTTGGGGACTGAAAATGGCAGTTTTTGCTTCGCAATTTGTCACAGTAACTTTATTGCATAAAGAGAAGTCAGATTCAAAGATTTTGTGGGCCCACTCCACTAACCTGCTCAAAAATTCAGACAAATAGTTTTTACCATATTTGAAAATGAGCATCACCAAGCTGGCTAACCTCAAATCTCAATCAGTTTTTAATATTTAAAATGAGCATCACCAAGCTGGCTAACCTCAAATCTCAAATAGTTTTTACCATATTTGAAAATGAGCATCACCAAGCTGGCTAACCTCAAATCTCAAATAGTTTTTACCATATTTGAAAATGAGCATCACCAAGCTGGCTAACCTCAAATCTCAAATAGTTTTTACCATATTTAAAATGAGCATCACCAAGCTGGCTAACCTCAAATCTCAAATACATCACCAAGCTGGCTAACCTCATCACCAAGCTGGCTAACCTCAAATCTCAAATAGTTTTTACCATATTTGAAAATGAGCATCACCAAGCTGGCTAACTCAAATCTCAAAAGTTTTTACCATATTTGAAAATGAGCATCACCAAGCTGGCTAACCTCAAATCTCAATAGTTTTTACCATATTTAAAAATGAGCATCACCAAGCTGGCTAACCTCAAATCTCAAATAGTTTTTACCATATTTGAAAATGAGCATCACCAAGCTGGCTAACCTCAAATCTCAAATAGTTTTTTACCATATTTAAAAATGAGCATCACCAAGCTGGCTAACCTCAAATCTCAAATAGTTTTTACCATATTTGAAAATGAGCATCACCAAGCTGGCTAACCTCAAATCTCAAATAGTTTTTACCATATTTAAAATGAGCATCACCAAGCTGGCTAACTCAAAATAGTTTTTACATATTTGAAAATGAGCATCACCAAGCTGGCTTTGGCTAACCTCAAATCTCAAATAGTTTTTAACATATTTGAAAATGAGCATCACCAAGCTGGCTAACCTCTCAAATAAATAGTTTTTAACCATATTTAAAATGAGCATCACCAAGCTGCTAAATCTCACCATATTTAAAAATGAGCATCACCAAGCTGGCTAACCTCAAATCTCAATAGTTTTTACATATTTGAAAATGAGCATCACCAAGCTGGCTAACCTCAAATCTCAAATAGTTTTTACCATATTTGAAAATGAGCATCACCAAGCTGGCTAACCTCAAATCTCAAATAGTTTTTACCATATTTAAAAATGAGCATCACCAAGCTGGCTAACCTCAAATCTCAAATAGTTTTTACCATATTTGAAAATGAGCATCACCAAGCTGGCTAACCTCAAATCTCAAATAGTTTTTACATATTTGAAAATGAGCATCACCAAGCTGGCTAATCTCAAATAGTTTTTAACATATTTGAAAATGAGCATCACCAAGCTGGCTACCTGGCTGGCTAACCTCAAATCTCAAATAGTTTTTAACATATTTGAAATGAGCATCACCAAGCTGGCTAACCTCAAATCTCAAATAGTTTTTACCATATTTGAAAATGAGCATCACCAAGCTGGCTAACCTCAAATCTCAAATAGTTTTTACCATATTTGAAAATGAGCATCACCAAGCTGGCTAACCTCAAATCTCAAATAGTTTTTAACATATAAAATGAGCATCACCAAGCTGGCTAATGAAAATGAGCATCACCAAGCTGGCTAACCTCAAATCTCAAAGTTTTTAAATATTTGAAAATGAGCATCACCAAGCTGGCTAACCTCAAATCTCAAATAGTTTTTACCATATTTGAAAATGAGCATCACCAAGCTGGCTAACCTCAAATCTCAAATAGTTTTTAACATATTTGAAAATGAGCATCACCAAGCTAGCTAACCTCGAATCTCAAATAGTTTTTAACATATTTGAAAATGAGCATCACCAAGCTGGCTAACCTCAAATCTTTTAAACCTTCAGTCTTTTGCTCTGCCCTGTGAAGCACACACCCACAAAAGCTGTTGTGTCACTAAAAGTGTAGAGCAAGAGACAATCTTGTCAGAGAGGAAAAAGATTTGGGGACTGAAAATGGCAGTTTTCGCTTTGCAATTTGTCACAGTAACTTTATTGCATTCAGAATGCAGCAGAAAAATGGTAAAAAGAAAGCAGATTAATGTGTGCAGTGGAAGATTGGAATTGGATTGCCAGTGTGCATTCAACCCAGAGTTATGCAAGAATTTGCAGCAGAGGAAGGTGGATGTCTTCAATTCAACATGACTTGTCAACCTTGTTAATGTGCATTTCACTCGACAGAAGCATTAAGCATTTTAGCGATTAATATATTTTTTTTTTTTACATTCAAATGATAAACAGTCATGAAGTTAAATATTTCAATTACATGAATTATGTAAGCAAGGTTTATAGATTCAGTTTTACAAGATGAATTTTTATTTCCAACCGAACCGTACACAGTCTTGGTCACCATTCTTGGCACCTTTTCATTTTTCTGCTATTTCTTCAGAAATAAATGGAAAATATCCAAATTTATAGGGGAGTCTCCATGGTATAATGGATAATCTGCTGGACTGCGATAGTGTAGTAAGCTAGTTTGACCTCTATTGATATGTCATTTTGATAAACAAATGACTCATGTTGCTTAAGTGGTCACCCAATTAAGTAGTTGGTGTGTGGTATAATGGTTAGAGTCGTAGGAAATGGACTTGTCGACCCAAGTTCAAATCCTGGACGAAGCTACAGTCACATAGCGCTAATATCCTTGGGAAAGGTATGAATCCAACTACTCTCTCTCAGCTATGCGTAAATAGTAGAGCAGACTGGGCTCTTTAACCTTAGTAACGCAACCAGTCTAGGAGAAGGAAATCTCTTAATTCCTGAGAATGACATTAAACTCTCTGATAGTGAGGTTCTAGTTTTGGAGAGGTAGGCCTTACCAGTCTAGTGGTAGTACAGTTAGGGCCCCATCTATGGGTTAAATAGAAAAATGTATTTATATAAAAATTTGTGTTATCCATTAAGAATTGATTTATTTCAAAACTGTATCGGCATTAAATGACCCACTGAGGTTGATATGCAATAAAACAAACCAAACCAGGCTCATTGCTGCTTAACTTCAGTTATCTAGCAGAAACTAGTACTTTCAAAGTGACTTGACTGTAATGCCACTAAATAAAGAAACTAAACCAAACGATTTGTTTTAACATTTGCTGTTCTTTATTAATCATGAGTTGTCAATAGACCAAAATTGTTTCATTAGATTTGTTGTTGTTTTTTTCAGGAGATATTCTACATTATGTATTGAAATTTCCTGGGTGACAATAATTGTGACCAGGACTGCAGCAAATTCAGAGGCTAGGAAAATTAATCAGGAGGAAATGATTAGGAATCTGATTAAAGAGAAATTTGAAATCTCTCACTCATGATATAATCCCTATTACCCTAAAATATCATGAAGTCTCAGTGACCTAATAGGGTTAATGGAAACCTCCATTGAGCCATCTTTCCAAAATGTGGCTGGCACTTGGAATTTCATGTCGGTTTCAGGAGCAACATAATTTAAATACTTTCCACTTGTCACTAGCACTGTCTTGCTTCAAAGTCAGAATACCATCCTTTCTCGGGTGACACTGTGTTTATATTGCTGTAGCTCGTTTCTAATTGGTTGGTCAGACCAATCAACATGAGCAGCTAATTATATAGATAGACTAGTCTCCTCTTGTGAACCTCCTTTTTGTGACATCCTGTTTCACAGGAGGTAAGTCATTTAAACTTTATCTGATGGTGAGTTCTGGGGGTTTGGTGAATGTAAAGCACCCCTTCATCCCCATTGCTTCCTGGTCCACTCTGACCCGGAATGGTAGTACCTGTTAGGGTCCCATCTATGGGTTAAACAGAAAAATGTGTTTAAAATAAAAATTGAGTATCCATTAAGAATGAATTTGTTTCAAAACTTTGTCAGCATTAAATGACCACTGAGGTTGATATGCTGTAAAACAAAGCAAACCAAACTGCAACTAAGGAAAGCAATACATTTCTTTTCTGGCCATCTTGACAACACCTCACCTAAATCATGGACCTACATGCAAGACAAGTTTTTGCCTACTTCGCCCCACAAGATAATTGATTCTCTTCTCTCACTATATTTCCTATATGAATAAAACATATCGGCTACTTATAAACTAATTTTCCACCTTGTAAAAACAAATTGTAGACAGCTCTGTTGAGAAGGTTTTGAATACACTGTCCCTGCTAAGGAATAGACACCCCCTAAGAAAAGAAAAGTATGACCCTAAACTACATCTGTGAGCATCCAAATCTGGAGATCTGGGGAGTGTGCAGCACACCTTCATTTCCATTACTTCCAGGGCAAGTCTGACCCAGAGTTGTAGTATATGTAGAACCTGAGTCCTTTGTATTTAAAAAATGATTTGATTCAGCAGAAAGTGACCCACAAAGTTTGGATTTGGAGGCTATGGTGTAATGGTTAGTCGTAAGAAATGGACTCGTCAACCCAAGTTCAAATCCTGGACAAAGCTACAGTTCACATAGCGCTAATACTCTTAGGAAAGGTATGAATCCAACTACTTTCCCTCCAGCTATGGGAAAATAGTAGGAAAGACTGGGCTCTTTAACCTTGGTTAGACAACGAGTCTAGGAGAAGAAAAACTCTGAATTCAAACCTGGTCACAACTAGAATAGACTCAGGCCTACTTAGTGATCTATTCCAATTAAAATTTAAAAAATCCTGGACAAAACTACAGTTCACATAGTGCTAATACCCTTGCGACTGGGATCTTTAGCCTTGGTTAGGCAACCAGTCTAGGAGAAGGAAAACTGAATTCAAACCTGTTAAACTCCACTTGGGGTGGTTACTACTAGAATTAGTGATCTATTTAACTAAAACTAACAAAGGGTTGATATGCTATAAAAAAAAAAATAAATAAAAAAAATCTACTATTGACCCATAGCTGAGGGGAGGAAAAAATGGATTTATGTCTTTCACAAGGTAATTAGCACAAAGTGAAACATAACCAGCCTCATCCAGGATTTGATACTTGATCTTGAGATGATCTAACTGGCTAAATTTTTTATATACAATGAAAGAAATCCAATTTCAGATAAAGAGATATATAATACTTTCATGTGTAATTATCTCTAAGGCTATAGATGTTAATTTATTGCAGATTTGTATGCAGAATTCTCTTAAATTTCAATTTCAATACAAGCTTACTTTCATTAACCAAATGTCTTTCATTTTATTTATTTATTCATTTATTTTATTTTATCTTTTTGCTTGGCTGTCCTCCCATAACTTAAGGATGGTTAGAGATATGCTCACCAAATTTGTTGATGATACTAATGGTTAGTTGTTTTGTTTTACACCATATCAACTCTTCTTGGGATATATATATATATATATATATATTTGTTATTAGAATCATTATTATTACTACTATTATTAGAATAATTTCATTATTATTAGAAGCATTATTATTGCTATTAGAATCATTATTATTACTATTATTATTATTAGAATCATTATTATAACTTATTATTATTAGAATTATTTCATTATTATTAGAATTGTTATTATTATTGTAATTAGAATGATTTCCTTATTATTAGAATCGTTATTATTATTATTAATTAGAATGATTTCCTTATTATTAGAATCGTTATTATTATTAATTAGAATGATTTCCTTATTATTAGAATCCTTATTATTAGAATCGTTATTATTATTAATTAGAATGATTTCCTTATTATTAGAATCGTTATTATTATTATTTAATTATTATTATTAGAATGAATGATTTCCTTATTATTAGAATCATATTATTATACACACACACACCAACTCCTCCCTACAAGCAGGATGTGACACAAGGTCAATTTATTAAGCTTTAACAGTTTTGAATTCAGAGTTTTTGCTTCTCCTAGACTGGTTACCCAGCCAAAGTTAAAGAGCACAATCTGCCTTACTATTTACTCATAGTCGGTAAAGTAATCACCTAGGAGCCATGTTTTGGGTTCGATACAAGTCCGCATCAACTCCGCACATCTGGGCGGTAAAGTGGGGAGCTGATGTTAGATGTGGCACTCCACCTCTGACACAAAAAACAATCTCCTTGGCCTAGTGCTAGTGAAAACAGGATAAACTCCTTCACTGTCTGGCTGATATCAACAATAGGCTACTCCGTTGACTTTACTCATTAAATCCCGAATCAAATCATTTTGATAAATAAGATCTAGAATTGACAGATCGAGCTATGCAGATAATAACAGCTACTCAGAACTATAAAAACACTATAGAAGATGAGTATACGTCCACGGGTATACTCTACAATATAATATACATAAATATGTATATTTAAAAGTAATCACTATACTACAATAAATAGGTATACAAGAATGAGTATGTAAGCATTATCGTCATAGTTAATGAACATGGCCAATTGAGTTCAAATCCTGGATGAGGCTGTTTGCATTTCACATAGTGCTAATACCTTGGAAAAGGTATGAATCCAATTATTCTACCAGTAGCTATGGGTAAATTGTAGTGCACACTGGGCTCTTTAAACTTGAAATGGCAAACGGTCTAGACAAAGGAAAACTCTGAATTCAAATCTTTTAAGCTCCATTTAAAAAATTGACCTAGTGTTGATTCCTGCTCATGTAGAGGGGTTGGGTAAATAAATATATATATATATGTATGTATGTATGTATTTACACACACACACACACACCAACCACTCTGCACAAGCAGGATGTGACAAAAGTCAACTTATTAAGCAGAGTTTTTTCTTCTCCTAGGCTAGTTCCCCAGCCATGGTTAAAGAGCCCAGTCTACCTTACTATTCACCATAGCTGGAGGGAGAGTAGTTTGATGCATATATTTCCCAAGGGTATTAGCACTATGTGAAATGCAAACAGCTTCATCTAGGATTTGTCTTGGGTCAATGGGTTAATTTTCTACCACTCTAACCATTAGACCACACACCTAAATACATATAAGCCCTCACAAAAACAGTTTGGTATTACCAGTTTTAAATTTTACCAGTCAGCATGTCGGCTGGGGCATTAGAATACACAGACTACACCTTTTCAGAAGGGTAAGACAATGGGGCCACCGGTTGGCCATGGGTGGCTCCCTGGATGGAACCCATGTAGCTGAGTAGTCATGACATGCAACACTCCACTTTGGTCCTTACTTGGGCTAAACAGGTGGTCAGAGAAGTCACCTCTAATCAATCGGCTGGTCATGTCAAGCCTAGCACCTATATGAGTGCCCCAACCCTATTGTCCTTATGGCAAACCCCAACCCTTTTTATCATATGGGTGCTAGAAGGTGGTAGCTGAGGGTTTAACATCCTGAGAATGAGATTAAACTCTATCTGATGGTGAGGTTCCAGTTTTGGAGGTTTGGGAAATGTGGAGCACCTCTTCATCACCATTGCTCCTAGGTCCACTCTGACCCGGAGTGATAGTACCTGTTAGGGTCCCATCTATGCATTATATAAAAAAACATGAGTTTATAATCAAAATTGAGTATCCATTAAGAATTAATTTATTTCAAAACTTTATCGGCATTAAATGACCCACCGAGGTTAATATGCCATAAAACAAACAAAACAAACAAACCAAACCTCCAGAACTGGAACCTCACCATCAGATAGCCTAACATAATACCCAGGACATAAAGACCCTCAACCACTGCCTTCTAGCACATATATGATAAAAAGGATTAGGGCTTGCCATAAGTGCAATAAGGTTGGGACAATCCCATCTATGCATTAAATAGAAAAACACGAGTTTATAAAATTGAGTATCCATTAAGAATTAATTTATTTTTAAACCTCTATCAGCATTAAATGACCCACTAAGGTTGATATGCCATAAAACAAACAAAATTCTGCTGGTAGAGTGGGTTTTCAGCTAGTAAATGAATTATGGTATAATAAGATTTATATACTTTGAGGCTTTTGTGATTTTTCAGGACACTTGTGTTGTTAAAAATTATTCCAGATCATTCTGTGGAAAAATTTCTCTATGTGCCATCAAAACATTTTCCACACATCTTTCTTTTCAAACTCTCAAGGATTTCCTTTAAATATTTCTATGAATTTTTCATTTCGTTGGTTTCTTTTCTCTTGTTGCCTTTTTTTAATTTCTTTTTTTACTTTTCTTTCTTTTTTTAAAACTTTTTTTTTAAAAGTCTATTCACATGTTTCCATAGGATCCTTTTTATTGTTTTTTTAGTTCTTATTCCTTTATCTATATTTCATCGACCTCTTTATTTTTCACCGTTATTTTTTGCTATATATTTTTCATTTCCTTGTTGTGTACTTTTCTCAATATATTTCCTTTCTCTCTGTTTTGCTGTCAATGAATGGCTGAAGCCATAGAAAGAAGTTAAAAAAAAAAAAAATTCAAAGAATGAAAAGTTGTTAATATTTGTATTTCAAACTTGATAATTTAGAAAATTCTTCCCCTCTGTGTCACCTTTAATTACCGGCATCCAAAATAAGGGGCTTATCAGCCCCAAGTGGAAAGCACAAGCAGAAACGATGGTTTCGTTGTTGTTTTTATCTTTTTTCTTCTTTTCAAATCCCCCATCACCATCACCCGGAAATGTTGATGAACGAAAGGAAAATACAAGAAAGAAATAAATACAAAAACAAAAAACAAAACAATAAAGATGAATTGAAAGGCAAATGGAGATGGAAGATGCTGATCAAATGACGAAGCCAATAAAGAAAAAGATGATGATGATAATGATATCAATATTAAATGATAGTGATTAACTCCAAACTTCTACTTCGACCCAGTAAAAAAAAATAAAAAAAAAAAAAAAAAGCATAAAATAACAAAGAAGATAAAAATGTGAATATTATTAACAAAAGAGTATGACTATTGATAAGAATAAAATATATAGGTAAAGTTTGGAATGAAATACGATGGTATAAGGAAAAAAAATGAGGACAGTATGAAAAATCAGAATGATATGCTATCCCTATAGTGAATCATGATCAAAATAGAAACAATGCTCTTTCTATAGATCTACACAGTAATCTGATGTTCCATACTTCCTTAGAGATATATATATATATACACAGATGCTGATAGGGATGCCTCCTGTGTCCATGATGCACAAAAATCTAAAAGGACGCAGTAAAATCATATCCATGCATCCCAGTGTTTTTCTTTCTCACCATTTCAAACTAACTGTAAATACATTTCAATATTTTCTTAGAAATCAATTAGAGATAGGTTACAAAGTAGGAGTTAAACAGCTTTAATTTTTTCCCCAAATCATAAATAAAAACCCTACAATCTATTAATAAACTTTAGTTTGGACCCATTAATTTTCCTGGGGACTCATTCAAAGCAAATATGTATCCCAGTACGCACTAAATAAAAAATCTATCAGCATCATATATATATATATATATATATATATATATATATTATTATAATGGAGATTGTGTGTTTCTAATCAAAACTATATCATTGCCCAAGTCACAATTCCCTTAGTTATTTGCATCACATTCTCCATGATTTTATTTTTTATTAAACCTCAATTATTGATAAAATTGTTTTACATTATTAATAATATTGGCCTTATCTACATACTAATAACACTATAAGGATTGTAGAAAGAGATCAAAGAGTAACACTTTGATCTTAGGCAGAGTGCACTGATACTGCACAGATCCATATGCATATGGGCCAGGTTAGGTCAGTCGGTAGAGCATTCGGCTAGAAACCACAAGGTTCCTAGTTCGATACCGGTCCTCGCCAACTCCGCGTATGAGTAGCACAGGGATCTGTGCGGTAAAGTAAGGAGCTGATGGTAGGTGTGGTGCCCACCTCAGATGCTAAAATATCTCATGGTCTAGTGCTATTGAAAAGGGGATAGACTCCCTCGCTGACTGGCTGATACTGACTTTAGGCCGCCCCGTCGACTTTACTTTTATGCATGTATTGATAAAAAATATCGTTAATAAAAAAATTTGGGCACCTTGATGGTTAACAAGCTAGGTTTTTCAAACTAGTAATTCTCACAGGGTGCTCCATACTTCTGGCCTTGTACCAAACTTGGATTAATTTAATTTTGGTTTGGATTTTTTGTTTAATGGCATATCAACCTTCTTGGGTTAATGAATGCTAAAGCCCTCGTAGAAGAGGAGGAGTGGTGGTACTACCCATAAGACATAGTTGGGGGTAGCGTAGGGGGTTCAAACTTTTCCCAAATGTATTAGTCTGGAAGTAAACATAATAGCATGACTAGAGTACAATCTTTCAGACCAGCATGTTAGCCATTATGTCATGGGGACTCTCCCTTAACTTAATTAATGATAGTTTTATCAATAATCAATAAAACAAGAATTCCGAATCTACTGCATCTATATATTCACCAACCCCTCCACCATAATCAGGATGTGAGACAAGGTCTATTTTTAAGCAGAGTTTAATAGGTTTGGATTCAGAGTTCTCCTTCTCCGAAACTGGGTGCCTAACTGTCATATAGTACCTAAATAATGAGAATGGAATTGTCTGTTTATCCTATAAAATAATGTCTGACGAAACCTTGGAAGAAAAAAATAAGACCTCACAGGACTTGTTAATTCAAATTAGCAATTGCTGATTACTTTGTTCACCTTGTATCTTAGCTTAGTAAACCTTTTACCCTATCCTTAATACTTATCTCTGTTAAGTCTGATACTCTAGTTACAATACTAACCCAGGTTAAAGAGCCTAGTCTGCCCTATTATTATCCATAGCTGGAGGGAGAATAGTTGGATTAATACCTTTCCCCAGGGTATTAGTGCTATATGTATTTGAACTCTTATCACCTTGTCCATTTCCTAGAAAACTGACCTTATGTCACATCCTGGGTGTGTGTCGGGTTTTGGTAAATGCATACCTTTCCCAATAGTATCAGCACTATATGAAATGCAAACAGCCTCATCCAGGATTTGAACTCTTGTCACTGAGTCCATTTCCTTTGATGATAACCATTACACCAGACACCTCCTACTCTAATGTATGTAGAGAGAGATAATGGATTTTTAATAAGAATTCCTTTAAAAAAAAAATAATTAAAAAAAAAGATACAAAACCTGTTTGAACATTAGGCACATTTTGAAAAACTTGAAAGAATTTAAAATATTAGATGAAAAGTAAAGAATTTTAAAAAATAAAATGAAATAAAAGAAAAAAAAAAAAAATAAATAACAATTTCTATATTACGTGCAATGTCTAAATGCTGATCAGCTATGAAACCCAGTGAATAGTTTTCAAAGAGAGACTTCTATGAAATGTCCTTGAAAGAGAAAGAAATCCTTGTCGATTTTTACCAAAACATTTCCTGTTTGCTTAATAATGTACCCCATCACTTGGCAATGAATGAAGCTGATATAAAAAAAAAAAAATCCTCTAAAGAAAATGTTTGGATTATGGCAACATCCCAGATGACCATATGTATAAATTAAACTTGTTATTTTTATTATCACTTTCCTTATTATATTTAGCAGTCTCCCCAGGAGTGCTAACAACAACAATGAAATGTCAAGTACATGAATCTAATAAAGGGCTTAACTTGAATGATGTCAGAAATATTAGTATTATTTGGATTATTCGGGCTATTGTCCTCATCTTTATTGTTACTAGCAAATATATGCACCCTCCGGGTGCAAGTATTTAAGTTTTAATGTAATAAAATATTGTATTAAATTAGAAAGGCTAATGAAACTAAATGGGAAATGCAGATAAAAAAAGATTTGAAACAGAGGGAGTATAATCGAAAGATAGAACAACTGAAACTTACTCTTCCATCACTCTCGTCTTTCATTGTTATTTTTTCTAATTTAAGTATTTACTTAAAAGAGCAAGTAAAGAATAAAATTACAGTTATTTTTTCTTGTTAATGGATTTCATTTAAGATTCATTGAAGAGATTTTTGCTTATATTCATTAAAATAAAACCAAACAGTTAGAAATCAATAATACTAAGCACATATTTATTAAAATCACATTTTTAATATCAATATGCAAATTAGCCTTTCCGTTCAAACTGTAAACCGCTATTTGTTGTATATATAAATATAATTGCATGTTGTTAGTATGTAGATATGGTTAACAGTATTAATAATGTACACAATTTTATTAATAATTGAGGTTTAGATAAAAAATAAAATCATTGAGAATGCGATGTCAATAACTAAGGGAATTGTAACTTGAGTAGTAATATAGTTTCAGTTACAGACAGAAAATCAGACAATCTCCATTATAATAAGATATACACAACGCTTTGGCTGATGTGCCCTCCGGCCTTCTTCAGACATTTCTTGTCGGACTCAGGAGCCTTCTCGAAATAGGGAACCTATGAACCCAGCCCTTTATTCAATCCACGGGGGTATCCTGTTCTCATTCTGCTAATTATATCTGGGGTACAGGTATTAAGCTGTGTTAATTATTATTCTATGATACTGTTGCCCTTGATCAGGATTGAACCTGCAGCCTAGAGATAACTGTCACTATGATAACAATAAAGATGAGGACAATAATCCAAATAATACTAATTATCAAGCCTCATCTCAAAAATTCAGAGAAATCAGAAACATTAGTTTTTGAAGTGAGAGGATCTAGAAATTACAAAGATAAACATGTCTAAAGAGAATTAATAATCTTATTATAATGGAATTTGTGTGTTTTTCTGTAACTGAAACTATATCACTACTCAAGTCACAATTCCCTTTGTCATTTATGTCACATTCTCCATGATTCTATTTTTATCTAAACCTCAATTATTAATAAAATTGTTTTACATTATCAATTTTGTTGGCCATATCTACATACTAATAACATGCAATTGCATTTATATATACAACAAAATAGCGGTTTACAGAACGGGAAGTGATAATAAAAATTTGATTTTAATAAATATGTGCTTAGTATTATTGATTTCTTATTGTTTGGTTTTATCTTAATGAATATGAGGATAAATTTTAAAAGAAATCCATTAACAAGAAGAAATAACTAATTTTATTATTTACTTCCTATATTAACTAAATTGTTAAATTTGGCTTTCATTGCTAAATTTTCCTAAGTAATGGAAGAGTAAGTTTCAGTTGTTCTATCTTTTTATTATACCCCCCTCTGCTTCAAATCTTTTTATCTGCATTCTTATTTAGTTTCTAATTTAATATAATATTTTATTTAAAACATATATTACATTTATTACATTAAAACATATATATGCACCCTATGGGTGCAAGTATTTTTGCTAGTAATAATAATTATATTGGTTTTCTGCCAGATAATAATAATATTATAAAGAAAAGTGTGAAAATGTATATAGACAAATTTTGAGAGAGAGAGAAAGCAGAAGGAAAGATAATAGAAAGATATGTTGAGAGAGCTAGAGGGGCGGGATATATGAGAAGACAGATAAATATACAGTCATCAGTCATCAGGTTTTGGTAGCAGCATACATATCTATAACAATCAGTCGCCATCATCCATTGCCCTTAGGAGGTCCTCTCTGCAGCATCCAGAATTGCGCGGAGCTGATCAATGTAGGTCTCTTACACTGGTGTGTCCATGTGCAGTGGTTGTTTTGTTTTTTAAAATTTTATTAAGGCATATCATCCCTTTTTGGGTCATTTTGATAAACAAAGGACCCAGGCTGCTTACAGTACTTGCCGTTATATGTTGGTTGGTTATTTTTTATGGCATATCAACCCCTGTTGGACTATTTTATGCTGAAGAGGTTTTGTTTTATTGATTCTTGATGGGGACTCAATTTTTTTATAATCATTTTTTTTAACCCATAGATGGGACATATTTTGGGCAACACTTCCTAGGAGTAAATTTGAAAAAATATGACACAATGATATTTGCATTTATTATTAGAGTTCTTGAAAGTGAGAGGAAAGAGAGAATGAGAGAGACAAGTGATATGAGAAGACCGAGAACTATACAGTAAGAGACTGAGAGAGACTGGCATAAGGAAAGATCAATGCAAAGTTTCTATAAAGAGAGTGAAGAAAGAATAGATGCTGATAGGTACGCATCCTGCGGCCTTGACGCAGAAAAATCTAAAAGGACGCAGTGTTTTTCTTTTTTCTTCCCTCACTATTTCAAGTTAACTGCAAAAACATTTCAATAGTTTCTTAAACGAATTACACAGGATAAGTTACAACATAAGAGTTAGATGGTTTAGTTGGGACCAATTAATTTTCCTGGGGACTCATTCAAAGCAAAAATGTGTGTCCCAGGATGCACTAAATTAAAAAAGAATAAAAGAGAGAGAGAGAGAGAGAGAGAGAGAGAGAGAGGAAAGTTTAATAGAAAGTAGGTGAAAGTCCAGGGAGATGAAGCATTGATGGATGCAGGCAGGGAGATATATAGAGATTGATGTAAAGTTTCTAAAAGAGAGTGAAGAAAAGAATAAAAGGAGAGAGAGAGGAAATGTGTCTAATTGGATGCATAGCATAGTGGATAAAGGCATTAGATTAAGACAGTTCTAAGTGACAGTTATTTCTAGGCTGCAGGTTCAATCCTGATCAAGGGCAACAGTAACATAGAATAATAATCAACACAGCTCAACACCTGTAACCCAGCTATGGTTAGCGGAATAAAAACAGGATACCCCCGTGGATTGAATCAAGGGTTGGATTCAAAGTTCTGTGATGGCTCTCGATTATGACACAAAGGTTGCCGAGTCCAACAAGAAATACCACAAGAAGGCCGGGGGCCACATCACCCAAAATGTTGTACAGATAACAATAAAGATGGGGACAATAATCCAAATAATACTAGAGAGAGGAAAGTCTAATAGAAAGAAAGTGAAAAGAGAAAGTCCAAGAGGATGAACAAAAGATGGATACAGGCAGGGAGACAAATATTAGGATTGAGAGAGACTGGCATAAGGAAAGAGCAATGCAATGTTCCTAAAAAGAGAGAAGAATATTAGAAAAGAAGAGCGAGAGAGAAAGGGGGGGTAATAGAAACATAGAAAGAATGTAAAAGTCCAGGGAGACAAAGACGGGGTTGTTTGAAATCAATAGCAATTAGACAAATTTGAAGTTGTAGAACCCAAATCTATTGTCACAGTTCTGCTTCTTCTTTTTTTTTTTCTTAATTTTTTTTTTTCTATGTCTGCAAAGAATACAAATAATGACAGACTGCTGCCAGTGGTTGTTCTTCTGGATGCATTACCATTTTCTAAGATTCTGAGAAATTTGGAACTACAGAAGAGAAACATGGTGTTGGGGTAGTAGGGTGAGAGAAGGATAAGAGAAAAAAAAAGTGTGGAAGGTGATGCTAATGATGACAGGAGAGGAAAATGGAAAAAAAAAATGTATAGGGGGGTAAGAGTAGGGGGATTAGATGTGTGTTATAGTGGTGGGGTGGGTGTGGATATACAAGAAACAAATGCAATTTTTTTCAAAAATGCCTTTGCTATGTTGATTGGCTGGATACATGCTGACAGCAACATGGAACGACAAATCAACTGTAAATGAGACGAGGCATGAAAACAAAAAAAATGGTCTTATAAAGGGAGAGAGAGAGATTAGTTGAGATATAGAACTAAGAAGAGAGAGAGGAGATGAGATGGATAGAATTAAAGAGAGAGAGAATTAGAGATGAGAGAGAGAATCAAAGAGGGAATTAAAGAGAGATTAGAGATAGAATTAAAGAAGAGAGATGAGAGTGAATTTAAGAGAGGGAGAGATGAGAGAATTTGAGACGAGATAAAGAATTAGAGAGAAAGGAATGAATAGAGAGAGAAGGGGATTAGTGAGAGAGGGAGAGATGAGAGAATTTGAGACGAGATACAGAAATGAGATAGAAAATTAAAAAGAGAAAAGAGACGAAAGGAGAGACAGAGAGATGAAATGTAAGAGAAAGAGAATTAAAAACAGATGAGGCAGAAAAGTAAAGAGAGAGAGAGAGAATTAAAGAGAGAGTGAGTGGAAAAAGTGAAAAATTCAAAGGAAAACTAACATTATTATTATTAATTCTCATTTATATTTTCTTCATCTTTTTAATTTTAGTTTCCTTTTAATTGCAATTCACTTGGGTCATTATCTCTACAACAGCGAGAAACAGCAGGTATTGCAAACAACAAAAATAAAAAAGGATAAGCTCTCACTGAGATTTAAAGTCACGTTCTCATTTTAGCCAATGAGAACTTTGCTTTGCCATTCTAGCTGCTCTTACCACTCAGCTACAAGTACAATGCTATTTTAGTTGTTCAAATGACATCAATAAACCTGTTTTAATCAAGCACAGTATGATGATTTGATATATATTTACAAACCCCTCTGCACAAGCAGGATGTGACACAAGGTCAATTTCTTAAGCAGGGTCCTATAACATGCAACACTCCATCACAGCCCTAACTTGGGTTAGGTTTGTTTGGTTTGTTTTGTTTTATGCATATCAACCTCGGTGGGTCATTTAATGCCGATAAAGTTGTGAAATAAATTCATTCTTAATGCATAATACAATTTTGTTTATAAACTCATGTTTTTCTATTCAACCCATAGATGAGACCCTAACAGGTACTACCACTCCGGGTCAGAGTGGACCAGGAGCAATGGTGATGAAGGGGTGCTCCACATTACTGGAACCTCACCATCAAATAGAGTTTAACGTCATTCCCAGAAAATGTAGACCCTCAGCCCCTGCCTTCTAGGACCCATATGATAAGAAGGATTGGGGGTTGCCATAAGGGCAATAGGGTTGGGAAAATCATATAGGTACTAGGGCTTGACATGGCCAGCCGATTGAATGAGGGGGTCTCTCTGACCGCCCGTCTAGCCCAAGAAAAACCTAAAGTGGAATATTGCAAGTCATGGACTGCTCATCCACCTGGGTTCTATCCTTAAGCATCACGGGTTGCCACCCATGGCCAACGGGTGGCCCCACTGGGGGAGTCTTACCCCTCTGCAGAGAGTATGTTATTAGGATCCAGGAATTGAACATTACCTAAATACACAAGTGGAATAGTCCAATTTACTATTTAAACAACCTACCTACCAAGTCTGGATCCCCACAACATACTCAGCTTGCAACACAGCTGGATGATAATCACTCCACATATCTCTACACTGATCTGAATAATTGGCTATTTATGTCAAGCCCTAGCACCTATATGATTGTCTTGATCAGAACAAGTTTAGAAATAATAATTTCTCCCACATTTCTCTTGAGATATTCAACAATCCAAAAATGAATATCAACAATTCATACAATCAATGTTGCACATAAAATTAAATTAAAAAAAGTAAAGAAACACAGAAAGTAAATTCACTGACAAAATTAGTTTAGTGGTACTTGAACTTTACTAGAATTTAATCAGACCGCTTTTCACGTTCGTTTCCTAATTAAAAAAGACCAAAAACAAACCCCCCAAAAAACTAAATCTTCCGCTGACTAATGAAAAAAAAAAGTCACATATCGAAGAATTGTTGGCTGCAGGGAAAGATTGCTAATTTTCTGCAAGAGGTTTCACCAAAAAGCAAGAATTTTGAATCAGATAAGGCCGTATCTTTTGTGCACTCAGTGATTTGGGATCCATGCTCAAGGCAGTTTTATGACCCAAAAATTCTCACTAAGAGGTGCTCATGGTGTAATGGTTATTGTCATTGAATTTGAACTAGGTTGTTTTGTTTTACGGCGTATTAACCCTCTTTCAGGTCATTTAATGTTGAATCAAAAAAGGGAAGAACAGAAGAAAGAAAAAAGTAAAGAGGGAAGAAAGATTGAAAAAAAGGAAAGAAACAAAATAAAGAAAAAAGGAGAGAAAGGGAAAGAAGGAGAGAAAGGAATAAAAGAAGAAAAAAGGAGAGAAAAGAAAGGAATGAAAGAAAAAAGGAAAGGAAAGAAAGAGAGGAAAGAAAGAAAAAAGAAAGAAAGGAAAGAAGGAACACAAGAAAAGAAGGCAAGAAAAAAGGAAAGAAAGAGGGAAAGAAAGAATGAAAGAGAAAGGAAAGAAAGAGGGAAAGAAAGAATGAAAGAAGAAAGAAAAAAGAAAGGAAAGAAACAAAAGAAAGAATGGAACGAAAGAAAAAAGGAGAGAAAAAAAAGGAAAGAAAGAAAAAAGGAGAGAAGGAAAAGATAGAAAAAAAGGGGAAAAAAGAAAATTCTGCTTAAAAAGTAGAATCTTGAAGAACAACAATAGTTGGTTGTCAGCCATTCAACCAATAAGGAAATTAATAACAGCATGATCCCAGGGCCCCCCCCCAGATAACACCTGCCCCCTTGATTTAAAAGGAGCAGGGCTGGGTTTATTGCCCAGGGCCTGAGGTACCTAATAGAGGAATGCAGAGTGAATCCATACAATTTTTTTACTTGCCAAGCATGAGCTTCAGTTTGTGTGTTGTCCCCACATTAATAGTCCTTGTGTCCAACTGGCATGCTGGGGTGACAGTAAATAATTCATTTCCTTATACAGAATAAATGTGAGAACAATTCATGATGATATAATAACAAGAATACTTCATTTCCTGAGCAAACTTAACAGAAGAGATGTTGGTTGATTTTGTTTTTTGTCATATCAACCCTTTTTGGACTCAGGTTGCTTACACACTAAAAGAGGAGGGTCAGTTCGGTATAGCCAATGCAGCAAAGTCAGTCTGAATATTATTCAGCTGGTTAATCTACTTTAATCATAGGTTATTTTATGGCTATGAGCCAGTCCATCTGGTAGAGTGCTAACAGAGTATTAGCTACTCTACAACACAATACCTGCTGTTGCTTAATTGGTCACTCAATTAAGTATTGAACAGGCTCATCACTGCTTAACTTTGAATTTGAAGTCAGGTCGCTGTGTCTATTTCTTATTATGATAACCATTACACCACAGCAATGGACACAGCAACCAGATGGTTTGGTTTGGTTTGTGGCATATCAACCTTTAATGCAGACAAAATTGTGAAATAAATCAATTCTTAATGCATAATACAATTTTGTTTATAAACTCATGTTTTTCTATTCAACCCATAGATGGGACCCTAACAGGTACTACCACTCCAGGTCAGAGTGGACCAGGAAGCAATGGTGATGAAGGGGTGTCCCACATTCTCCAAAACTGGAACCCCACCATCAGATAGAGTTTACCGTCATTCCCAAGAGGGGTTGGGCCTTGCCATAAGGGCAATAGGGTTGGGAAAATCATATAGGTGCTAGGGCTTGACATGGCCAGTCGATTGATCGGAGGGGGTCTCTCTGACCGCCCGTCTAGCCCAAGAAAAGCCTAAAGTGGAATATTGCAAATTATGGACTGCTCATCCACCTGGTTTCTATCCTTAAGCATCATGGGTTGCCACCCATGGCCAACAGGTGGCCCCATTGGGGGAGTCTTACCCCTGTGCAGTCGGTGCATTCTAACGCCCCAGCCGACAGGGTGTTGCAAGATAATAATGGTCATAGAGACACAAGTATTAATATATAGATTTGACAATAGCATTTTAGAATGCCATTACAATATTAAATGTCCAAATTTGTCAAGAACAGGAATGAGACATGAATGCCATTTTCTTTGAACAAACTGACAATCTGAATTGTCTTTAATGCCTCTATTCTAATGTTCAGATTTCAATGATATTATTAAACCAAGGAACAAAGAAAGGATGTGTAGAATAAACATACTGAGTTCCAATTACCATTGAATTGGTAAGACAAGGCAACAAGGAAGCCATAACTTACCTTGTTGCAAGCCTACTGCAGATGCTAGAGTATTTATGAGCATCATAACATCATAGAAACCAAACAGCCAATCAGGATTCAAGGAATGGAATCACCCAAATACATGAATGGACTATTCCTGTATTCCATAGGGCGTAGTTGCTGTTGTTCAAACAAACACAGTTGGATGCTAACCACCAAACAAATCTCTACAGGATGGTTGGTTGGTTGTATTTTATGTTATGTCAACCCTTCTTGGGTTATTTTATGCCAAAGATGTTTTGTTTTATTCATTCTTGACAGGTATTAAAAAAATTTTTAAATAGTTTTTTAAAACTCATTTTTTCTATTTAACCCATAGATGAGGACTTCAACAGACACTACCACTCCAGGTCAAAGTGGTGCTGGGGTAATGGCGATGAAGGGAAACTCCACACTCTCCAGAGCTCCAAAACTGGAACTTTGCCATTAGATGCAGTTTAATGACATACCCAGGACAAACCACAGATAGGTCAAAAAAAATACACATCTTCGGAAAATGAAATCTGTAATCGAGTTCAAATCCTGGATGAAGTTGATGCATTTCATTTTACTCTAGGGTCATCCTTAACTTGTTCCTCATAAATTCCTACCATAAAATAAACTGAACCCTCATTTTATGTTTGTGTTTTTGCAATAAATGTTTTATTTTTTTTTGCACCTGTTATTTTACAATTCTAAATATATTTTCTTTATTTGTTTATTGGTATTGTAGAATAATGGGTGCTTTATTGCAAAAACACGGACATATGAGGGTTCAGTTTATTTTATGGTATGAATTTACGAGGAACAAGTTAAGGATTACTCACCCTAATTGGTAAAGGCATGAATCCATCTCTTCTTTACCCCAACCATGAAGGGAAGACTGGGTTCTCTAGCCTCGGTTAGTGTTGTAACTCATGTTTGTTCATTTGTTTGTTTTGTTTTATTTTATGGCATATCAACCTTGGTGGGTCTTTTAATGCTCACAACATTTTGAAAGATTTGTAGTGATAGTTTGGTAGAAAATTTTTTAAACTCAATTTTTTTTCTATTCAACTCATAGATGGGACCCTAACAGGTACACCCTCCCCGGGTCAGAGTGGACCTGGGAATAATGGTGATGAAGAGGTGCTCCACATTCACCAGACCTGGAAATTCAACCTCAGATAGAGTTTAACGTCATACCCAGGATATGAAGACCCTTCAACCACTGCCTCCTAGCACATATATGATAAAAGGGTTGGGGCTTGCCATAAGGGCATTAGGGTTGGGACAATCATATAGGTGCAAAGGCTTGATGTGACAAGTTAACAGAGAAAGTAGAAAGAAAACAAGTATTTAGGTAAGTAAAAAAGGTTTACTAAACAAGATAAAAATGGAATGAATAATCACCAGGCTGCATTCAGGCAGGCAAACAAGCCAAAGATAGTTGTTGTGTCTAGCCACGCTGAAGAGGCATGAAACACGGAAACACATGTCTATGGATGACTTATTAATATATGCTCCCATAAATTTTATGAGCTCTCTAATTGGTAATATAAATTAACTCTCACTACTAGCATATAAGCAATGATCGTTTCCTCGGAAACTTGATCTCTCTATGACCATAAAATACATAAACAAACCTATGTATTTAATAGTTTAAAAACACCAGTCCTGCTACAGCTATCAGTGGACGAGGGGATAAGGTATCAGGCAGGCAAACAGTCGGTCTGAGTTCAACCCTAGCCAAGGATAGTTGTCATGTTAGCCACACTGAAGAGGCATGTGCCGAAACACGTGTCTGTGGATGTTATTATTATATATATATATCCTATGTAAGTATAAAAATATATAGTAACAAATATTCAGAGGTTGTATTTATCTATGAATGAATGGTTATGCCTACGTTGGAGTATTTCATCATTTTTTATATATCAAACCATCATCAAGGTAATATTATGGAACAATGTCATGAAGCACCTTCCAGAAAAGTTATTTTCAAATTTACATGTAGAAAGTTTTGTAGAAAAAACAACAAGATGTTTAAAGATTTGCTGACAGAAACCTGTTTCAAGCGTATGCGGTCTTTATCAAAGCAACATTGTAAATGGAAAAACGAAATAAATATATCATTAATCACGAGGCACAGAACACTCTCGATCAGTACCGGAATTTTCAAATAATTTTAAAAAATGCATATTTTATGTTAAAGATAAAATAAATTTTATTTTTAAAAATTATAAGCATTTTTATCATTAAAAAACTCAAAAGAGTTTGCAGTAAAAAAAAAAAAAAAAAATATATATATATATATATATATATATATATCACATGTACACAAATTACTTTTTTTCTTTTAAACATCTCTGTGATGAATTCTTCAGGCATAAATACATATTTTTTGTAATATGATAACAGAAATAAAACAAAAAAGCTGACAACATAATTCTCTAACAAAAAAAAGTTCTGGAAAATAAGGTAAAATATTTCACTGAGCATAATGTGTGCTAAAAAAGCGAGAACATCATTTTAGTCAATCGTTGTGGCCTTGATGTAAGAGAAAACAGCATAACAAAGGGAGGGAACTCAGCAGGTAGGCAAAACTAACAATCAACAATACTTCATTTCAATATTTTCCCTTGAAGAAACTCTCCTGAATATTTCTTTTAACAATTTCTACATATTATACACATACGTGCACACAGAGAGAAAGACATAGTAAGAGAGAGACTAGTCTGTTCACAAATACTTATTCTGTTCAACACACACTCTATATGTACATATATAAAATAAATTGTTGTTGATCCAACATGACATATATATATGTACATATATGTATACACAAGAATGTATGTTTATATGCATGTATATGTATATAATTATGTATGTTTATATATATATATGCACATATTTATGTATGTATATATATATATATATGTATGCTTATATGTAGATATATATCTACATATAAGCATACATACATATATATATATATATGTATGTATACATATACACACATATGTATGCTTATATGTATATGTATATATATATATATATATATACATATAAGCATACATACATATATGTATGTATGCTTATATGTAGATATATATGTACATATATATATGTATGCTTATATGTAGATATATATGTACATACATACATACATATATATGTATGCTTATACATACATATATGTAGTACATACATATATGTATGCTTATATGTAGATATATATGTACATACATATATATATATATATGTATGCTTATATGTAGATATATATGTACATACATATATATATATATATATTATATGTAGATATATATGTAGTATGCTTATATGTAGATATATAGCATACATATTTATGTATGTATATGTATATATATATATATATATATGTATGTTATATATGTAAATATATATGTTTATATGCAATAGTATATATGTTTATACACGTGTGTGTGTGTCTGCACGTGCACATTTGTATGTATATGACAGCTCATCTTTTTTACTTGTCTCTTCCTATCATATATATCTGCCAGAACAGGCAAAAAAAAAACACAACAAAAGTTTTAAGTAAAGTTGTTTAAATAATGCAGTAGTGAATCTTACGCTGAGTATAATATATATACACACACACATATATATATTATATTGGGGGGGGCACAAATAGAAGAAGAGAAATAGAAATGAGAGAGAGAGAAAAGAGAAAAAAAAACAGAAAATGGAAAAGTTTTTGAGAGAGAGAGAGAGAGACAGCAACAACTCTGAGAGCAACACTGACAATTGTAAGAGAAGAGAAAGATTGTATATTTTTCATGAAGGTCAATCTTCTGATGCATGAAGCCGAGCTCGCTCGTGTCAAGGATATTGCAAGGCACAAACATTTACTTACATTCATATATATATATATATATATATATATATATACATACATACACATTCAAAGAGATGACATGCTGGATTGTACATGGAGCTAAGAAAGATAAATGGAGTTAATGTTTTCTCAGGGAAACAACAGAGCAAAGTTTTATTTGTTATACAGTGACAATGACAAGCACATGTAAACAGGAACGAAATGGTATGACTTGATATATTGATTTAAGCAGAGCTACAAAGATGAGATAGCATCATCGTCAGCATCTTCATCATTGTTATTATGTTTTTTCCTTTCTAAAAGATAGTTTTCCGAACTCATGCTAAGTTTTAACCTTGGCATGATGCAGATTTGTACCTGGTGGGGGTAAGTTTCTTTGAGTTATTATATATCTCTGTGTGGAATTGGTAATTTTTATTGTCACCAAGACATGAAGACTCAAAAGAAACCTTTGTTCTACTAATAGAAACTGTGTAAGATATGGTAAGTATATATATATATATATAATATATATATATATATATTATATATATAATGGTATTATATGCCAACCAGTGTAAATAAACATCAAATCTGCTTAGTATATATATATATATATATATATATTTAGCTCAGTCGGAAGTGCGTTCGGCTAGAAGCCACAAGGTTCCTAGTTCGATACTGCCCTCGCCAACTCAGCGTATGAGTAGCACAGGAAACTGCGGTAAAGTAAGGAGCTAATGGTAGGTGTGGCGCTCCACCTCAGATGCTAAGATAATCTCCTTCATCTAGCTAGTGAAAAGGGGATAGACTCCCACACTGATTGGCTGATACCGACATTAGACCGCCCCGAAGACTTTACTTACTTTTATATATATATTAAAATTATATATATATAATGGTATTATATGCCAACCAGTGTAAATAAACATCAAATCTGCTTAGTGTATATATATATTATATATATATATATGTATGTATGTATGTATGTTTATATACATGTGTATGTGTCTGCACACGCACATTTGCATGTATATGACAGCTCATAGTAGAGCATTGTGTAGGCAAACAAGTCTAGAAGTATAAACATTGGAATACAGAAGCACAGGGCCTGGGCCTAACAACTCCACCATAAAAATACACATGCCTTGGAAACCACAGTATATAACTTACATAGGGTGTTTGCGAACCTGCACACAACAAAAGATTTCAGGATCAGCAAGACTGTTCATTGATTGATTTGAATTGCATTTCAACCCATCTAGTGTTATTTTATGCCTAGAGGTTAGGAATTGTGTTCATTGTGTGTTTATACTATTTCTCTGATTTTTTTAGATGAGGCTTGATAATTAGTATTATTTGGATTATTCGAACTATTGTCCTCATCTTTATTGTTATCTGTACAACGTTTTGGTCGATGTGCCCTCCGGCCTTCTTCAGGTATCTCTTGTCGGACTCGGGAACTTTCTGCCGTAATCGGGAGCCATCACAGACACATAGCATCATGGATAAAGGCATTATGTTAAGACAGTTGTAAGTGACAGTTATCTCTAGGCTGCAGGTTCAATCCTGGTCAAGGGCGAGAGTAACAGAATAATAATTAATGCAGCTTAACACCTGTACCCCAGCTACAGTTAGCAGAATGAGAAGAGGATACCCCATGGATTGAATAAAGGGTAGGGTTCAAAGTTCCGTGATGACTTCCAATTATGACAAGAAAGTTGCCGAGTCTGACAAGAAATACCTGAAGAAGGTCAGAGGGCACATTGCCCGAAATGTTGTACAGATAACAATAGAAATGAAGACAATAGTTTGAATAATACTAATTGTGTGTTTATATTTACATGTTTTACGCAGTTGTATTTTAAGAGGTTTTTTAATACAGGCCTATCCAATATAAATAAAACAAATACTTAGAAAAATCCTAGAAAAACCAAAAGGATTATTCATATAAAAGTAGTAAAGTCTGTTGAATGGCCTATTCAGTGAGGGAGCCAATACTCTTTTCACTAGTACTAGACCAGGGAGATAGACCACAGTTATTCATTTTTTGAATGCAAAAGGCATTAAACCAATTGAAATCCATCACCAATTAATAGAAGTGTATGGTGAATCATGCATGGATGTCAAAAATGTCCACAAGTGGTGTAGGAAGTTTGCAATGAGCAGAAGGTTCAATGCTTCCTCAATGACACTGTGGCAAGCCGGAGTACTCTGGTAGATTGAAAAGTGCTCATCTACAGGATCAGCAGGACTGGGACAAATGATGAAAAATCTATAACTAGGTAATTCCATGTCGAATCTTTCAGAAAAAAGTAAAATTGACACCTACCCCTTCAAATTTTCTGAAATTTTGTACAGGTATGGACTATTTTAAAGTTAGACAATCACCAAAATTGAGCTTCCAATTCCAAAAATTGGTGGAGTTATGTCAATTTTTAGCTCTCCACATTTGGGGGGGGGATCACAAAAAATGGCGACTTTTTGTAATCTATTTTGTCCGTAAAATGAATTCTAGAGCTTCCCTACTCCTAAAAATTAGTTTATAAAATCATTTTGGCCCAGTGAATCCAAAAAGCTACAAAAAAAGTCTTAAATTTAACCAATTTTAAGTTATTAATGTTTTCTGATTTGCAAAATTTAAACTGATGTTGTAGCTTTGGTTCTGAGCAAAAACCAAACTATCTTTTTGGTACAAATAATGTTCAATATATGTGAAATAATAATAGAAAAGAAAATTGTCATAGATGCAGGGCCACATTGGGATATTGATCTTGTTATGAAAAAATCAGAAATGATCAATAACATAGTCCACACCTGGAAAAAATTTCAGAAAAATTGAAGGGGGTGGGTGACATGGCCTGTATAATTTGATATCTACTATTTTATAAATCTAAGAAAGAATAAACAAATCTATGGTTGTTCATACCAATAAAGTTTAACATTGCCGTAAATAATTGTCAGTGTAGGTGAGAGAGATAATTATGATAGTCAGAATAATGTGTTTCATTTAAATGTCATTACTGAAAGCAGCAACATGTGTTTGAAAGAAGATAGAGAAAGGAAAACTAAAAAAAATATATAAGCAAGATAAGGAATTACGAAACAGACGTTTACAGGTGGTAAAACACAAAACAAATATAAAGGTTTTCTTTTGTCGACTGATTAAATTCTAAGAGACAAAGCTAAATAGAGAGTTAAAAAGAGGTTAAGAAGAGAGTTAAGAGAATAAGAAGAGAGTAAGAAGTTGAGAAGAGAAGTAAGAAGATAGGTAAAAGAGTAAGAAGAGAGTTAAAAAAGTAAAGAAAAGAGGTAAAAAGAGAAATAAGAAGAGAGTTGTGAAAAGAGATTTAAGTAGAAAGAAGAGAGTAAAAAAAATAGAAGTAAGAACAGAGTTAAGAGACTTCAGAAGAGAGAAGAGAAGTAATAGAGTAACGAAAAGAAGAGAGGTGAGAAGAGAGGTAAGAAAAGAGGTAAAAAGAGAAATAAGAAGAGAGTTAAGAGAAGTAAAAAGAGATTTAAGTAGAAAGAAGAGAGTAAAAAAATAGAGAAGTAAGAACAGAGTTAAGAGACTTGAGAAGAGAAGTAATAGAGTAAAGAAGAGTAAGAAAAGAGAAGAGAGTTAAGAAGAGAGGTAAGAGAATAAGAAGAGAGTTAAAAAAAAGTTAAGAAGAGAGGTAAGAGAGTAAAGAAGAGGGGAAGAAACGAGGTAAAAAGAGAAATAAGAACAGGGTTAAGAGAAGTAAAAAGAGATTTAAGTAGAAAGAAGAGAGTAAAAAGATAAGTAAGAACAGAGTTAAGTAGTGGGGTAAAAAAAGAGTTAAGAGACTTAAGAAGAGAGTAAAAAGAGAGGTAAGAAGAAAGTAAAAAAAAAGAGAGTAAGGAAGTAGAAAGAGAGGTAAAAAAGAGTTGAGGAGAGTAAGAAAGAGAGTAAGGAGAGAGTTCTAAAATCAAAGCAAATTATAATTACAATTATGTACATCCACAAACTAAATATAAACATGAAACATATCAAAGATCAAACATTAGAAAAGATCTTGAGAGGATTCTTTAAATAGAATTCATCTTAGGGATAAAGTAATTAGTAAATACCCTAAACAACTGATTGACTTTTCATGAAACAATTATATATTAATTTGATTATAATTAACCAAATGTCATTTTTGTTCATCTCTCATCACAAAGATGAATAGAGTCATAGCCACCAACTTTACTGTGGTTGCTAAGGTGACCAAGGAGCCAGATTAAGTATATTCATTTCTGAAAATTACAAAACTTATCAAGATTTTAGCGAGAGGTTTTATTTACAATATGTTTCAAATCGTGGGTTGTAGCTCAGGTTGGATTTTTAGCAGGTACAGATTTTCAGCAGCCACTGGTTAGCATTTTTTAGGGCAGGAGACCAGAATGCATTTATGTGATATGCACCAATTTTTAAATATAAATTTAAAAACTAAAAATATTTTTAAAATAGTGACTACTGTTTTTTATAAGATAATTTTTAAAACCCAATTTTCATCAAAAGACACGTTATGTTTAAGAAACTCAGAAGCTACTGAGAAATACTGCACAAGACAAATATATGCAGTGGAACATTGGTTCTCAAACGACTTTGAAATTGAACAATTCAGAGTTTGAACAGAGTTTGTGCAAGACAAATATACAAGGTGTGTCAAAAAAGTATTGTACTTTTTGACACACCTTGTGTTTTGAAAAAAAAATTAACGTTCCATTCATTCTTCATTTCTATCTTGGTAAATACAGCTTTAAACTTGGTCCTTTTTTTACACACCTTGTATTCTGAAAAAAATTAATGAATGGAATGTTATATTTTTTCAGAATAAAAGGTGTATCAAAAAGTACAAAAAATCTCAATACTTTTTTGACACAACTTGTATACAGTGGAACTTCAGTTCTCAAACAACTCTGAACTTGAACAATTCAGAGTTTGAACAAAAATTCGAGTAAACAGGCCTCAGTTGTCGCACAAATTTTTGAACTTCGAACACATAAGTTGAGCCGATGAAAATGAAAGTCACACAAATAACTGCCATGGCAAATTGTTTATGTATGTTTATTCTTTATTTTATGGTTACTTTAACCCTTATTCATGGATCCTATGAAAGACAGCAGTGATACGACGGAAAGAGGAAAGTTGTGAGCAACGATGAAATTGAAGAAGATAATCACCAAATTTGTGAATGGTGTTCAACACTCTGATCTTTCAACCCAATTTGTCATGGCAAAATCGACGATTTTGATTTTTCCGAAGAATAAAGAAGCTATAAAGGCAGCTGATATTGCAAAAGGAATGACAAGTGCTGTTAGCAAGCAAAGGCCACAGATTTCTCTGAATGTTTGAGATGAGGCTTGATGATTAGTATTATCTGCATTATTTGGACTATTGTCCTCATCTTTATTTTTATCTATACAACATTTTGGCCAATATGCCCTCCGGCCTTCTTCAGGTATTTCTTTTCAGACTCGGGAACCTTCTTTTCAAACTTGGGAACTTTCTTGTTGTAGTCGGGAACCTTCTTGTCGTAATCAGGAGCCATCACGGAACTTTGAACAAATACTAATGGATCATGTGAACTCAATCCATCCATCTATACAGTTCACGATGGAGAAAGTACAATTGTCCTTCCTAGATGTGTTAATAACTTGCACAGAGCAAGGATTCAGTTCATCCGTGTATCGTAAGCCTACCTTCACTGGACAGTATCTCAACTTCAATGACAGTATTAGCAAAGGTATAATTTGTGAAAAGGTGCTGGAAATTTACCATGACCTTCTAAAGGAAACAGGTATGTAAAAATGATTCAGAATTAGGTTAAATATTTCTTTAAACTTCATACAATGACTGCTATTTGCATAGTAGCATTGCAACCAACAAAGCCTTCATTAGATGATGACTCTGGATTCAGGCATAGTTTCGGGACCAAAGCATCATTACCACTAACCCAGAGTGCCCCAGCAGTATCTTATGATACCACCAACTTTGTTGGTTTGATGTCACACTGTAGGATTGCCATATCTATGCTGATGCGGTTAGAGCTTTATCCTGGATCTTTTTTATGTATTTCCTCTTGTCTAGTGGAAAAAGTCCAAGTTTAGTAAAAAAAATGCCAAGTTTGAGTTGGTAATAAATCCTCAGCATCTGACTTTTATTATGCTTTTCTTTTTAGTATTTACATTTTTATGTGTTAATTGTTGCTTAAATACACGTCTTTCCATATTATATACAACTTAGGCACATAAAAAGGCATTCATCTGATGGTCTAGAATGCATAAGTCCAATTTACACTATTTCTTATGGGAAATTTTGTTTCAGTTTTCAAATAAATTGGTTCTCAAACATAATTTTCAAACAAATTATGTTCAAGAGGGGCCGGTTTAGCTCAGTCAGTAGAGCACCAAACTTGAATCGCTAGGTTCTGAGTTCGATACTGGTCCCCACCAACTCAGTGTATGAGTAGCACAGATTGGATAATCTGTCTGTGCGGTAAAGTGGGGATCTGACGATAGGTGTGGCACTCCAACTCAGCAAAACAATCTCCCTGGTCTAGCGCTAGCAAAAATGGGATAGACTTCCTCACTGTATGGCTGATAACGACAACTTTACAATGTTCAATAACCGAGGTTCCACTGTATTTCTCATAGAATAAGTGTTTATCTCTTAACATCCTATACCACCTTATTCTACCCAGCCAGAAGTCACATTCGTTTTCCTAATCTGCCCCAAATGATAGACTTTGTTTAAATGTAATATCAAACATATTTAGAAGTCTTAAGTTAAAGGGAAATAACAGGTAACTTTAAATGAAAAGGCCATTTTTTGATAAATCCTTATAGGAATGGGGCTCTGGACTTAAAAATTCTCAACAGGATGTTAAGAGTTATTCAACAATATATATGGGGGGGGGACGTGTGTATGAAGAGAAATGTAAGTGAATTCGACGTTATGTAGTATATACTTACCACTCATTTTATTTAAACCTGTGTTTTTTCAAATTTCACACTATACTACATATATGTATGTATATATATATATATACAGGGTGTTTGGGAGAAATTTGACAGTTTCATAAGGAAAAAGAGAAAGTGCTTCGTAACTAAAAAAATTAATGGATTGTAAAGAAATTCAACAGGCATGGAAAGTACATTATTGTCAAGAAGTTTCACTCAAAATAACCGCCATTAGCATCGATCACAGTCTCAATCCTGCTCCGGAACCTGGAGCAAGATGATGTTACAGTTTCCCTGGGAAGGGTCTCAAAAACTACTATAATTCTGTCGATTAACTGGGGTTTTGTAGTACTGGCACAGCGATTGGTGTCTTTCTCAACAGTGCCACATACATAATAATCGATGGGGCTAAGATCTGGGGAGTTCGGAGGCCAAACATTGGGACTTGGAGTAGACAAGACAGTAAAAACATATATTGTGAGAGGAAACAAAAGACCATTGAGCAATTTCTTTTATCTATATATTTACCAACAGAACAACTTGTTTTAAAATATTTCTTCTAGTCAGTTTGTTTTTGAAACTCCCAAAGCAATCTAGTCAAAACTTTATTGAAATCGTTTTCCCCATATAAGCAAAAGTCTATGTAGATTCTTGGCAACTGTACTCACAACAATAAAAACTGATTGAGATAGATGCAGTGTTTGTTTAGGCGCAAAACAAGTTTCAAGACATAAGCAGTAAAGACACAAGTTTACAATTATCGTTTGGAGATCTTTGGTCACACGTTGGCAATTTGACAGATTATTGCTGTCAAAAAAGTCAACAAAGTTCTATGAGGTGGACAGTTTAACTTAATTAACAGAACTTCTTCAAGACTTACCAAATTTGGCATGGTTACCGGCTGTGGCAATAAATGACCATCACTCGATAGGTTGACCAGGGCCAAACTGAAATTGGGAGAAACAAAATGATAAGTAAAAGACATAACAATTTTATACATGAGAAAATATCAGACAAAAATTTCAAATGCTTCATTATTCTATATATAAAGTTATATGAGGTGTGCCAAAAAGTATTGAGACTTTTTGTACTTTTTGACACACCTTATATTATGAAAAAGAAATAATGTTCCATTAATTCTTTTTTTTTTCAGAATACTAGGTGTGTAAAAAAAGTACCAAGTTTAAAGCTGTATTTACCAAGATAGAAATGAAGAATGAATGGAACGTTATTTTTTTTCAGGATGCAAGATGTGTCAAAAAGTACAAAAAATGTTGACACTTTTTTGATACACCTTGTATGCATAAATATATATATATATATATATATATATATATATATATATATAAATCTATTACTCCCAGGTCCACTCTAATCCGGAGTGGTAGTACCTGTTAGAGTCCCAACTATGGGTTAAATAGAAAACAAATGAGTTTAAAAAATGTGTTTTGAAAAAAATTGAGTCCCCCATCAAAAATGAATAAAACAAAATATCTTTGACATAAAATAAAAATTTGATATGGCATAAAAACCAACCAAACTATCAAGAGAAATGGTGAGAAAGAATCCATGCTGTCGGCATGTCTTGATTTAATGAAGGGTCTTAAAGTAACTTTCTTTTTTTTAAATGGAAAACGACACCCCACAAAAAAACAACTGTACGGCCACTTGCACCCTATCACACAAACCATCTGAGTGAAATGAACTAGACATACTGGACAATGCTAAAGAAGTGGGGACAAACTCATAAGTGACATACTCCTGTGAAAACCAGTATATGGCATGTCAGTGTGACCTACATTGACCAGCTCTGGATGGATATAGGATGCTGCGCAGAGGACCTCCTGAGGGCCATAAATGATAGGGATGGTTGGCAAGTGTTTGTCATGGATGTCCATGCTACTAGCCTGACATGATGATGATGAAATGGAAATTCGGAAGCATCCAAAATTTGTAAGTTGCACAGAGGACATCCCGAGGGCCATGAATGATAGGGATGGTTAACGAGAGACTGTCATGGATATCCATGCTTCTAGCACAACATCATAATGATGAATATATATATATATATATATATTTATATATATATATATGACTCGGTGGGTCATTTAATGCCGACAAAGTTTTGAAATAAATTCATTCTTAATGGATACTCAATTTTTTTATAAACTCATGTTTTTTCTATTTAACCACCACTCCAGATTAGAGTGAACCTGGGGGCAATGGTGATGATAGGGCGCTCCACATTCCCCAGACGTCCAGAACTGGAACTTCACCATCAGCCAGAGTTTAACATCATTTCCAGGATATTAAGATCCTCAGCCACCACCTTCTAGCACCCATATGATAAAAGGGTTGGGGCAATCATATAGGTACTAGGGCTTGACATGGCCTGCAGATTGTTCGGAGGGGACTTTTCGACCGCCCGTCTAGCCTAAGTAAGGCCAAAGTGGAGTGTTGCATGTCATGGACTGCTCAGCCATCTGGGTTCCATCCTTAAGCACACACCCACCTAGGAGATTGGATGATACTATATGCTTCTATTCTATGAAATGGAAAAACAGGGGGATACCAAAATTTGGAAGTTACAGCAGCAGTAAAAGGGTTAACTGAGTTTGTTTCTATAAGAAGCAAATATTTTTGGCAATATGAAGTCGTCTGAAAAATGATGAAAATTTTTGCCACCATTAAATACAACAATGAGAAGCCATTTTAAAATTCAAATGTAATTGTAGCCTGAAAACCAGAAAAGCAATTACGATTAATGAGAAACAGTTTTGCCGTTCATTGAAGGACTTGATTTTCTGCCAGGATTCATTAATGATTACTTTTGGTGCGCGCGTATATTTTTAAAGAGTTTCACTCATCAAAGAATTGGAAATGAGTCAGACATTGATTTAAAAGGGAGGAAAAGTTCTCAGCTCGATGAACGACGTCCCATGTGAGAGGAAAAAAAAAAAAAAAAAAAGACTTAACGGCAGTCTCAAAGTAAATTTATTTTATCTCTCCAGTAACATTACTTTGTTGTAATGACGTTCCCTTTGGGGTTGCAGGTTCAAATCCAATTAACAGCACATAGAACAAAATGATATATAGAGGGAAAATATTTCCCATTATCTATTTAGTTCGTTACATACATCATGGTTAATTTGGGCATCCCATCATGGTGTAATGGTTAATAAGCTAGTCTCACAGATCCATTACAACTGGATAGTGAGTTTGATCCTTGATGGATGCCATACTTATGACCTTAGGTTTTCAAATCATAATATTTTCATTAACATTTCTGATGTATATCCTTAACTGATTTTATGTAGAATAATAGAAAATCCAATAAAACCATAATGATTGATTTTAATGGCATGTCAACGCATCTAGGATTATTTTATGCCTATAGGTTAGAGAATCAGGTTAATTATTTACATTTATTGTGTAGATTTTTCTTAAAAAAATTGTTTTTCTTTTTTGTTTAGAATCTATTGACTACAGATGATTTTCAAACATATCTATATATAGATGTGCGTGGTTAACGTATAAATTTTCAATTCTTGATGAGGCTGTTTGCATTTTGGGCTAATATTGGGAAAAATGAAAAAGCTAGGGCAATAGCAAAACTGTGTTTTAATCATGGCTATTCTGACTCTTATTCAAATTTAAACTCAGGATTGACCTTGTGTCGCAACCTGCTAGTCAAGGGGTTGATGATTGATTGATTGAAATATATATATATATATATAATATATATATGAATAGATGTATATATATATAATATATATAAGAATACTAATAATATAGTTTGTTATATTCATAAACAAAGAGTGCTCAATATCAGAGATGGAACATATAGATCTTTTAGGATAGTATAGACATAGAATCAATGGTGCTTGGTGAATACATATATTTTAACCAAACCCTACACAGAAACAGGATGCAACGCAAGGTCAATTTCTTAAGCAGAGTTTAACAGGTTTGAATTCTCCTAGACTAGTTACCTAGTTTTCTTTCTCTTAGACTGGTTACCTAGCCAAGGTTAAAGATCCCAGTCTGCCATACTATTTACCCATAGCTGGAGCAAGAGTAGTTGGATGCATACCTTTCACAAGGGTAATAGTGATATGTGAAATACAAACAGCCTAGTCCAGATTTGAACTTGGGTTGACAAGTCAATTTCCTACGACTCTAACCATTACACCTTGTGCATATATATATATATATATATATATATATATATATATATATATATATAATGCGATTTTTAAACGAAGTGCAATTGGTTAAAAATTGCATAGATAAGAAATGACAGTAACCAAGTGCTGTTGGCTTCATATCCATGCTACCCTAACTTATATATATATATATATATGTATATATTTATATATATATATATATATTCAGACAGATTAGGCCTCATTGCTATATATTCGAGACTGTTTTTTGTTATGGTGACGTTTACCCATAGATAAAGACTGCTCAATATCAGAAATGAGCATAAAAATCTAAGTTAGGATAGCGGACATAATCAATGCTGCCATTTTCTCACTTATGTAATTGACTCTATATCTATGCTATCCTTACTTATTTATTTATATATATATATATAAATATATATATATATATTATAGAGTACAATTCACTTAAGGGGCAATTGTTACCATTGGTTTCAAAGCAGCGTAGCAGCCACTTATCATCAAGACGTGATTTTTTAAAGAGTATTGTACTCTATAATAAATTGAATAACAGCTCCAGAGGTACTGATAGGTACGTGTCCTGTGTCCCTGATGCACAGAAAAATCTAAAAGGACGCAGTAAAATAATATCCATGCATGCCAGTTTTTTCTTTTTTTTCCCTCATCATTTTAAGCTAACTGTAAATAATTTCAATAGTTTCTTAGGAACGAATTACACAGGATCTAGGTAGGAGTTAGACAGCTTTAGTTGGAACCCATAAATTTTCCTGGGACTTATTCAAAGCAAATATGTGTGTCCCAGGACACACTAAGTGAAAAAGCTATCAGCATCACTGCAGCTCTTATAGCCGTAATCAGCAGTTTATTTTCAATTCTTCAATGCTACTACACACACACACACATTATATATATATATATATATATATATATATATATATATATAAAGATGAAAGATATTGTTGATAACAGGTAAAAGTCACCTGGGTATATAAAGATTAGTCAGCTCAATTGTTTTACCTATGTTAGCCAAACTAAATAAAAATTAAGGGGCAATTGTTATCATTGGTTTCTAAGCAGCATAATAGCCACTTATCACCAAGACAAAGTACTTTCTTTTAAGAGTATTGTACTCTATAATAAATAAATACAGCTCCAGAGATGCTGATAGGTACATGTCCTGTGTTTCTGATGCAGTAAAATCATATTGATTTGTCCCAGTGTTTTTCTTTTTTCTTCCCTCACTATTTTAAGCTAACTGTAAATACATTTCAATAGTTTCTTCAAAACAAATTACACAAGGATATGTTATCGTAATCAAGCACTTAATTTTCAATTCTTCAATGCTAAATAACTACACACACACATATACGTATAATATATATATATATATATATATATATATAAGATGAAAGGTATTGTTGATAACAGGTAAAAGTCACCTGGGTATATAGAGATTAATCAGTTCAATTGTTTTTACCTATGTTAGCCAAACTAAATAAAAATTCTGCCTGGTTTAGAAGGTTTAAATATACAAGCTTAACTGGCTTCAAGCTTTTCATGGACGACAGCCAACTTCTAAACAGGGAGCACGGCCACAACGTACAAGTATATGAATCCAATTTGCAACCTCTCAATCTATTTATTGAGATTTTGATTGAAGTTGCAGTCATCTGAAAAGCCGAGAATAAATCAACACAACATCACTCACTTAGGCGCTGTCAAATTTTGCTTAAACAGGCTAAATGCTGGGCCGAACCAATGAATGACAAAGGTCTCGCCGAATAGTGCTTAACCCAAAGAGAGGAGGGCGGTCAGCGTGTGAGGTGTTCGGAGAAAACATCTCTAAGAATTTGGTTTTGCCTCCTCAATGTCATCGGAAACTTGGAGTTGATGCCACTGCAATAAACAAAGTTATAAGTGAATAATATTAGATGCTGTTAGGTGCCACCAGAGTTGTGAAGAATTTCCATTGGGGAAAGCGTCGCAGAAAATCGGTCGGTGCCTTATTAATGAAAGGGTCTATGATAGTAATGTTTAGTATTCTGCTGTCGATATACAAACACTTCACTGGCAAGGTTGATCAGTGTTAATAGTCGCATATGACGTGCCGTGTTAACCCTTGATTATTTAATGAACTTTTACCGCCCACCTCTCTCTCTCTCTCTCTCGTTGACAAATTGACCCCAAACAGCAAAGACAAAAAGATTGGGCTGGTTTAGCTAAGTTGTTAGAGAACCCACCAAGAAATTGCAAGGTTCCTGGTTTGATATCAATCCCAACCAACTCAGTGCATGAGTAGCACAGATTGGGTAATCTCTGATCTGTGTGGTAAGGTGGGTAGCTGACGGTAGATGTGGCGCTCCACCTCAGCAAAAAGAAAACAATTTCCCTGGTCTAGCACAGATTGGGTAATCTGTGATGTGTGCAGTAAAGTAGGAGTTGACGGTAGGTAAAGTGTTCCACCTCAGAAAAAAAAATCTCCCTAGTCAAGCGCTAGCAAAAAGGGGATAGACTCTCACTCATTGACAAATTGATCCAAATAGCAAAAACAAAGAAACAAAAAAATTAATCAAATCTTTTACCCAGTTTTATATTTTGGGAACACTTTTTTTCTACTTTTGCCAGCACTTACCATTATTTAAAGCCTTTAATGATTAAAGGGGCCAGTTTAGCTCAGTCGGTAGAGTACCCACCTAAGAATCACAAGGTTCCTGGTTTGATATCAAACCCCACCAACTCAGTGCATGAGTAGCACAGATTGGGTAATCTCTGATTTGTGCAGTAAGGTGAGTAGCTGACAGTAGATGTAGCGCTCCACCTCAGCAAAAAGAACACAATCTCCCTGGTCTATTGCTAGCAAAAAGGTGATAGATTTCCTTGCTGTCCAGCTGATACCGCTAACTTTCCCTATTATTAAGTAATATTTTAAATAAAATTCAAAAATTTACTAAGCCAAAATCTTTATCCCACCAATTATCAAAGAAATAAAAAAATAAAGTCGACGCGGTGGCCTATCGATGGTATCAGCCAGACATTGAGGTAGTCTATCCCCTTTTCACTAGCACTGGACCAAGGAGTTTTTTTTTGTAGCATGGAGCGCCACACCTACCATCAGCTCCTCTCTGTACCGCGCAGATCCCTGCGCTACTCATACGCTGAGTTGACGAGGGCCGGTATCAAACCAGGAACCTTGTGGTTCCCAGGCGGACACCCTACCAACTGAGCTGACCGGCCCCTATTTATGATGTAGTAAGCAGGAAAGCAAAACTCTTCCAAAAATCGTAGCAAGTCAGGAATTTGGGACCTCGGAAAATGGTGAGTTTGTGTCCCTGACAACATTAGTAGAAGAGGGGAGCGGCAGAGGGCAGCATAAGGAGAGAGGACAGTAAGATACTTACTATTTATAAGCCGACTTGGAAAGAACCCCACCCCCCTCACCCGGTGTTAACGGTGGGGGAGCAAATGAGATAGATCGCTTGTGACAGGTGATGAGGCATGTGTGCTGGCATGGTTCTTCTGTTGCTTCAGCAACTGGCCTCTACACCTAAGAGGTCACCCCGGATGCATACAAATTGTAGCCGTGATATCAACACTTTCAACTCTGACCGGTGTGGTCCGCAAGAGAGGAATACACAAATCTAATTTCACGTAAAGGCCCGAGTGAGGACTGCAAAAGGGGTAAATCCCACACGGGACATTATTTTCATACTAGATAATGTCTATAGCCGCACACATCAAGGTTTGAATATGAATAGCATGTTTTGGCACACTGACATCTACCCGGGTCATTTAGCAACAAATACGATTTTGTTTCCTTTGGAGACAAAAACTGTTCTGCAAGTTTTTTGCTTTTTTATGGGCACCTAGCATGGTTAGTGAGTTTGATTCTCACTGGGTGCCCAATAATTCTGGTCTTGTGCCAAGCTAAGCTGAGTAGGTATTTACTCAATATGGTTGCCACAGATAGGATGTGACACAAGGTCACAAGTATGGAGCATCCAGCAAGGATTGAACTCCCATTCAGTAATACTGGATCTGTAAGACAGCTCATTAACCATTACACCCATGAGGAGATGCCTTTTAATCCAAACTGTTCACCATGGGTAGGATGTGACACAGAGTCACAAATAAAAAACTAAAAAAAAACTATTACCCTATCGATACCACTACATATCTTTTGAATGTTCCTCTTTTGTTGTTACTCTTATATTTTTCCATGCTTATAATGTAATTAAAAAAGTTTCCCAAAATCCATCACATATATCTATATTGCTGTCCATCATATCCGATGATGACACCACGTGCAAATCATTTTCCTTCAATCTATTTCGGTCTCTGGTTGCGTCTTGCCAACTACCTATGGGGATGTTAAAGTCCTTTAGGTTTCTCTTGATGTTGTCTTTGTACCTGAGTTTTGGTCTACCATTCCATGTGATCCCTCTCTCAGTTGAGAGTACAAATCTGCTTTGGCTGTCTATCATCCCCAAGTCTGTTTAAGTCGCCAGCCCATCTCAGGTTGCGTTGGACAAGAAATTTTGTGCATGCCAGAGAGTCCAGTTCTCTTGAGGATGGTCCTTTAAAACATGTTGCCACCACCTGACATTTAATATACTGCACAAGTGATGCATGTAGTAGACATTAGTCTATGGGCATCCACTTTGTATATCGTCCAGGCTTCTGCACCGTACAGGAGGGTTGAGAGAACCATGGCACGGTATACTGCACATTTAGTTTTCAAGGAGATGTCTCAGACACCAAAACAATCTCCTTAGGTCTAGTGCTAGTGAAAAGGGGATAGACTCCCTTGCTGATTTGCTAATAACGACTTTAGGCCACCCCGACGACTTATATAATAAAAAAATATAACCAATATGCCAACAATCTTAAAATCTCTTTGTAGCTGTCGCCTTAGAGTGCGCCTAATAGATAGATATAATTATTTTCTGCTCTCAAGATATACCCTTAAATTTGGACAGTGTAAGGGAAACAACTGTGTAGGGTCTGATATCAAAGTGGATCCACAGGGCCAGAATGGCGTTTGTGGGAAGATCAACAGATATCCTTAGGGAAAAATAGGGACTTCCGCCCAGGCTAGAAGCAGCAAAAAAGTTGTGTGGAAAATATTGTCCGAAAATTAGAATTTAGTCTTTAGTTAGTTCTTGGTACGGTAACAGCGCACAGGTAAGTTTCTTTCCAATTTTCCCGGGAAGTTGCTGGCATTTGTTAAAGACCCTTTTTGTAAATTAGTAATTGTTTTATACCCCATTTTATTTCAGTATTTCATGGTGTTTGGAAGTAAATAAAATCTTGTACATTCAACATCAGTCGATCTTTGTGTCATCATTTACAAATGAATTTTATATATTAATTTTTCATAACAAAAATATTTAATTAAAGTTTTGAAATAAAATAACCGATGCATTATAAAATTCATTAATTGATAAATCAATACTGAACATTTCATTAAAATCGGATAATTCCCTGATTTTGGGTAATTTTTTTGCAATAGCGAATGTTACATTAAATTTGTAAACAAGCCAATAAAACCACTTAAAAAGAACCAAAATGGTGTCGGCGAACAAAATTGACCAAAACAAATTGTTTTAAACATATTAAAAATAAATTAATAATGTAATGATATTTTTTTTTTTTAAATGATGGTCATTATGTTACTACTTATCGTTTTAAACAAAAGTCTGACTTTAAATAATAGATTTAATTCGTTTTAAAAATTCGTAGCAGACGACAAATTGGGTATTGCTAACATAAACAATACACATTGAATCAAGAATTAATTATGAACTATGAATTAATAAAATCATTATATAACGCTAAAATACTACCAGGCAATTGCTACACTCTTCAACTATCAGATTATTTGTCATTAAATTATGCGTGTCCGCAGATGCAGATAAGAAAAGATACGTACAAATAAAAAGTTTGATTTCAAAAGCATTTTGTTTTCTTTTTTTTTTTTTTTTTTTTTTTTCTCGAAAACACTGACAATTTTTCTAGTACACACTTGAAAAATCTGTGTATAAATGAGAAAGATGCGCAAATGTTCACACTTATGCAGAAATATGCACATATTTCACCTACTTATGAATGCGAGTATACGCAAGCGCAAAACACATGTCCCCCGTCTGTAAGTAATTTCCTTATAAAAAAAAAAAGCCAAACGTTACTTGTTTACACATGCGCATCTGCAGAAATGCAAATGAGTTTTGACAACTCGGAATACATATTTATCAAGGCAGGGAAAAACGTGCGCACAGTCTTTGCCCGT
>CM042148.1:95472571-95497571 GCA_023376005.1 Doryteuthis pealeii | reverse complement strand
TCTTACTTTTTTTTTTTCTTCTTTTATTAGGTTTTTTTTTCTTGTTTTTAAATATTTTTTCTTTATTTTCTTGCTTTTTAGTTTTTTCTTTTTTTTCTTCTTTTTTTCTTTCATTTATTGCTTTTTAGGTTATTTTGTTGTTGTTGTTTTTTTTTTTGGGGGGGCAGGTCTTCTCTTCTTTACAGTTTTGTAATTAGGCAAAAATAAGAAGAAATAAGAATGCAAAGAAGGAAGAGGTGAGTACTGTAACTTCCAACAAGAGAGAAAATAAGTTTCTGAAGTAATCAAATGGTAAGAGAGTTTGCGGTAAAGGTGATGGCAGAAAAGAAGCAAGGTGAGTGGCATTATTGGAAACCATGGAAACGGGAGGGGGAGAAAAAAATTCACATTTTTGTCATCTAAAGGCTTTTTCATATTTCAGGAAGAAATACCTTTGACATTTAAAATCTTTAAAATACTAGAATATGTATATATATATATATATATATATATATATATATATATATACACATACCCACACACATATATATATATACATACCCATACACACACACACATATATATATATATACATACCCATACACCACACACATATATATATACATACCCATACACACACACACACACACATATATATATATACATACCCATACATACACCACACACACACAATATATATATACATACCCATACACACACACATACCCATACACACACACATATATATAGCCCCCACATACACATATATATACCCACACACACACATATGTATATACCCACACACACACATATGTATATACCCACACACACATATATGTATATACCCACACACACATATATATATATATATATATATACATACATGCTCATACATACTTATATAGCAATAGCATAATCTTTACACTGTCATCCCTCACAATCCTATAACCCCACCACCAGAACCTTTCCTCTCATGAGCCTTCAATTCACTCATCAAACCCGCTGCAAATCCACAAAGTTTGATGCAAATATGACATAGGAAGGACGTCCTTCCCATTGGATCATATGATACAATTTGATGCTTATGCACCACCATATGTCTCTTAAGACCAGAAGCCGACTCACAGACTTTGTTGCAGATTACACAAGACTTATACATATACCCATACATACATATATATATATATATATCTTATTATAATGGAGATTGTGTGTTTTTCTGTCTGTAACCGAAACTATATTACTAATCGAGTCACAATTAACATAGTTATTTTCATCAAATTCTTCATGATTTTATTTATATTTAAACCTCAATTATTAATAAAATTGCTTCACCTTTTTATTAGTGTTGTCCATATCTACATACTAATAACATGCTATTGTATTTATATATACAAAAAATAGTGGTTTGCAGTGTGAACGGGAAGGCTAATTTGCATATTGATATTAAAAATGGGATTTTATTAAATATGTGCTTAGTATTATTGATTTCTAACTGTTTGGTTTTATTTTAATGAATATAAGCAAAAATCTCTCCAATGAATCTTAAATGAAATCCATTAACAAGAAAAAATAAGTGTAATTTTATTCTTTATTTTCTAATTCAACTAAATAGTTAAATAAGTAAATTTCAGCAATGAAAGACGGGAGTGATGGAAGAGTAAGTTTCATTTCTATTTTTCTATTATAACCCCACTCTGTTTCAAATCTTTTTATCTGCATTCTTATTAGACTTTCTAATTTAATACGATATTTCATTACATTAAAACTTAAATACTTGCACCCGGAGGGTGCATATATTTGCTAGTATATATAAATACACATGCATACATCATTCACATATATTCAAAATATATTGAACCTTAAAATCTCAAATTTTATACAAAGTAAATAAAGTTGGCGGAATGGCCCATTGTTGCTACCAATATGATAAGAAAGAAAAGAAATAGAGAGGGGGTGAGCGCACAGAAGTGATAACAGTAATCTGTTTCAATCGAACATACTGAAAAGATGAAAAGAAGGAACGAAAGAAAAAAAAAAGAGTGAGAGAAAATTAAATGAAGATTATTATAAGTAAAGTCGTCGGGGTGGCCTAATGTCGGTATCGGCCAGACAGCGAGGGAGTCTATCCCCTTTTCCCTAGCGCTAGACCAAGGAGATTATTTTAGCATATGAGGTGGAGCGTCACACCTACCATCAGTTCCTCACTTTACCGCACAGACCCCTGTGCTACTCATTCGCTGAGTTGGCAAGAGCCAGTATCGAACCAAAAAACTTGTGATTCCTAGCCGAACACTCTACCGACTGAGCTAAACCAGCCCTTAAGATTATTATACTTTTTACATATTAAAATAAAATGTAATAGCTCTTAAATAAATATATCCAATATAATAACTAAATTATCATACTGTGGTATATATCATCATTCATAAAAAAGAATGTGTTCTGAAGAAGACAAATGTTTATACAATTCCTTCTACTATTGTTTTTATTTCATTTTTAAAATTATTTCCTTTGGATTACATTTTATAAACATCATAACGTTGAAACAAGCACTTGTTAGCACAATCTATAATATTTTTTTTTTTATCTTTACCTTTGTAGCGTAATTATTACGGTTGGGTATTGACAGGGAAAGAGAGGAAGAAGAAATAAAAACAAACCAAGTTAAAATTTGGAAGAGTAAACACTAAGTGGGGTGCCAGTAATGTGACCAACGAATGACCCCGGAAATAGACTTAAAAATAAAAACAGAAGTTCCAGGCTTTGACCAGAAGTTGATGTGATGTCGGAATGAGGAACGGGAAAGGAGGAAATCTGTCTCTTTTCGCCTTGGGTCTAGTGGGAGTCAGACGTTGGTCCCGGTCCCTCATATGGATGAGGACGGCAGTACACAACTTGATAAAAGATATAATACTCCCTCTCTTTTTCTGTGACTTTGCTTCTCTCTGAGGAAGAACCCAGGAGCCTAGAAATAATTACAAAGCCCCTTGTGACTATGCAACTTGCGTGTATGTTGTTTCTGACAAACGACTACTACTACAACTTGAGTTGGCCTATGCAACATATATCGTTCTGGAGTTATGCTACCCCTTAAACTGTCAGATTTTATTTCCATTTTATATACTCACACTTTGTGGTATATACACAGGTCCTGCTAGTTCCTAACTATGGGTATTTGCCTCTCATCCCACTTATGAGGGTGTGATACAAGGACATTTTTATGTGGGCCTACCCACAAGCCGAAGCTCATGGGTGGTAGGCACAAAAAATGCATTGATCCCATCAGGGGGAGCGCCTCAGGCACTAGGCAATAAACAGCCCTGCCCTGTTAAATCAAGGGGGCAGGTATTGCCTGGGGGGATAGCCCCTGGGATCAATGCTGTTAATTTTACTTAGCTGCTCATGAGGCCGAAGCACTCTGAAACAGGTCCCGAGGGGCCTTTGCCGTCTAAGCAATATAACTCATATGAACCCACGATTGGCCCACATTACATATTGACCATCTGACCATCTAACAAGCAAAATGTTATGTTTTTAATCCGGAAACGTTTGTTTTTGCTGAGAATAAAACGGATAACAAACAAAGAAAATAATAAGTGGTGTGGGACATAAAGATGATTGGTGAGAAGGGTCTTGTAGTCTACTAGCGGAATAGATCGATCCAAAACCCCAAAAAAGAAAATTCTACAAATAACTCATTTCATAATCCATGCATGCCAACTGAAAAACGAGAGAAACAAAGTCATAAAGAAAAAAACACAAAACAGAACAAAACTCTTATCCACTCCACTCACTGCGCGCGCACAGACCCCACCCTTCGATATTACCTTAAACTCTGAAAACTTTTTATACGCATATCTATCTTTGGGGTATTTTTTTTAGCTTTGGCACTGATTCATGGTCTGAAAATTTAGTGAAAAGGTTTGATGGATGAGTAAAAGATGTAGTAAAAAGAGACCAATACAAAAAACGGTGGACTAAGTCGGAGTAAAAACCTTGCGATAGTAAAGGAGTTATTAGCTGCCTCGGACGGCTAAGTGCTCCCTAATCGACAGAGAAAAAACATCAGTATGTTTCTCACTCATACCAACCTAAAAACGACTTATCGTCGGGGGTGGGCGAGGGTATTAGAGGTGGTAAAGGGGTGGGGATGTGGGTGGTGGTAAGGGGGTTGCAGCTCACCTGTGCACCTCGGCACTTGTACAGTGGCTCGTAAATAACTTTTCTAGACATGGCTTAGAGAAGTAGATAACTGAAAAAAAATATTTCTTTTCTTTTTATTCGCCCCCCCCTTTCCATTCTTCATGATATAAACGACTTTCTATTTTCTTCTTCATCCTTCCCCCCCCCCAGTCACTAATTCTGATTATCTTTTTGCAGTGATATTTTTCGCAGATTGTTTGCCCTCTTGTTTTTCTATTTTGAATACCCTCCGTCATTTTCCTTTAACTATACTTTTCTCGTCTTCCTTCCTTCCTTCCTTCCTTCCTTCCTTTCTTTGCTTGGACTAGACAGGCAGTTGGAAGGCCCCCTCTGACCAATCGGCTGGTCACATCAAGCCCTAGCAACTATATGATTGCTCCAACCCTATTGAACTAATGGCAAGCCCCAACCAACCCTTTTTATCATATAGGTTCTAGAAGGCAATGGCTGAGGGTCTTCATGTTCTGGGAATGATGATAAACTCTATCTGATGGTGAGGTTCCAGTTCTGGAGGTTTGGGGAATGTGGAGCACCCTTTATCACCATTGCTCACAGTTCCACTAGTGGTAGTACCTGTTAGGGTCCCATCTATGGGTTAAATAGAAAAATGTTTTTATAAAAAAAAAATTGAGTATCCATTAAGAATGAATTTATTTCAAAACTTTGTCAGCATTAAATGACCAACTGATAGATTTCACTTCCTTGTCACTGGATTAATGTTTACCTCTCAAACCCTCTTTCATGGGGCCAAAGAGATGATAGTCTGAGGCAAACATTATTCCAGTGACTGTAGTGAAGAAGTGGCTCAAAGAACAGTCAACAGAATATTACGGATCGGGGATACATGCTCTCATTCGAAGGTGGAACATTGCTATTGAGAGAAACGGTGGCTATGTGGAGAAGTAGGGATGTGATCTAAAGAGGACCAGCTTCATTTTGATGTATGATACATGTTCCTGTGTTGGTAATTATACCTGTCCTAAACAAAATGGCATTACTTTTTGATTCACCCTCATACTTTAAAGCATGTTTAACTTTCCTTTTCTTCCCTTTCTTTCTTTCACTCTCCTTTTCATTTTTTTCTTGTACTCTCCTTTTCTTATCTATCTTTCATTCTTTCTTTCTTTCATAAACTTTTCTTCTCTCCTTTTCTTCTTCCTATCTTTAAATCTTTTACTTTAACTCACCCTTTTCTTCTTCTTTTTCTTTCCTTTCTTTAACCCTCCTTTTCCTTCTTGCTTTCTTTCTCTTCTTTCCCTTTCTAACTCTCTTTCTTTCTCTCCTTTCCCTCTCTTACTCTTTCTTTCTCTCCTTTCCCTCTCTAACTCTCTCTTTCTCTCCTTTCCCTCTCTACTCTTTCTTTCTCTCCTTTCCCTCTCTTAACTCTCTTTCTTTCTCTCCTTTCCTCTCTCTCTCTTTCTTTCTCTCCTTTCCCTCTCTAACTCTCTTCTTTCTCTCCTTTCCCTCTCTCTACTCTTTCTTTCTCTCCTTTCCCTCTCTTACTCTTTCTTTTCTCTCCTTTCCCTCTCTTACTCTTTCTTTCTCTCTTACTCTTTCTTTCTCTCCTCTTCTCTTTCTTTCTCTCCTTTCCCTCTCTAACTCTTTCTTTCTCTCCTTTCCCTCTCTACTCTCTTTCTCTCCTTACTCTTTCTTTCTCTCCTTTCCCTCTCTTACTCTTTCTTTCTCTCCTTTCCCTCTCTCTCTCTTTCTTCTCTTCTTTCTTTCTCTACTCTCTTTCTTTCTCTCCTTTCCCTCTCTAACTCTCTTTCTTCTACCTTTTCTTCTTACTCCCTTAACTCCAAACACTAATTCTATTTGATCCTTATTTTCTTGATACTAATGATACTAATTATTAAGCTTCATCTAAAAAATAGTAGCTGTATTTGATTCTTATTTTCCTTTTCAAAGTTTCGTGATGGCTCCCAATTACAATAAAAAGGTTCCCAAGTTCCAGAAGACCAACTTCATTTTGATGTATAATACATATTACTGTGTTGGTAATTATACCTGTGCTAAACAAAATGGCATTACTTTTTGACTTGCCCTTGTTCTTTAAAGCATTTTTAACTCCTTTTCTTCTTTTTCTTTCTTTCTTTCTTTCACTCTCCTTTTCATCTTTTTCTTTCACTCTCCTTTTCTTATCTATCTTTCTTTCTTTCATAAACTTTTCTTCTCTCCTTTTCTTCTTGTTGTCTTTAACTCTTTCTTTTTTTTTTCTTTAACTCTCCTTTTCCTTCTTGCTTTCTTTCTCTCCTTTTCCCTCTCTAACTCTCTTTCTTTCTCTCCTTTCCCTCTCTAGCTCTCTTTCTTTCTCTCCTTTCCCTCTCTAACTCTTTCTTTCTCTCCTTTCCCTCTCTAAATCTCTTTCTTTCTCTCCTTTCCCTCTCTAACTCTCTTTCTTTCTACCTTTTCTTCTTACTCCTTTAACTCCAAACACTAATTCTATTTGATCCTTATTTTCTTGTAACCCTTTTTCTTTACACTCATTTTTTTCTCAACAATTCTCTCGCACATTCTCTTAACACATTTCTTTTTTTTTTTTCCCCCATTTCATTTTTCTTTTCTTTGTTTTTCTTAGACTTGTGTATTTTCTTTTTATTACTTTTTGTCTCAGTTGGAAAAGTTTTGAAAAGAAAGTAGAATTGATTGGTGATGAATGCAATGAAAAACAAGATGGATGATAATACGACCCCAGGCAAATCTTTTTTTTTCTCTCTCTTTCTCTCCATCTTTTAATATTTATATCTCAAATTGTGAGATTTTCTGGTCTGTATGCATGGCAAATTTAATTCCACAAAAAATAAAAATAGATGAAAAAAAAAAAAATCAAATGCAGGCATCCAAGAGGAACTCATGACAAATGTTCCTCTACAAAGAACATAATCCAGAAGAAGAAAAAAAAAGGGTCCTTAATTCATGAATAAAAAACAAAATAAACCCTAAACCTCGGTATTTATTAGATGAGCTAACAATAAATGAACAAGATTATCCAGCATTGCCCGGGAAAAAATTGACATTTAGGATCAGCACTAATTTTTTTTTTTATCAGATTCAGCTTTAGGATACCAAAGGAAAAAGAAGGTGAGAAAAAGAGTCTGAATAAAAAAAAACTAATTTTTAACATCGATAACATACAGAATGAAGTATAGGTTAGATCAAACTGTGTTATTTATTGTGTAATGTTATACATGAAGCACGTGGCATAATGGTTAGAGTCAAAGGAAATGGACTCATCAACCCGAGTTCAAATCCTACACAAGGCTGTTTGCAGTTCACATAGTGCTAATACACTTGGGAAAGGTATAAATCATATATTCTCCCTCCAGCTATGGGTAAAATAGTAGGGCAGACTGGGCTTTTTAACCTTGGATAGGTAACCATTCTAGAAGGAAAACTCTGAAGGCAGTTGTTGATTGGGTTTGTGGCATTCCTTGTGCACCAATTCTTTCCTATCGACTGTGCCAAAAAGTGTGGATGGTCCAACACAAGCCTTCACCACTATAAACAAAACACTGTGTAGGTTGTTCATTGGATGAACCCTCATGCATCAAAATTGACGTCAGAGTCCATTTCCATTTTAATGTCATACATTACAGATGAATATAAAAGACATTGAATATATATATATATATTTACCAACCCCTCCACATGAGCAGGATGTGACACAAGGTCTATTTCTTAAACAGAGTTTAAAAGGTTTGAATTCAGAGTTTTGCTTCTCCTAGACTGGTTACCTATCCAAGTTTAAAGAGCCAACAGTGATAGGAAGTAAGTAGCCATAAAGCTGCTTTTTTGCGTAGTATTGCTTCAACAATTTGTTCAGGGCAGCACTCAGCATCTTTGTGTAATTACCATCAATTTGTTTCCTAAGCATTTCATTAGGTCTAAAATGATAGGTTTTCATTACATTCATATCCTAGGATTGAAAAATTTCTTTAAAAAATCTAAATTAATTTATATTATAAAATGATTGCTCTAACTGATATAAAATAAAATCAATAAAAATACTGATTTTAAAAAATTGTTAGCATTTAATATATTCATTATATTTTTCCAATAAAGTTTAGCATAACAATAAATGTTCAGCTAATAATTTATAGATCGTGTACAAATAATAATTCATTACAAACATGCTCTAAGTGTTTCATTAGAGTCCATGTGGTGTAGCTATATAGTAGCAATGACACAGCTACAACTTTAAGGAATTATCACTTTATATTATCAGAGATCAGATCTCCATATGATCAATAATCTGTCTATGCAGTCCATACCTTTCCTATGCATATAATTACATTGTTATCTGTAGATGAGATACTACTACCGAGGTATGTGAACTGGTCTACTAATTTGAGAATTCTGTTAATAGAATGTTGACTTGACACTGAACTTTGTCAGTGCTGAAAGCGACCTTTAACTCTTTTCCTACTTTAAACCGCACACAGTGACTCTCCCACCATAAACTGCTGATGGTTAGTTCATTTTAATTAAGCAGAAGGACTCCAATTACAATAATAATAGGACTTTATTTGAATAGAATGAGTTCTGAGGTGAATAGATAGTGAACTTTGAAATATCACATCATACAGGTAAAAAATACCAAGAACATTTGATACAGTTGAGGGGAAATTTAACTCTTTGCCTACTTTAAACCGTTCGCAAAGGCTCATATACTACACCCAATCAAAGTACAAAAACTGATGGTTAGTTCATTATAACTGAGCAGAATGATCCAGTTTACAATAATACTAGGACTATATTCGAATTAGAATGAGTTCTGAGGTGAATAGATAGTGAACTTTGAAATATCCCATCATACAGGTAAAACATACCAATAAAATTTGGTACAGCTGTGGGAGAACTTTGGAAAGCAGAGAGTTAAATTATTTGTCTGTCTAGATTACTTAAGCCACTCACAGCAGCTCTCCCACCAAGAACTACTTTTACGCATACCACACACAAGCAAAGTACAAAAACTGATGCTTAGTTCATAAAAAATTGATCAGAAGGACTCAGATTACAATAATAACACGACTTTATTTGAATAGAATGAGTTCTGAGGTGAATAGAGTGAATTTTTAAATATCCCATCATACAGGTAAAAAAAATACCAAGAAAAACTGGTACAACTGTGGGGGGAATTTGGTTGGGAAAGAGTCAACACTTTGTATTTAAGCCACTCAGAGGCTCGTATACCACACCCAAGCAAAATACAAAACTGATGGTTAGTTCATTATAATTGAACAGAAGGACTCAAATCACAATAATAAAATTACTTTATTTGAGTAGAATGAGTTCTGAGGTGAATAGATAGTGAACTTTGAAATATCCTATCATACAGGTAAAAAAATACCAAGAAATTTTGGTACAGACGTGGGGGAAATTTGGTTGGGAAAGAGTTAACTCTCTGCCTAATTTAAGCCACTCACAGAGGCTCATATACTACACCCAAAGCAAAATACAAAACTGATGGTTAGTTCATTATAATTGAACAGAAGGGCTCAGTTTACAATAATAATAGGACTATATTTGAATTAGAATGAGTTCTGAGGTGAATGGATAGTGAACTTTGAAATATCCTATCATACAGGTAAAAAAAAAGATACCAAGAAAATTTGGTACAGCCGGAAAGGGGGGATTTGGTAGTAGGCAAAGAGTTAAGCAAGTATTTAGTAAAGACGATTTAATTTATTTTTATTTTTGTCAACAATCCAAAGCCATAAAATTAATCTCACAGATTTTATATAAGAAACGGCAGATGAAGTCATCTGTAAAAAAAAGGCTTTTTTTAATCTGTTATCACATCTACTTGTTCTACTTCAGATCTTCATAACCTTTTCTCTTACTGAAGCTTTTTTTCTATGGCTGTGATTATAAAGAGCACATCAACAATTTGACAACACTAAAGATGCTACTAATTTCCAGTACGTCTTTCATTATCAATCCGAAACCACAAAGTTTCATTTACACTTTCAATAGGAATAATTGCTGCAAAACTAATTTTAGCATATCTTTATAGTTAGGAGGAAATGCCATTAAACAAAGGAAACCAAAAGAAACTAAACACACACACACACACACACATATATATATATATCATATTATAATGGAGATTGTGTGTTTTTCTGTTTGTAACCAAAACTATACTACTACTCAAGTCACAATTCCTTGGGTTATTTACATCACATTGTCCATGATTTTATTTTTATTTAAACCTAAATCATTAATAAAATTATTTTAAATTATTAATACTGTTGACCTTATCTATCTTTGCTTCTAATCCCACTCATGAGGGCGTGACACAAGGACATTTTTATGTGGGCCCACTCACAAGCCGAAGCTCATGGGTGGTAGGTGGAAAAAATTGCGTCAATCCCGTCAGCATTCCCCTTCAAGGGGGTGCCTCAGGCACTGGGCAATAAACCCAGCCCTGCCCCTTTAAATCAAGGGGGCAGGTATTGCTTGGGGGGATAGCCCCTTGGGATCGATGCTATCAACTTGTAAAGATCCAGGGCCGAAGCCACTGGACCCCGGTGTTGACCATATCTACATACCAATAACATGCAATTGTATTTATATATACCACAAAATAGTGGTTTACACTGTGAACGGGAAGGCTAATTTGCATATTGATATTAAAAATTTTATTTTAATAAATATGTGCTTAGCATTATTGATTTCTAATTGTTTGGTTTTATCTTAATATATATGAGCAAAAAATCTCAGTGATAAATCTTAAAAGAAATCCATTAACAAGAAGAAATAATTGTAATTTTATTCTTTACTTCCTATTTTCACTAAATAGGTAAATTAGCAATGAAAGACAGGAGTGATGGAAGAGTAAGTTTCAGTTGTTCTCTTTTTCAATTATACCCACATCTGTTTCAAATCTTTTTATCTGCATTCTTATTCAGTTTCATTAGCCTTTCTTATTTCATATAATATTTTATTACATCAAAACTTAAATACTTGCACCCGGAGGATGCATATATTTGCTAGTCTATTGATAATGGAGATTCGGTCTCAATTTGTCTGTAACCAAAACTATGTCAGTGCTTACGTCAAATTACCTAAAATTATTAATACATAGAATAAAGAACAACCTTGTTTGAATTAATTTGAATTTAACTGTGAGAAACTTGATTTTATTAGAAAGAAAACATTTATTTGAATTTTGACAGAAAAACTATCTTTATGTCTATTATTAAAAAAATATAATATTTCAAAGATCTGTTTACATTTTTTTTTTTATGAAAGAGCCTGGCAAAAAATCCTTTTACGTACTTTTGGACGTCAATAAAATCCAGACAAATTTCTTTTTAAATAATTTTTTTTACACTGAAATTAAGATATTCATTCAATTTTGTGGAATTATATAAAATTGAGTGCATTTTTTAAAAAAAAGCATTGTCGTCTGTTGTAAAATAATCAAATTCCCACTCCCTTAGGCAATATCATTTTAAAATTAAATTTTACACTGCCTAGGGGCATTTTTTTGTTTTGCTAGTATAATGAGGATCTGTATAATGGAGATTTGGTGTCTGTCTGTCTGTAACCAAAACTATATCACTGCTTATGTTATAATAGCCTTCAGGATTCTGTAAGCTTTTCCATGAGTATTTAATTTATGACCAAAATGATTAAAACATAGAATAAAGAACAGCTCTGTATTATATATACTCAGAAACAAGTAAGTATGCAACATTAAACAGTCCACATTGTTTTTTATAACAAGTTTTAATAAATACATACCCGGTATTATTGATTTTTATATAGTTTGTTTTATTCTAACATATATCTAAAGTTATCTAACATATAGAGCTTTTTATACATATATATATATATTTTCAAGAATATATATATATATATATATATATATATATATATGTAAGTGAGAAAAATGGAAATGAATCTGATAGATATGTTGAAAAGAAAAATGGAAATGAATCCGACAGATATGTTGATGGAAAAAATGGAAGAAAAATAGATATATTTTGGTAAGGATGAAATTTATTATTGTTATATGTCAACACGTGTTTCAACCAAAATTTGTTTACACATAAAAAAAATTACTTTAAATATAAAATGAAATAATAATAGAAAAACCCAAAATTAAACATGTAAACAAAAGGTCATCAAAAGTTTTTTAAAAATTGATTTTTAAAAAATTGAATACCCATCAAGAATGAATTTAAAACAAAACATCTTCAGCATAAGATAACCCAAAATCCAATGAGAAATTGAAATGATTTCTTTTTGTTTAAACTAACGTAAATTGACCAAAAACAATTTCAGTAAGAAAATGGCTTTCACTGTAAAGCGGCAATAAATGCCATAACAAGAATCGGTAAAACAAGCCACAAATCTAATCAGCATCTTCGACATTCATTCTTACAAATAAGATAAATAAAAAAAAGATAAAGCCTCAAAGATAATTTATGAAACTCCTTCTGTTTCATTGTCTGTTTTGTACATTCATCTTTCCCTAGGGAAATGGCAAGAGATGAGCACTAGAAAAAGACGCATAAAACACACATAGTAGGACAAACAAAACACTGGCAGGTAGACAAATACTAAAGAAGAAGATGAAGAAGAAGTCTCAATGTCTGATCTCTCAAACTGGCATACAACTCGTAACAGATGTTATCGAAACATAACACCGTCTTAAATATTAATACACCATTTTCAAGTTCAAGATTCCATATACTCACTTGAAACCCAAAATTAATAGATTCCTTCATACAAGATGGCAACAATGCTGGAATAACAACATCCACAATAAACTCTTTCTAATCAAACCCACTCTGAGAGACTGGAAGTCCTGAAAGGAACAAGTCATTGTGTCCCAATTACGCATTGGTCACACAAGACTAACACACTCATATATACTCAAACAAGAAGCGCATGGTCTAATGGTTAGAGTCATAGGAAATGGACTCATCAACACAAGTTCAATTCCTGGACAAAGCTGTTTGTATTTTCACATGGAGCTAATACCCTTGGTAAAGGTAAGAATCCAATTCTCCCTCCAGCTATGGGTAAATAGCGGAGTAGAATGGGATCTTTAACCGTGGCAAGGTAACCAGTCTAAGAGAAGGAAAACTTTGAATTCAAAGCTGTTAAACTTTGCTTTAGAAATTGACCTTATGTTGTATCCTGCTCATGCAGAGAGGTTGGTGTGTGTATATATATATATATACATACACTCAAACAAGAAGAACAACCACAGTGTGAAACATGTCAGACACTTTGACTGTTAAACACTTATACATAGAATGCAGGGTTTTTGCTCACATCTGAAACCGTTATTTTAATGCAAACAATATGAAAGATCTATTTGAAAAATGTCAACATAGAAGACATTCTGTCATTTTGAAAGGAAATAAAATTATACCATAGAATATAGACATGAATCAAATCAATACCATACAACTTGATCCCCAATGATGCTAACGCATTGTTAAAACTAATTACTACAAACATGTAAATATAGATACACAACATATATTGCTTCCTAACTGCTAGGCATGATATAACCCCAGACGGTTTGATATGCCGTTAAAATCAATTAATCAACCAACCCACCAGCAACCACTTTCACTCGGATATGCTAGGGTGATTTCTATCCATGGAAAAAACATTTCTGCGGGCGTTCCATGGTCCATCTCGAGATGTGCGCTGATTGATCACAATCTTTGCCTCATTTACAAGCTAACATGATGGATGAATTCTACAATGTTTTTTTTTCGAGGGAAGATAATTTTCCGTCCATTCTGGTAGAATTTCCTAATATCAAAGAAAACTTGGGTATTTTGTTCGTATATGTACAGCACTTATTTCAAATAAGCAATTTTATCTAACATTGTGGAAAGAAAAACAAGTTTTATCAACATTCTTTGTTAAGTGCAATGATCAGCTACATTCTTCTTGCGTCTCTCTCGAAGAGATAAAAATGGGTCAGACATCAGGAGGAGACAATTTAAAAACACAAATGACAAAAAATTTGCAAGAAAGAAAATTCAAATTAAAGAATCAGCTCTTATCTTATTATAATGGAGATTGTGTGTTTATCTGTCTGTAACCGAAACTATATCACTACTCAAGTCACAATTCCCTTAGTTATTTACACCACATTCGCCATGATTTTATTTTTATTTAAACCTCAATTATTGATAAAAATTGTTTTACATGCAATTGTATTTATATATACAGCAAAATAGCAGTTTACAGTTTGAATGGGAAGGCTAATTTGCATATTTATATAAAAAATTGGATGTTAATAAATATGTGCTTGGTATTATTGATTTCTGATTGTTTGGTTTTATCTTAATGAATATGAGCAAAAATCTCAGAGATAAATCTTAAAAGAAATCCATTAACAAGAAAAAATAACTCTCATTTTATTCTTTATTTCCTATTTTAACAAAATAATTAAATTATGAAAATTTAACAATGAAAGACAGGAGTGATGGAAGAGTAAGTTTCAGTTGTTCTATTTTTCAATTATACACCTCTCTGTTTAAAATTTTTTAATCTGCATTCTTATTTAGTTTCATAGCCTTTCTAATTTAATCTAATATTTTATTATATTAAAACTTAAATACTGGCATATATTTGCTAGTTGTAATAATGGAAGAGTATTGTAAAAAGAGTTTTCGGACTTGTACTGAAGTAAAATATATATAATATATATATAGTCATCCACAGACATGGGTTTCGACTTATCAAGTCTCTTCACTGTGGCTAGACATTTTGTGAACTTCCTACTATATATATATATATATATATATATATATATATATGGACCTACATGAGTCAGACACTATCTACCTAGGTTTCACCCAAATGGTTCTTCAGGATAGTTCTGAATTATCAAAATTATCCTGAAGAACCATTCAGGTGAAACCTAGGTAGATAGGGTCTGACTCATGTAGGTCCATATAATCATGTTCTACTTGACATATTGAGCACTTTTTACATATTAACTTAGTAACTCCTTCAGTGTTTTATTCTTTTGGACACTATATACGATACTGATGAAATTTTCAGAAAGTACGGGTGTGTTGGTCTTTTTTTCTTTTCCCCAGATATCAGTTTTAAATTTTTATTTTGAAAACTGAGTTATCTAGGTTTTTTCACACCAGTTGAGTTTAGAAATAATATATATGTGTGTGTGTGTGTATATATATATATATATATATATATATATATATATGAGCGTAGGAGGATTGGAGTAAATCCAACAGAATGTGGTAAAAGAATATATATATATATATATATATATATATATATATGACAGCCTTTACATACAAAGCGATGTGTGTATTAAAACAGATAAGATCCCCTTCGCATTTTGTAGGTGATGACAGCCTGATGGTTAAGGTGACGGACTGACACTGAACTGATCAGATTTCAATCCTGGCTGTAGGTAGCTTACGAATGTCTAGCCACACTGAAGAGACTTGATCAGTTGAAATACGTGTCTGTGGATGACTATATATATATATATATATATATATATATATATGAATAAGATATAATGAAAAAACAAACAATGTTTACAACTGAAATAGGCTCATCAGAAGAGAAAGTGTGCAAACCGTTTCGGGGCCAATTCTCTACGGTTTTAAAAGCAGGTCAATTTCTCTTCTGGTTGTAAACATTGCATTATATCTTATTCATACTGTCGGATTAATTTCCATTTTAGAGCAGGTCAATTTCTTAGCTGGAGGGAGAGTATTTGGATGCATACTTTTCCCAAGAGTATTGGCACTATGTGAAATGCAAACAGTCTTGTCCAGGAATTTAACTTGAGTTGATGAGTCCATTTCCTATGTATATAACCATTTCAAATCAACAAAAAAAAATGTCTTCATTATAAAATAACCCAAGGATTAACATGCAGTAAAATCCAACCAACCATTGGCTGTGCCCTTTTGCCAGCAATCAAAAAAGAACCTGCATGCCATAATTACTAATAAAAATCTTTTTCTGATTTGAGTAAAGTTAAAAAAAAAAAAACATAATTCATCACTTTTAATGTAAGGATAATATATTAATTCTTTTTTCTTTTTCTTAATACGATTTTATAAATATAAATATATTATTTTTTATTCATTTACTGATCTATCTAATTAATTTAATATGTTTTATTTTATTTTACAACTGAAAAAAAAAAGCTAAGTAAATAAATTCTTCTATTTAACCGTTTTTAATTTTGAATTCAAGATAGTTACAATGTAGAAATATTCACTGGAGTTCGTCCTTGCTTGTCCAGCTTGTCTCATAAATCTTTTTTATAATACAAGGGAAACTCTGAATGCAATTCCTCCTTTTTATTTCCATAGAAACTTTAACAGATACAAGGTGCACAGTTAGAGCAAATTTTCAGCTACAAAACACTGTTTTCTCCTCATTTTTTCACCATCATTTGTTATTTGCCAGCAATGAAAAAAAAAAACTTGCATGCCATGCTAATAAAAATCTGTACCAGGGAAAGCAAATGGCATCATTGTCAGAAAAATGTTGTCAATGTTGTCCATCTTTCACCACCCAAATTCATGCTTTTTATTTCACAGTGTTGCATTATCGTGCAACGGAAGAGGAAGCTTCCAGCAAAAAGACAAAGAGAAAGATAAAAATATATATTTAAAAAAAGGGAGAATGGAAAGGTCTTCCAGTCACGAAACAGGGAGAAGATGAAGAAATAGATGAAAGAAAAAAGGAAAACGGAAGCAGAGTCTTCCGGGGAGGAGGCGGAGAGAAAGATAAAGAAATATATATGTCCGTTATCAGATCAAAAGATAAAAATGCGTGGGCATATTTATTGTATATAAAGGCCAGCGGATGAAGGGTGTCAATTCAGGTAAAATTCAGCCAACATCAACAAATGTCAATGGGGGAATGGAGGAATTCAGTGTCACACCTCTGCTTTCATGTCAGTTGCCATTTTTGCCGGATTGCCTGCTCAGCTGCTATCTGTAACAAGGCAAAAAGAAAATTATGGGTTATTAGGTGAAAATTTCAACCTCTACTGCCATATCACCAACATCCACCACTGATGTTGTAGAACAGCCGAATAAAATAGAAGGCATTATTTTTCAGAGTGAGTGTCATACAAGTGCAACACCTCTGCTTTCATGTCAGTTGCCATTTTTGCCAGATTACCTGCTCAGCTGCTATCTGTAACAAGGCAGAAAGAAAATTATGGGTTATTAGGTAAAAATTTCAACCTCTACTGCCATATCACCAACATCCACCACTGATGCTGTAGAACAGCAGAATAAAATAGAAGGCGTTATTTTTCAGAGTGAGTGTCATACTGTTGTATAGCCGACTACTACCGGCTAGTGGACTTCAATAAACAACAGAGACATATATACAAAAATAGGACCCATCTTTATTTTCTTCGGTGTGTGGGCGGTAAAGTCATAGAGCTTCACAATGAAAATGCCGGGTGGCTAGCGAAGGCGGCAACGAGTGTTCACAGTGGAAATATCCAAGGGTTGACGGGAGACGGGAGACGCGAGGTGATGCTATCGGCTGTTCGCTGGGGTCTCTGACTGTTGGCTCAAGTCCTCCGGCCTTTATATTGATAAACACGCCTATGCATCTTTATCTTTTGATCTGGTCTTTACATTCGCTAATATGCCTACACATTTTTATCTTTTGATCTGATAATGGACATTTGTTATATATTTCTTTATCTTCTCCCTGCTTCTTAGACCGGAAAACCACTCTTCCATTTTCCCCTTTATTTTAAATATATATTTTTATATTTCTCTTTGTCTTTTTGCCGGAAGCTTCCTCTTCCGGCGACGATAATACAACAATACAAGTGCCGTATGTAGGCTTTTGTTTATTGCTGGTGAAAATGCATAGCCACTAGTGCGGACTATGTGGAAAAATGGTGTTCTGTAACTTTCATCATCCTCATCAGGTTGTGCAAACAGCACAGATACCCATGATACTCTCTCACTCTGTCTCAATTTGTCACTGCCTCCTGGCAGGTCTTCTGCACGGCTGATGTTGGTTTTTGTTAGTCGGCCTACACTGGTGTGTCCAGGAGTAGGAGTTGAGAACATCACTTCAGAGTTCATTCTTTATTCTCTAGAAGTGTCCAGAATGTCTTGTTTGTCTAACTTGGATGGTTTTGCATGATAGGAGGCAAGTGGCTGTACAGCTGCTTTTTTGTGGGGTGTTGCTTCCAAGATTTGTTAAGAAAAGTAAGAAAAAGGACCTGCTACACAAAAAATATCATAAGAAAGAAAGTAGGGGAAAGATAGAGAGGTGGTGAGAGCAGGGAAGTGATCATGTTAACCTGTTTCAATCAAACATAATGAAAAGATTTTTTTAAAAAAAAGGAAAGAAAGAAAAATAAAGAATGAGTGAGTCAAATCAAGATTATTATATTTTTTTACATATTTAACTATTTTACAATAGCTCAGTCGGGCCGTGTTAGCTCAGTCGGTAGAGCGTGCGGCTAGAAACCACAAGGTTCCTAGTTCGATACCGGCCCTCGCCAACTCAGCGTATGAGTAGCACAGGGATCTGTGCGGTAAAGTAAGGAGCTGATGGAAGGTGTGGCGCTCCACCTCAGATGCTAAAAACAATCTCCTTGGTCTAGCGCGCTGACTGGCTGATACCGACTTTAGGCCGCCCCGTCGACTTTACTTTTACTTTTACTTACAATAGCTCTAAAGTAAACATATTAACTCTTAACATACTATACCACCTCATTCCACCCGGCCAGAAGTCACATTTGTTTTCCTAATCCACCCTAAACAATAGCCTTTGTTTAGATGTAATATTAAACATATTTAGCAGTCTTTAATTTATGGGAAATGATAGGTAACTTTAAATGAGAAGGCCATTTTTAGCCATTTATATATATCGTTATAGGATTGGGACTCTGGACTTAGAAAATTCTCAACAGGATGTTAAGAGTTAAGCATAGTAATAATTAAATTATCATACTGCGGTATATCCACAGGCCCTGCTAGTTATAATAGTAGCTGCAAGAGTAATGTTGATAATAGTCACAGTAATAATATTAAAACAGTAACCATATGATTAGTACTATGAACATTAATGCTAATGACACCATAACAAAAGAGTAATGATCACAACACTGAAAGTGAAAGTAGAATTAGATACAATGGACAAAAACACTAAGTATCAAACGTCATAATAATTAAATTATCATACTGCGGTATGATAAGAAAAGTAAGAAAAAGGACCTGCTACACAAAAAATATTATGAGAAAGAAAGTAGGGTAAAGATAGAAAGGGGGTGAGAGCAGGGAAGTGATCATGCTAATCTGTTTCAATCAAACATAATGAAAAGATTTTTTAAAAAGGAAAGAAAGAAAAATAAAAAATGAGAGAGTTAAATCAAATCAATCAGGTCCTGCTAGTTATAATAGTTGCTGCAAGCGTAATATTGATAATAGTTACAGTAATAATATTGAAACAGTAACCATATGATTAGTACTATGAACATTAATGCTAATGACACGATAACAAGAATAATGATCACGAAAGTGAAAGTGAAAGTAGAATCACATACAATGGACAAAAACACTAAGTATAAAACGTCATAATAATTAAATTATCATACTGCAGTATATCTACAGGTCCTGCTCATTTTTTTTTTTTTTTTTTTTTTTGCTTTTTGGGTTTTTTTTATAAATGTACTTTATTCGCTGTTCACTTTTGTAGTCCAATTTGAATGATTTTCACTTATTCTCTATTCATTTCAAAAGTGGCCACAATGTCTTTTTTTTTTGCAGAGGGAGGGGGGCAGTGGGGGGGGGTGAGTGAAGTGATTACTTGCAAGTGAGAATGTGAAAGATGACATTTTCCTATGTTATTAAAATGGTCTCCTTTTTGTTTGTTTTTTTTTTTTTTGTTCTGAGTAAACAACTGATTATATACAGACCAGAGAAAATGTAAAGAATATTCAAAGTTGTATGAAAGAGAGAAAATGAGTTTTACGTGTGTCAGAAGCAGTTAATTAGACTTTGTCTATCCTCACTGTGTTTTGTACTTTTATGAATACAACGAGGAAAAAAAAGACATAAGATTGTTGTAACAAGTTGTTTCAAATATTTCCATGAAAAAACTGACAAGCTATAGATCTAATGTCTGAAAAATGTTAGTTAAAAGAGACCAATGTTCTTAGTTTCTTTTATATATATATATATATATATATATATACACACACACACACACACACAAGGTGTGTCAAAAAAGTATTGAGATGTTTTTGTACTTTTTTGACACACTTTGTATTCTGAAAAAAAATATTGTTTCATTCATTGTTCATTTCTATCTTGGTAAATACAGCTTCAATCTCAATACTTTTATGACACACCTTATATATATATATACACACACATATATATATAGACCCCCCACACCACACACACACATCTATTATTGTACTAAACCCAAGTAAATCAATGATTGTTTGCTAAATCCTTTTTTCCTATTTAGTTTAATGACACAAAATACATCTCTAAATATTCCATTCTATTTTTTTCTAATAGTCATAATTTGCAATTAAGATAAAAACTCACCTCCTTTTACTTCATGTCACTTTCCCCCTCTCTATATATATCTTGATTAACTATATCTATTATTTATATATATATATATATATATATAAAATTGGGCAGCATTTCTTCATTCAAACATATCTGGCTGAACTGAGCAGACTTTTTTGTCTGTTCTCAATCTTTTCAAGTCACTGAATGGATGATACAATATCCTGCTGGAATTGGCTGATGAATTTGCGATAACTGATTATACCTTCACAGGCCATCATCAGGGGAATTGCAAAAACAATATAACATTCAGAAATTGAAAGGATTGAGTTCAACTATATATATATATATATATATATATATATATATATATAAGGTGTGTTAAAAAAGTATAGAGACTTTTAGTACTTTGTGACACACCTTGTATTCTGAAAAAAAAAATGTTCTATTCATTATTTTTTTCAGAATACAAGGTGTGTCAAAAAAGTTTAAAACTGTATTTACAAGATAGAAATGAAGAATGAAGGGAACGTTATTTTTTTGTCAGAATACAAGGTGTGTTAAAAAGTACAAAAAATCTTGATACTTTTTTGACACACCTTGTGTATATATAATATATATATATATATATATATATACATACATACACACATATAAACATTGTTGTAGGTCCAACAAGAGAAAATATCATAATAGAAAATAATAAGGTTGGTTTGCTGGTGTGTTTAATGGCATATCAACCCTTGTGGCTTATTTAATGCCAAATATTTTTATAGATGATTTTAACTTAATGTGTATATTTTTAACTAAATTTTTTTAACCAATTTTTAAATTAAATTTTAACCAAATCCTTTTTCTTTTTAGCAAATTTTCATGTGTATTGGTAAAAATAGTTTTCATGTTAGATTTTTCATTAACTTCAAGTGTATCAATAAATTGGTAGAAATAATTTACAATAACTTATAAACAGATCTATTTGACTGATAGATGGGACTCTAACAGGTACTACCACTTTGGGTCAGAGTGAACCTGGGAGTAATGGCAATGAATTTTTTATATTTATCATATTTGGTGCATGACGTTTTTAAGATGTTTGAAATTCTCTCCAAGATTTATGTATGTACTTGTATGTGTCTTGGGAGTTGGTTTGTGTGTTTGTATACATATACAAGCATATAGACTGCAATATATGAATATTATTCATTACAAATATGCAAAGAAAAAGTCATATATATATATATATATATATATATATATGCAGAATCAAGGTTTTTTGTTTTTGAACTGATTTGACTTTTATCTACGATCACAAACACCACGGAGTAAACGGGCTCTGAAGAAGATTTTTGTAAAATCGAAATATTGATCAATATCAGCTATGATTATGTTATAAATTGTTTTCTCTTTAACAGCATTGTGTGGTGTTTTCATTCTATCTTGTTCATTCTCATATATATATATATATATATATATATATATATCAATGTCTCTGCATAATGAAAAGTGTTATTTGGTTGTGTGAATATATATATATATATATATATATATCAGGGTGTGTGTGTGTGTATATATATATATACACACACACACACACAAGGTATGTAAAAAAAGTATCAAAATTTTTTGTACCTTTTGAAACACCTTGTATTCTGAAAAAATTAACATTTCATTCATTGTTTATTTCTATCTTGGTAAATACAGCTTCAAACTCGGCACTTTTAAAAAAAATTAAGTTTCATTCATTGTTCATGTCTATCTTGGTAAATACAGCTTCAATCTCGATACTTTTATGACACACCTTGTACATATATGATTTTTCAAAGATAACACATAATCTACAAATATAAGAAAAATGCTTATTTATATATGAATATAATCATGTTTAGCTATTAGTCTATTTTCAAGACTACCACTTCATATGTATATATAAATTATATATACAAGCTTAGATACTTACTTATATGACATTATTTTTGTCACCTAATATTAGCAAACCTACACATACCTATATATACATGTTTGCGAGCGCATACATGAACTTTCACTGTCAACTTTTTCAAAGAGAAAAATGTATATTTTCCCAACTCGGTTTCCATGGCAATGTCAGACTAAATTTCCATAAACTTTCCAAAATTTTGACATTTTTACCAAAAAAAAAAAAAAAAAAGAAAAAAAAAGAAGAAAAATCTGTTTTTTCTCTCTTAGTCTCTTTAGCTTCTGTTATTATCTGTCACAATAACTATCTCTTACTCTATTTGCTTGAAAAAGAAATGGTAGAAAAAAAGAAATAAATAGATGAATTGAAAAAAAAAAAAAAAAAAAAAAAAAAAAAAAAAAATTGTAAAATAAATAAATAAATAGATGAATTTAAAAAATCCAGAAAAGTAAAAATAAAATTTTTTTGAAAAAAAAAAAAAGTAATTAAAACAAAAAAAGATAAATAAATAAAATTATGCAGTAATACTTTTTACTCTATCCAACCTGTCCACCATGTTTATTTTTGTATGATTTTTCTTGTTTGTTTTTTTTTTGGTTTTTTTCTAGCATTTTTATTTTAAAACTAATGTCACCACAATATGTTGTACTGTGAAGCCACTATGGAGATGACGTCTGTCTACAAAGATGTCAGCAACAATCAATAGTCCTCTTGTCTGACTGAGACAGATGGAGCTGCAATTATATTGCTTTGTAGGGATTCTCTCTCTTTCTATCATTCCCCTCCTACCCTTTCTACCACCTTCACCTCTTCCTCTTTTTTTTGACAAGTTCTAAACACCAGATTATTTACAAATCCATCAATCCTCTCACAGAAGATTTATATACAGAAAAAAAAAAAGAGATATGAAAAAAAAAAGTATAGAAAATCTTAATTTAAAATGGTTTAATGACACTTGAAATTTTTTTTCCACAATAAGCTAATGCCAAAGGTTATTGATAAATCTAGAGAGATCGAGTCATACTTTTTCATATATCTAAAAAGTACCGCACTATAAGTTACAAGAATTCTACTGTGGTGCTAGGTGGATGAGACTAATGACTATATATCTATATTATACGTACTTAGCAAGAATATGTACCCACCGGGTGTAAGTATCTATCCAAGAAAATTAGGTACAGCTGTGGATGAAATTTGGTAGGCAAAGAGTTAAATTATTTGTCTGTCTAAATTTCTTAAACCGCTCACAGCAGCTCTTCCACCAAGAACTGGTTTTACGCATACCACACCCAAACAAAGTACAAAAACTGATGGTTAGATCATTAAAATTGAGGTGAAAGACATTGATTACAACAATAATAGGACTTTATTTGAATAGAATGAGTTCTGAGGTGAATGGATAGTGAACTTTGAAATATCCCATCATATAGGTAAAAAAAATACCAAGAGAATTTGGTACAGCTGTGGATGAAATTTAGTAGGCAAAGAGTTAAATTGTCTGTTTAGATTACTTAAACCGCTTACATCAGCTCTCCCACCAAGAACTATTTTTACACATATACACCCAAGCAAAGTACAAAAACTGATGGCTAGTTCATAAAAAATTGAACTACAGGACTTAGTTTACAACAATAACAGGACTTTATTTGAATAGATATATATTTACCAACCCCTCCGCACGAGCAGAATGTGACACAAGGTCAATTTCTTAAGCGGAGTTTAAAAGGTTTGAATTCAGAGTTTTCCTTCTCCTAGACTGGTTGCCTAACCAAGGTTAAAGAGCCCAGTCTGCCCTACTATTTATCCATAGCTGGAGGGAGAGTTGGATTCATACCTTTCCCAAGGGTATTAGCGCTAACTGAAATGCAATTATCACATCCAGGATTTGAACTTGGGGCGACGAGTCCATTTCCCATGACTTTAACCATTACACCACGCACTTCCATATATTATTTATTTGAATAGAATGAGTTCTGAGGTGAATGGATAGTGAACTTTGAAATATCTCATCATATAGATAAAAAAATATGGGAAAATTGGTAGCCAAAGAGTTAAATAAAAAAACAAAACAAACAAAAAAACCAATTTAGTTATATGAGAGGCACTCCAAAAGATATGCTTCCTATTTATTTTCATCTAAACTATAACAAATACAGGGAACACCATTGGATAGAGCAATTTTCAACTCGAAAGCACTATTTTTCCATATAGCCACCACCATTGCCTATGTATTTTTGTCAAAGATGAAGGTGCTGTCCCAGTGGAAACTATCCACAGCAGTGATGACAGTGGTTTTGGTCAGGAAAATATGGTCCACATAATCCATCTTTCATTG
>CM042148.1:95430071-95470071 GCA_023376005.1 Doryteuthis pealeii | reverse complement strand
ATATATATATATATATATATATATATATATATATATATATATATTATCGTTATTATAGTGTGTACAGAAATAACCTACTCGAGTTTCACCATAAGGATTTTCAGGGTTAAATCTTTAAAAAAAAAAATTTTTTTAAATAATTCCATATTATCAACTACATTACGACATATCAACATCGCGTCTGTCATCCAACATTTTCAAAATGACACAGCAGCATTCATTAACTGCTAAACTGTTAACATGAACTCCTGCAGTTTGCTGTAATCAATCAATAACTTGATTAATTCAGTGGATTTAACCCTGAAGATCCTCATGGTGAAACTCGAGTAGGTTATTTCTGTACACACTATAATAGTAAATCCGCTCTACTTACGTATTGAGCACTTTATATTTGTTATAACGCTGACTTATCCGAATAAAACTTGTACCAACCAAATATTGAGACCAACCCAATATTTTCACTGGTAAATCATTCCTTTTACATATATATATATATATATATATATATATGTGTGTGTGTGTGAAATGCATAAATTTGTGCATATTATTTGGATGTAAATGATAAGAGAAAGAGTGTTAAGTCGTGCGTAAATTGGTTGGTATGAAATAAAGAATGACCAGACACATGTACGTTGGTTTGTGCAGGGTGCAGCAGAAATATATCCCACATTTTAAACCATCACCTGTGTGGTGCAAATGAACTTAGGCAAGTGGTAATGGTAGCTCCATATTGCTAATATCTTGACATTTTTTTTTTTTTTTTAAGATACAATAAGTTTGGACCTGTGGACACCATTCATTTGCAGTTAAAACATTTTTTTTAATACTAGTGAAACTGTAATTGATACTACTATGGGATGAAAATTCTATCCAAACAGGATTAAACAGGTATAGATAAAATTATCATAGAATTTAATTTATGTATATGTAAGTGTATGAGTTTAGGGATGCTTAATTGCACATAGCCATGTAGATACAGAGATGCTATATATATATATATATATAATATATATATATATATAATATACATATACACACACACACACACACACACAGATGCTGATAGGTACACATTCCCGATGCACAAAAATCTAAAAGGACACAGTAAACTCATATCCATGAGTCCCGGTGTTTTTCTTTTTTCTTCCCTCACCATTTCAAGCTAACTGTAAATAGATTTCAATAGTTTCTTAGAAACGAACTACACAGGATAGGTAATAAAGTAGAGGTTAGAACACTTTAATTGTTTCCCCAGATCATAAATAAAACCCCTACAATCTATTAGGTAACTTTAGTTGGGACCCATACATTTTCCTGGGGACTCAAATTCAAAACAAATACCTGCATCCCAGGACACACAAAATTAAAAAAGTTATTAGCATCACTGTAGATGTGTGCAGTATAGTTCTATTTACAGGATTAAACTTGTATAAATAAAATTGTCATGGAATTCATGTATACGTATGTGTGTGTGTGAGTATAGGGATGCTTAATTGCACATAGCCATGTAAATATGTGCAGTAAATAATAACGCTTGCATGTATGCACACATGCAAGTGTATATTTGTCAGTAGCAGATGTGAGTGATGACTGTGAAGAGATCTGATATACATGAATTGACTGCCAATGCGGCCAAAGTGTGCTGGTGACAAAGAGAGCCGGGGACTAATGGCGACAAAATGGATGATAAGGAGAGAGAGAGAGAGTGGTAAAGGGGCAGGAGGGGGGTTGTTAGCAGGGGTGGGGTGAGGTGGGGTGGGGTTGTTCGCTGATGTCTTCCCTTGAGTTGGCAGACATTCTGGCATATGCAGAAACTCTTATGAAGACTTTATTTGTTAGAGAACCTGTTCGTACCAACTGTGCACGGCCATTATTCTTTTGTGGACTGCATCATTTGGCATGCATGAAAGAAATCAGAATATAAAACACATGAGTTGCCATGTCTTTTAGAATAAAGGTGTAATTTTCATTCAATGTGTATGCGTATTGCAATATATGAATGTGCAAAATGTAAATTAGTATGATGATAATAATAAAAAAAAACAACAGAGTGAAAGTTTATGACAGTATAACAAGCTCACATGTGAGAAGGAAAGAATAGTTGTGTTTTGGTTTCTTTTTTCTTTTTTTAATGGTATATGGGTTATCTAATGCCAAAATTTTAATGGCGCATGGGTTATCTAATGCCAACATTTTAATGGCATATGGGTTATCTAATGCCAACATTTTAATGGCATATGGGGTATCTAATGTCAAAATTTTAATGGCATATGGGTTATTAAATGCCAAAATTTTAATGGCATATGGGTTATCTAATGCCAAAATTTTATTATTTTCTAAATATTTGCAATAATAAATATATTTTCAATGTTGCATTGCATTATTTTAAAATTGCACATTTTTTTTATTCATTTGTCTAAAAGCATTTGTTTATACAGGTTTGGTTTGGTTTATTTGTTTTATGGAATATCAACCTTCATGGGTTATTTAATGCCATTATTCTTTTGCGTACTGCATTGTTTGGCCAGCATACAGGAAATCAGAATAAAAAAAACGTAAGTTACCATTTCTAATAGAATAAACATGTAATTTTGATTCAATGTATATGTGTATTTGTTACATAATTTGTGGGTTGCCTATGAATTATGACTGTAAGTGTGGTAAAATTTAATTGACGGTATTGTAAATGGAAAATTACCATTATAACCATTATAAGAAGTTATTGACAACAGTTAATCTTTCACTGATCTAGGCACCGATTTCTGATTGGCTAAAGAAAAAGTGTGTGATGGGAACTGATTTAGAGTTAGGTAGATGTTAGCAGTTAGTTAAAGGGGCCAAACATGATATGGTCATCTATCCCAAGTAAGCCATCTTCTTTCAGCACAGTTACCTGCCCAAGATTAAAGACCCCAGTCCACCCTACTATTTACCCATAGCTGGAGGGAGAGTAGGTAGATTTATACCTTTCTCAAGGGTATTAGCACTATGTGAAATGTAAACAGCCTCGTCCAGGATTTGAACTCAGGTCAATGAGTCCATTTCCTACGACTCTAACCACCATTACACCACGCACCTCCACAGATTTGAAAACAGGTAAAATTTTTATATGAAACTTGGTAAAAATAATACATCACACATCCTTTCGATCGAGGCACTCTTTTATATAAGTATAGCACAAAACATTTGGGAGTGGCTCTCCCTGCGTATTGGATTATTTTCTGTTCTTTTGATTTTTGTCAGCAGGGTGCAAAGATATGTTTGCCTTCTTTAACATCATCACAGATAATCAGTATATATAAAAGAAAGTAATAAGATCTCCCTTTCCAAGAATATATTCAAGAACATTATTTTAGAGGAATGGTTACAACATTTCCTATTTCAACAGAAAAGTAATAGGGGGGAAAAAAAAAGGAAAAAGGAATAGAATAAAAAATATCAAAATATGAGGTTAAAAAGAAAATAAATTATTTGGAATTTCTCAGACGCAAGCTTTCATCATATTGGCCCAAATACTAAAAGAAGGAAGAAAAAAAATTAAGTATGTTTATTTATATATATATATATATATATATATATATATATATATGTGTGTGTGTGTGTGTGTGTGTGTGTGTGTATGTGTGAGAGAGTTGAAAAATGGAAGTGAATCCAAGAATATGTTGAAAAGATAAATAAAGGAAAGAAAATGGTTTAATGAAATACCTACACGTGTTTCGGCCAAGAGTTTGACATTGTATTCTATTTATTACTATTTAAATTTAAAATAAAATAATAATAATAATAGAAAAATATGAAATTTTTAAGTATACAAAGGAACGTCCTTCATTAAAACAAGATGTTTGATATTTGAAGTTAAAACGGTCAAAATACAAAGAAATTGGAAGTGTTCAAAAAAATAATTTTTCTTTGAAAATTTTTTTGAGACGCTTACAGTTGGAGAAAGAAGAAATATTTAGTAACACTTATGGTTTGAGAATAAAGAATATTCAGTGATGAGTGACATTTAAAAAAGTGAATTTTAAATTTTCATAAATATACTATTAACTTGCGCATAAAAGTTGAAGTAAAAGTTGAGTTTATGTTATTTTATTTGTTTATTAATCTAATAAATCTTTGAATAAGAATAATAATAGTTTGATGAAATAATATATATATATATCGTAAAACTAACCGACGTTATTTACAATCCTAAATGTGACATTGAGTAAAGAACTCCAACAAACACCATAGGATCTTGCTCCTCAGCCTGATGATTGCTATTTAGCATGAAACCGCGGTCGCTGATAATGAACATTGATCTATGAAAACATTGTAAAATAAATAAATTATATATATATTATATATATATATATATATTATATAGTAAGGGTTTCACTTATTGAAAAATAAAATACTGCTTTTTTTTAAGCATGAATATCTATGTGTGTAGGTGTTCAAAAATAGACTAATATTTGAAAAAATACAGATGACTTACCAATCCAATCACCCTGTCATCCCCTTCTTCCCCCCAAAAAAAAACTACACACCAATATCTAACCCCCTTCAATACCCTATATACAAAAAATTGAAAAATTCAATTTACCTAAAACTTGCCACTATTTAAGAATTATCCAATTTCTTTTTAGTTGAAATATTAAATCCGTTAGTAAACCTCCTTGGTAAATAATTTTCTAAACATTTTTCAACACAAATCATCTTCCAATAAAAATCCATTAACTTAGAAAATAAAATTACATTTGCCTTAACCGGGAATATAACAATTAGTATAGATATCTCCTGAGTCCAGTATTATTTACAATATCAATTTGAACAAGGCTAGTAACTACTCGTCTATTTTTGAACACATACACACACAGATATTCATGCTTAAAAAGAGAAAAAAACTAATTTCCTTTTTTTATAATCTATATATATATATAAGTTAAGAGAAAGGAAATGAATCCGACAGTATGAGTATAGATAAAAGGATATGAAAACAACACAATATGCTGTTAAAGTGAAATGATATAAAATGTTTTCACTTTAACAGCATATTGTGTTGTTTTCATATGCGTTTATCTATACTCATATATATATATATATATATAATTTTTTACTTGAAGGCACTTACAATGCATGTATCGCATAAAATTCGATACTTTTTCTTATAGAAAATGAACTTGACAAGTGTAATCCCAGTAAAGGATGGCTCGATGTGTAGAATACCGTACAGACTGTTTCGACTTTATTAAGTCTCATCAGCGGCATATACTAACGATTTCCCTCCGACAGAAATCGAAACCGGGACTTCAAAAATTTATTATATACTTTATCAGCAACGTTTCTAAATAAACAAACATCCAAAAATCTTATTCACTTCGCCGAAGGGCATTCGGTCTGTTTGTTGTTATTATTCTCTCAATAGCGCCCCCTTACCTATTTATGGTAGAGGCGCGTAGTATCGCTTGACAAGCTTAATTTCACTAGGATGGTCAGCTGTGTACTGTGGCCGAGGCGATAAAAGTGTTTCACTAGTGTTTCACTGTGTCTGCTGAAGTCCCAGTTTCGATTTCTGTCGGAGGGAAATCGTTAGTATATGCCGCTGATGAGACTTAATAAAGTCGAAACAGTCTGTACGGTATTCTACACATCGAGCCATCCTTTACTGGGATTACACTTGTCAAGTTCATTTTCTATAAGAAAAGTATCGAATTTTATGCGATACATGCGTTGTAAGTGCCTTCAAGTAAAAATTTATTATATACTTTATCAGCAACGTTCTAAATAAACAAACATCCAAAATCTTATATAATATATATATATATATAATATATATATATATATATATATATAAAGGTAAAAGTATCCAACTGACTGATATGTTGGGGATAATTTTATTTGGGATCATTAATATCTCTTGTATATCCACAATGCATGCTCATGTTGATGCACACTTATAGATTTATACAAGGATTTTTACAAATCCCTAAAAAAGCTCAATGTATGATAGTTAATGAATTAATTATATACAGAGCAATATCTACCCTTTCAGTGAGAAAGAAAAACTTAAACCATCATTTGGCTATTATGAATTTATTTCTACCAAAACTCAATAAATGATCTCAGTTTCATCAGACAACCAACTACTTTATATATATATATATATATATATATATTATATATAGTATTAAGGTGTATATAGAAATAACCTACCCAAGTTTCACTATAAAGAATCTTCAGAGTTAATTGCAATGAATTAATCAAGATATTGATTAATTACAGGCAATTGTGGAATTGAAAAATGCAATTATGACCATTGAAAACAGTTTCTCAGTAAAGTTGAACACTATGTAGTTGGTTGCATCATTCAAAAATTAAATGTCAAACACGATGTTGTTGAATGTTGAACGTGATTGTTAACGTGAAAACAACACATGTGCTGAATAGGCTTCTTTTTTTTTATCAGACGTTTGTTATGTATACTTTATGTAGCACTAATCTAAGTAGATAATCTACTGCCAGTTAAGTGAGTGGGAAAGCCTTAATTCACGCTTATGAAATTAGCGTGTTCTATAAAAGAAGTGAGTTTCATTTTCACTTTCACATTAAATAACTGATTTGAAAATTATTATCCAAGCTTTATTTTTTTTTTATATTTTAATATTTTCATGTGGTTGTCGTTATTTTCTAAATACACACAATTTTTGTTGTTGATAAAATGCACAAGAACAACAACAACACCGAAACGAACCTCCCTAAATCCTCCCCCCCCCAATATTATTTCTCGTTTCTCTTTCGTTATAAAAAGTCATGCAACATACCAACTCAACAGTGGAGAAAAGATTGTTTACGTTAGGCTTGCCTCTAAGCTGAAGATTTCTTTATTAATTCTTTCCTCATATTTTTTCCAAGATCCTTAGTTAAAAGAAAAAAAAATTGCATTAAGTAGAAAAAAATAAAATTTAAAATAAAAAATAAAAAAATAAAAAAATAGAGAAATCTCAGTCCATCCCTCTTGCAACAATGGATCGGAATCTCTTTTTAATAATAATAAGAGGCAATATTTTGGACCTCTTTCTTTTTTTCCTGCTTCAGATGATGAAGAGAGCTAGGCAACCCTGTTGCGGCTGTCCTTCTCTGAGAACAACAATTCAAATGTTGATGCCCTCACCTTTTCATGATGTGAATTATTAGTGGCCATCTTTGAAAATTATAAACAAAATGGAAGAGAAAAAAAAAAAAACGAAACAAAAATATTCAGCTGTCTTTGCTGTCAGTTTTCTATTCCATTAGAAAAACGCCTTTCTGGTCTTGTCATGAAACATATTAGGAGGAACTGTCTTCAATGTGTTTTCAATACTTTTTCCTAATTTTTGTGTCAGTTAAGAATAGCATTACTGGATATTTTCATTGAGTTTGAGGCTACAGACCAACAGCTGGAAACAATTGGTTTTTTTCAATATTGTCACTTGATGGAGATTCCTCATTTCTTTTCTTTAATTTTCTTCTTTTTTTTTTTTTTGTTATTTTACTTTGCACTACAAATGTCACCTTTTTTTTTGTGTGTGTAACACTCACCACACATGTGCATATGCACTCTTCAGGCCATCAGTCAAACCTATAGAAAGACTCTTCTACACACAGACTGGCTAATAAACAAACATTTTTATACTCTGCACACAAATACTCTTAACCCTTAATGTGCCAGTATAGTTTCCATTTGCTACTTGCTACTGCTAAATTAATTAAAAACTAGCAGGACCTGAAGATATGAAGTTATGAGCCTTTTCTCAAAATACATTTTTTTTTTAACTCCTGTCACTTTAAAAACATCCCTCATTGTTTATTCAATAATTTGTGCATTCTTTTGTACTGTCCTGACAAGATTTAACATAAACCGAAACATTTAAACGTCAACATTACCATAAAAATATCTTCATCTTTATAGAATTTTTTAGTTCTCCTGATGAAGGTGTACCTTGAACACCGAAACCTTGGTAGAGAGGAAAAATTTTTCTAAAACTATAAATGCTCTATATTTTATGAAATATATTGAGCCCTTTTGGATTAACTAATAATGCTACTACAATGAAAACATGGTAACAATTTTTGATGAATATATTATATATATATATATATATACATAATTCAAACATAAGAATATTAACTTATATGTACTTAAATACTTCTCACTTTACTGAGAGATTCAATGAAATATCTTTCAAATCAGGATAACTTTCTCAAGATATCCACTGACTTGTTAGGATATATATTTTTTTTTTATTATTTCTAAACTCCGACAGTATAGATAAACTCTCCGTGTCAGTAATTACACAATACAAACTTTCACCTGGAGAAAAAAAATTTAAAAACAAAATAAAGACCAAATCATCTGCACCTCCTGAAAATAATCAGTTGATACTATTAAAATGGCCGAAAGAAAAAAAAATATGAGTTGCCTAAGTTAAATACACTAAAGTGCTCAATACAATAAGTAGAGCCAATAAAGTCAGAATTATTCTGATGATACGTTAGTAGAAACCTAGGTAGATATTCTCTGACTCATTTGGCTTACTTTATCATTATCATTATTATTAGTATTATTACAGAGATGCTGATAAGTACGCGTCCTGCATTCCTGATGCACAAAAATCTAAAATGACACAGTAAAATCGTATCTGTGTGTCCCAGTGTTTTTTTTTCTTCCCTCACCATTTCAAGCTAACTGTAAATACATTTCAATAGTTTCTTAAAACAAATAACACAGGATAGGTTACAAGGTAGGAGTTAGACGGCTTTAGTTGGGACCCATAAATTTTCCTGGGGACTCATTCAAAGCAAGTATGTGCGTCCAAGGACACACTAAATCAAATAGCTATCAGCATCACTGTTATCATATATATATATGTGTGTGTGTGTGTATTTAATTTGGCAAAACATTTAAAAGCAGCTATCTTATTGCAAAAACTTCTTCCTGACAGCAGACTAATAAGGTTTGGGAAGTGGAATTGTACACCTCTGGCATACAAGAAGAAACCGAGAAGTGCCATGTCATTCCTAAACGGAATTTGCAATGACATGGCAAAAAGAAGAAGTTAGCTCCTTGGCATCTTGCCAACACAGAAAACTCTACAATCCCATCACACACAGAAATGATCTTTGGTCTGCCCATCAACAACAACATGGGTCATATAACCTCTAAACCACATTTGCTTTCATACTGATGTAAAAAGAGAAAGAAAAAATACTAAGTATTCCAAAAGATGAGTTTAGTCTTGATCGTGAAGTCAACATTATAACGTTAGGTAGTCCGATATTTCATATCTAACTGAACTGTTCGGCCCTCATATGTCAAGATTGATGGGAGAGTCCATTATATAAATCGTAAACATACATCTACAGATATACACCCATATACACATACATATATATATATATATACATACACATATATATACACATACATATACACCCATATATATATACATACACACACCCATATATATATATATATATATATACACCCCATATATATATATATACACACACCTACATACACCCATATATATATACACACACACACCCATATACACCATATATATATATACACACCCACACCCATATACACCCATATATATATATATACACACACACCCATATATATATATATATACACACACCCACCCACATATACACCATATATATATACACACACACCCATATATATATATACACACACACACCACCCATATACACATATATATATACACACACACACACACACCACCCATATACACATATATATATATACACACACACACACACCCACACACACACATATATGTATATATGTATTTATTTGTGAATAAAAAGGCCTTAAATATTAATCACAATACCCATGGTATTTAAGACCTTTTTATTCACAAATAAATTTGTTCTGTTTATTAAAATTAAACATTGAGCTCTCATAGGAGATCTGAACTCTGCAACAAACTACTGTTAGAGAATAGGACCAACTTAGAATCACCCTTATACCAAGAAACTTGGTACCCCACCAAAGTGTGTATATATATATATATATATATATATATATATACATACACACACACACACACACATGGAGGCACATGGTCTAATGGTTAAAGTCATAGGAAATGGATTTGTTGACCCAAGTTCAAATTCTGGAAAAGGGTGATTGTATCTCCTATAGTGCTAATACCCTTGGGAAAGGTATGCATCCAACTACTCTCCCTCTAGCTATGGGTAAATAGTAGGACAGATTGGGCTCTTGAACCTTGGCTAGGTAACCAGTCTAGGAGAAGGAAAACTGAATTCAAACTTGCTAAACTCTGCTTAAGAAATTGATCTTGTGTCTCATTCCTGCTCAAGCGGAGGGTTTGACGTAAGTGTATATATATATATATATATACACACACACACACACATATATATACACATATATATATATATATATATGCACATACACCTATATATACCACACCCACACACACATCTATATATAAAATGCACTATATGACTGATAAACTTTCAATTCCATAACTGATCCATGTAGAAAAGTGTGAAAAGATTTTATAAACAATCTTGGCATTTCCTTGTCGGAATTTTCTCAGACGTCTATTTTTCTGGACATTCTATTTTCTTCATCCAACTTGTTATTTTTTATTTATCCATTATTTCCAAACATTTTGCCAGTGCGCTAACCAGCCATCCGCTGATATATTTCCTCTCGCATCGGAACTGTCAATGGTCCATTGTGAAGTTCCATACAAACGAAAAGAATTCTTATTTTTTCCATTTATAGATTAGTCATGTCACTTTTTTCCTCTGATCGTAGATTTACATATGGATTAGTCATGTCTGAAATAGACATCATTTGAACCTCTGGTTTAGAATAAATAAATAAAATTATTAATCTATATGTAAACAGGCATGACGAATCTATAAACAGAAAAAAAAAAACAACACACAGAAAAGAAACAAATGCAAGAGACATGACTAATCTGTCGTTTCCAAGGTCTTTTTCTAAGGAAAAACTTGACCTATGCTGGTCAACAAATTTGTTTAAAAAAATTGCAAAAGCCGTTCCTAGGTGTCATGAAGTGCTGTATTTCCCTCCTTTCCTTTCTCCTCCTCCTGCTGCTTTCCTTTCTCTTCCTTTGTTCCTTCCTTCTTTTCACTTGACTTCCTTCTTTACACACTGACACCTGTTCACTAAATGACCCGTCTTGCCTCTTGTTGTCATAAATTGCTGTATTTCACTCCTTTATCCTTCTGCTTTCCTTTTGCCTCATCTTGCTTCTTTACTTCCTCTTCGTTCATTTGTTCCTTCTTTTCTTTTTGCTTCCTTCTTGCCTCACTGACACGTATTCACTGAATGACCCATCTCGCTTCTTCAGGTAAGTAAATGTTTTTATCCCCACTTACTTACCTAAAATACATAACACTTTCCTATAAAAGGGCACCTTTCTCCACTTCTAGCTTCTTCCTTTGTCAGCATGCCAGTAAGCACCCCTCGACTACATGCTCAGTTTCCAGCACGTTAGTAAGTACTTTTTTACCACATAATCCATAATGTAAAAAATTAATCTCCACATTTCTATGGAAGGTTCACCACAATGGATGGTTGATACCACTGATTTCATAGTGAATACATCTGAAGAAGGTTCGGGGGTACACAACCGAAACGTGGCATAAAAAAAAGCTAACAGACAAAGAGAATAGTCCAACCAACACAAAATGAATTGTAAGGCTGGCTTTAGTTTGCATTAATCTTTGTATGTTTTGGAATAACTTCTAGGCAGCAGCAAGAGACGTCAGACAAAGGAAATGATATTATGTTAAGTTTACAGCTATCATGAAGAATGAGGTTTATCACACTGTGATGACCCTGCATGTTCCCAGAGAAGAAGAAGAAGAAGAAGAAGAAGAAGAAAGACATTTAAAAGAAGAAGAAGAAGAAGAAGAAGACATTTAAAAGAAGAAGAAAGACATTTAAAAGAAGAAGAAGAAAGAAGATTTAAAAGAAGAAGAAGAAGACATTTAAAAGAAGAAGAAGAAGAAGAAGAAGAAGAAGACATTTAAAGAAGAAGAAGAAGAAGAAGAAGACATTTAAAAGAAGAAGAAGAAGAAGAAGACATTTAAAAGAAGAAGAAGAAGAAGACATTTAAAAGAAGAAGAAGAAGAAGAAGACATTTAAAAGAAGAAGAAGAAGAAGAAGAAGAAGAACATTTAAAAGAATTTAAAAGAAGAAGAAGAAAGAATTTAAAAGAGAGAAGACATATTTAAAAGAGGAAGAACATTTAAAAGAAGAAGTAGGAGGAGAAGAAAATAAAGAATCCCCACTGCAGCTGTCTCTCGTTTCATTTCACTTCATCACAAGATACCATTATTCACAGACATTTTCACAACACCTTCATGCTTAATTCACATTTTGGCTACACATGGGCATTCCTCACCAACAACAATCATAGAATCAATCTACCATTACCACAAAACTGATATGAGCTGTGAACAATAGTGTAACGGTCAACAAGTATACACCACACTGCAGAAAGAATTAGGGATTATACAGCGTTTTTGTTTTTATCAAAAAACAAGATATGCTATCATGTGGTTCATTCCATGAAAACAAATCCTATTATAATGGAGATATGGTGTCTGTCTGTAACCAAAACTACATCACTGCTTACGTCACAATACCCTCTAGAATTGCGCAAGTTTATTAATGAGTATCTAAAAACAAGGATAGGATGACAATGAAAAAAAATAGGAGACTAGAAGCGGTTACCCAGCATCACCTGGGTAGAGGGGGGTTAAAAAAAGGCAGTCTCACAGATCCATTATTGTTGAATCATGAGTTGGATCATCACAGGATGACCCATTAAAATCCCGACATAAAAAAGACCTTGTATTGATCTAGTCACTCTGAAAAGAAAAATTAATGTCTCCTATTTAAAATATTAAATTCAAAAAAGAATTCTATGCTGTTATCATTTAAATTTTATTTTTCAATTATCTTCTTGAAATATAAATCAAATCTTCATTATTTTTGCTCAAAAAGCAAGATCTGGTGATAGTGAATGTGTGTATATATATTTACTTTGTCATTGATTGTTTTATTTTCATAGTTTCCTCCAGACATACATACACACAAACTGTTCTTTATATATGTATAGATAGATAGAGGTTTCATCTGGACATACATACACACAAACTGTCCTTTATATATGTGTAGATAGATAGAGGTTTCATCTGGACATACATACACACAAACTGTCCTTTATATATGTGTAGATAGACAGAGGTTTCATCTGGACATACATACACACAAACTGTCCTTTATATATGTGTAGATAGACAGAGGTTTCATCTGGACATACATACACACAAACTGTCCTTTATATATGTATAGATAGACAGAGGTTTCATCTGGACATACATACACACAAACTGTCCTTTATATATCTATAGATAGATAATGATGATATAATGAAAAATAATGATTGCAATAATATTCAAAATCATTGTTTTTCTATTACTTCAAATACTATCATGATGATGATGATGATTGATTGATTGATTGATTTTAACTGCATGTTAACCTGTCTAGGGTAGGTATTTACCCAACCCATCACAACAGATAGGATGTAACAAAAGGTCATAACTACGGGTCATTCACCAAGGATTCAACTCATAATTTAGTAATAATAGATATGCAATACTAGCTTATTAACCTTTACACTATGATGAGAGGTGCATGATATAATGGTTAGAGTCGTGGGAAATGGACGCATCAACCTGAGTTCAAATCCTAGACAAGGCTGTTTGCATTTCACATAGTACTAATACTCTTGGAAAAGGTAGGAATCCATATATTCTCCCTCCAGCAATGGGTAAAATAGTAGGGCAGACTGAGCTCTTTAACCCTGGATAGGTAACCAATCTAGGAGAAGGAAAAACTCTGAATTTGAAAAACCTGAGGTTGGTCGTTGATTGGGTTTGTGGCATTTCTTGTGCATTAATTCTTTCCTATTGACTTTGCCAAAAAGTGCGGATGGTCCAACACAAGCCTTCACCACTATAAACAAAACACTGTAGGTTGTTCACTGGATGAACCCTCATGCATCAAAATCGACAAGAGAATCCATTGATGGGACACCCTTAATACCTAAACTGTTTGCCATGGGTAGAATGTTACACAAGGTTGCAATGATGGGGCATCCTGTGAGGATCAAACACACTATCCAGTAGTAATGGATCTGCAAGTTTATACCATGATTGGACACTCTTGATACTCAACTCATATGCCACAGGTAGGATGTAACACAAAATCACAAATATGGGACTAACTCTAACAATTTTTGGCATTAGATAACCCACAGGGTTATTATACCATTAAACAAACCAAAGCAAACTAAACTAAATGAAGTTAATGAAAATTATTCATACCAATTTGAATATATTAAGAACTTGAAACATAGAAACCAGTTATTTTATCTAAAAACTTTTACATTTTTTCAGGTCAGTTAAATTTGAACCACGTATTTTTAAGAATCTGTGTTATGCCTCAAAGATATGAGGTTCAAATTAACTGACCTGAAAAAATATAAAAGTTTTTAAATAAAATACCTAGTGCATTATATATTTTATTCATTAATATATCATCACTGAAAATTTCATTAAATTCGGTTAATTCCCTGATTTTTGGTATTTTTTTTTTCTTTCGGCGGGGTGACATACGATGGTGGAATTTAGGTCCGTTAAGTTTGATTTAACCCTAAAATGCATGCATTAAGAATAATTCAACATAAGTCTTTTGTAGTTCAATTGCAGGAAGATGTGAAAAGGAGGAGAGGAAACAAAGAAAAAATGTTTTTAGGAAAACATATAAAATAAGAATCATGAATAAAAAGAATTGAACGATAAAATGACTACAATAAAATGTAAACATGAAAATAAATTGTTGTAAACCCATTTGCATCTTCTTTTTACTTTTGTTGTTTCTTTAAAATGAGGAGTAAGCATGACAAAAATTTCTTTTTTTGTTTTTTTGTTTTTTCTTTTCTGCTTTATATAAAGCACATGTTCACATGAACATCTTTCAGCGTGCTCTCATCTCTTCGATTGCACACACTTAGAGAAATAAGTGCAGAGACAAACTGCAGTTTCTGTAAGTGCAAAAACGTGTGCAAATGCAGCTGGTGGGTGGATGGATACATGGGTGAGGTGAGGTAAAAATGTATGCGTGCTTTAAAGGTAGGTGAGTGAACAGTGGGGGGTGGGTCGGGTGTTGGGAAGGGTTGACTAATGTGTAGATGAATGGATGAAGGATGACGGGTAGCGCAAGCAAAGGAAGCAGGGTGCAAGAAAAGGAAAGGGGGGCGGTTGGCAATTATAACCAGGGTGCCGGAGTGAGGGACTCAGTCAACAGACGGTGAGGGGGGGATGAGTGATACAGAATGTAGTTAATAGGATAGATAGATGAATGGAAAGCTGATAGTTTGATTGGAAAAGATGGGATATTCAAAGGAGGGAGAGAGAGAGATAAAAATAGATAATGAGAGAGAGATATATAAATAGATATTGAGAGAAGAGATAGAAATGATAATGAGAGAGGGAGAGAGAGAAATAGATAATGAGAGAGGGAAATAGATATGAGAGAGAGATAATGAGAGAGAAAATAGATAATGAGATAGATAATGAGAGAGAGATAGAAATAGATAACGAGAGAGATAGAAATAGATAATGAGAGAGAGATAGATAGATAATGAGAGAGAGATAGACAGAAATAGATAATGAGTGAGATAGACAGAAATAGATAATGAGAGAGAGAAATAGATAATGAGAGAGAGAGAGAAATAGATAATGAGAGAGAGAGAGAGAAATAGATAACGAGAGAGAGATAGAAATAGATAATGAGAGAGATAGAAATAGATACAAGAGAGAGAGAGAAATAGATAATAGATAACGAGAGAGAGATAGAAATAGATAACGAGAGAGAGAGATAGAAATAGATAATGAGAGAGAGAGAGAATAGGAGAGAGATAGAAATAGATAATGAGAGAGAGAGAGATAGAATAGATAACGAGAGAGATAGAAATAGATATGAGAGAGAGAGAGATAGAAATAGATAACGAGAGAGATAGAAATAGATAATGAGAGAGAGAGAGATAGAAATAGATAGAGAGAGAGAGAGATAGAAATAGATAAGAGAGAGAGAGAGATAGAAATAGATAATAGAAATAGATAGATAGAGATTGCATGCAAGAAAAAACATTAGAAAAATAAAAAGAACAGTGTGATATAAACAGCAAGGAGTAAAAGACGAAAGGACATATGGGAGAGCAGAGAGTAATGATTTAAGGGAAGAGGTGAGAGCCCAAATATAATTACCTGGCACATGAAACCTATATGGGTCATATAGTATCAAGTGTCATTCCCTTTCTTCTTTTTTATATAAACTGAGTTACAGTTATAAGACAGCTTTAACTAGAAAAAAATTACAAATTTGGTCAGAGGTCAGGTAAATGTTTTTATGAAAAAATAAATATGGTTGACAGGTAATAGAATAGATGTGAGTGCAGGTAATTTAGGAGAAGGAAAAAAAAAGTGGATGGATGAGATGCTGATAAATGGACAGGAAACAGCTCTAGATGATTGTATGGAAAATGGCTAGTCATATATATATATATATATATATATATATATCATCATCATCATGTGTCGCGCTATTAGCATGGATATCCATGACAATCTCTCGCCAACCTTTCCTATCATTCATTTTCCCAGGGAGGTCCTCTGCGCAGCAACCTGCATCTTTGCTTAGTTGGTCAATGTAGGTCCTTGCTGGGCGGCCCACACTAGCATGTCCGTGTGTTGGCTTCCACAGGAGAACGTCACTTATGAGCTCATCCTTGCTTCTCCAGCAGTGCCCGGCATGTCTTGTCCGTCTCACTCGAATGGTTTGTGAGATGGGGGGCAGGTGGCCATATAGCTGTTTCGTCATGGGGTGCTGCTTCCACGATTTATTAAGAAATGTAGATGGATAAAATGAATTTAATCGATATCACATTAATCGATATCACTTACACATGTGTTTCGGTCAGTTTATGTGTGTGAAAATATTTCGCACACATAGCAGAATCAACCTTCATCAGAGTAAACATTTATTTTGAATTCACTCTGATTCATTTTATCCATCTACATTTCTTTTCTTTACTCATTTTTCCTCATATTGTCGGATTCAATTCCTTTTCCATTTTCACATATATATATATATATATGGTGGGCCAAAAGTAAATGGACAATACATTTTTAAATTTATCTTTTACTGTCCATCTACTTATATCTAGTGTGTGTGTGTGTGTATATATATATATATATATATTAAGATAGGAGGTTTGGAATAAATCCAACAGAATGTGGTAAGGATAAGGAAAAATGGACAAAAAGGAATAACTCAAACAAATAGATGTGGAGATATATTTTGTTCCGCGTTAAGCGGTACTTCTTCAGTCAGTTTGAAGAGGTACCGCTTAACGCGGAAAGAAATATATCTCTACATCTATTTGTTTTGAGTTATTCCTTTTTGTCCATTTTTCCTTACCAAATATATATATATATATATATATAGATATACACTTGATAAAACCTGACCCGTTGGGTCACCCAGTGAGCTCTCGATCAACAATTGGGATTAAGTAGATATTGCCAAAGGATGCCAAATCCATATTTTGCAAAATAAATGTACCCCCCCCCCCATCACACCAACTGAAAAAAAAAATTACCAAAAATCATAGAATTAAACAATTTTAATGAAATTTTCAGTGTTGATTTATCAATGAATGAATTTTATAATGCATGTTATTTTATTTCAAAACATTCTGATTTTTTTCAAGTCACTTCAATTTTACCTCTCCTTATTTTTGGGGCACAAATATCAGTGAGGTTATATAAAGGTGTAACTAATTACAGTATAAATAAAAAGACAAAAAATAAAAGGTGTGAATAGAAGTAGAAAAAAAAAATTAAGGGAGTGATTCTGGTAGAAAATAAGTACCGAAAATATGAAAATTAAAAAAAAAAAATTTTTTCTATATTTTTTTCTTACTCTTGTTTTTGTATATAATTAGCTTCTAGAAATTATACATCAATATTTGTTCTGTCTAAAAAGGCAGGGGCCTAACTTTTCAATTTAGTTTACTCCAAAGATTATTAGATAACAATACTAGTAGTAGACTAGACTCTTTACTAAATAAAGATTTGTTTTTAGAATCTAAAAATATGAAATTTGAAACTTAAAATTAAGTGATTCATATTTTAAATGAATTTTATCAATTAATTAGGTATATAAATTGTTTGTACTATGGTAAGTAGAAATGGTAATATTTATTTTAAAGAATTTTGATTTATTTCCATTGAATCAGTTTGATTGAAACGAATCAGTAATTAAAAAAAAAGAATTTGCTTATTAATAAGTCAACACAGAAACTTTTATTAAAATAAGATAATTCCCAGATTTTTGATAATTGTTTTTCATCAATAACGACCTCTCATACAAAGATAGGTCAGGTGACATTTTCTCTCGGTCATTTCTTTTTTACAAATAAATTCACAAGAATTTTTAAATCGTCTTTTTTTTTTCTGCATGTTTAGACCAATAAGAAAAAGACATTTTATTTAAAAGTTATTGATTCTTCTGTAATGAGTGTATTTATTATTTTTTGTTATTGATTTCTAAGAAGAAACTTTTTTTTTTTTTTGACTGCTAATTTTTAAGAGTAAAACTTTTTTTTTAATAGAGAGCTTCGCTTTTCAAAATAAATTTGCTGATTTTAATTGTTTTGAATTCTAAATATTTCAATTTTTATAAAACAGTTTTTCTTAAATAATGCACAAAGAAATTATCTCTATAACGGATACGTCCATAAATGATACCATCATTTTACAGATACTATGCTTATATATATATATGTTTGTGTGTGTATGTTTATGCATATGTGCTATTATAGAAGTAGGATATATATATGTGAAGAAGGCGGAATGAGGAAGTTCTAAGATGGAAACTTAAAAATCAACATACTTAACTGGAATAAGGAATATTTTGCTTATTTCATACTGTTTTGTCAAGTCTTCCTTTAGAAAATTGTTTGCTTCAGTCTTGATTTATTTCTTCTTATTTCATCTTTGATAAAAAAAAAAAAAAATTAAAAAAGTTCTTTTCTGCTTTTGATAAATGTTGTTTAGCTATATCTTCTTTTCTTTTCTTTTTTCTTTTTCTTGTTCTTCCCCCCCTTTAAATTCATACATTTTGCATGTCATTTTACTCCACGCTCTGCAAATATCGGTTGCATTATTTGCATTAGACGCTATTTCACAAACTATTTGGCTTTTTTTTTCTTCTTCTTTTTCTTCGTTTTTAAAATTTCCAATTTTTCTATCCGTTACATGCTGTATGTTTCAAGTCTAGGGGTGGTGGGAAAAGACGAGATGGGACGTGTCACCAAAGGGGTGGATTGTGGGTGGTGATTGTGGGTGTGTGTGGATGGCAAGAAGCAACGTCGGGGTGGCAAGGGAGATACTTCAATTTTAAAACGATCCAACATATGGAAAGACCGACTTCAACTCACAGGAGCATTGTCATCATCCTGTTTGATTGCCTTTATTTTTATTTATTCTTCTATTTTCCCAATAAAATCACTTAATATCTATACAGGAGAACTAATGGTCTATGCATCAAACACATAAGCATATGCGTAGGCATGTTTACACATAAAACTCTCTTTAAAATTCAATGCATATATATATACATAGATACATACATATATATATATATATATACACATACATATATACATATATATACATACATACATATATATACATACATATATATACATACATACATATATATACACATATACATACATATACATATATATATACACATATACATACATACATACACACATACATACATACATACATACATATATATATATATATACACACACATAAGCCCATTTTAAGTGCATGCATTTACAAGACATTTTTGTAAGCCATTTTCATACTTAAAGCTCATATTATGTGATTGATGCCATCATGACAATAAAAGATTAAAACTACCAGATATGTCAATAGGGATGCCTTGTGGCATAAACATATCTCATAGTTTTAATCTTTTATCATCATTATGAAGGCCTCAATCACATAATATCTTCTTTCTTGCTTTTGTTTCTGTTATCTTTGTAAACAATAAGAATGTTTATCCCACTTTCAATACTGATCTTTCTTACAAGGAATTTTAACTTTTTGAGTATTAAGCTTAAATCTACCCTTGCCATTTCAGCATAATCTCTGCACTGGTTGGTTAGTTGGTCGGTTGGATTTTACAGGATGTCAACCCTTGGGTTATTTTATGCTGAAGACCTTTTGTTTTATTCATTCTTTGTAGGGTATTCAATATTTGTTAATATATATTTTCTAAACTCATCTTTTTTATCTATTTAATCCATATATGGGACCCTAACAGGCACTACTACACCCTCCACACTGGTAAACCAGGGCATGTCAACCATTGGGTTATTTTATGCCAAAGACCTTTTGTTTTATTCATTCTTGTAGGGTATTCAATATTTTTTAATATATTTTTTTAAACTCATTTTTTAAATCTATTTATCCCATAGATGGGACTCTAACAGGTACCAGCACACCCTCCACACTGGTAAACCAATTTCTTCCAAGGTTTTAATGAATTTTAAATGTTTGAGTCCCAAGCTTATATTTACCCTCTGGTGTTTCAGCGTAATCTCCACACTGGATGGTTGGGTGGATTTTACGGCATATCAACTCTTGGGTTATTTTATGCCAAAGATTTTTAGTTTTATTCATTCTTGTTGGGTATTCAATTTTTTTTAAATACATTTTTTAAACTCATTTTTTTCATCTATTTATTAACCTATAGATAGGACCCTAACAGATATTACTACTTCCTCCACACTGGTAAACCAGGGCATGTCAACCATTGGGTTATTTTATACCAAACACATTTTGTTTTATTTATTCTTGTTGGGTATTCAATTCTTTTTTAAATACACGTTTTTAAACTCATTTTTTATCTATTTATCCCACAAATAGGACCCTAACAGGTACTACCACTTCCTCCACACATGTAAACCAGGGCTACGGTGTCAGGGAAAATAAAAGTTATACAAGTGTAATGGGCTCAGTTTGACTATATCCATGAGAATTACAAGAGATTTCTACATTATATCCGATGTTGGAAGAGGTGCATGGGGTAATGGATATCATTGTATGCTATCAGAGTTCAAATCTTGGATGAGGTGGTTTGCATTTCACATAGTGCTAATACTCTTGGGAAAAGTATGCCTCCAACTATTGTCACTCCAGTTAAATAGATAAAATATGAGTTTAAAAAATGTGTTTAATAAATTGAATTTGAAAAAAAAATTAAATACCCAACAAGAATGAATAAAGCAATGACTTTGGCATAAAATAACCCAACAAGGGATGACTTGCCATAAAATTTAACCAACCAACCATTACACTGAATTGTAAATGTGTTATTGGATTGTTTCAGTATATAAGGTGTGCTGAAGTCCACCACTTAAACTTATTGACTCTGCGTGGGTGCATGGATTAAAGCGAGCCAATCAACAGCTCAAATATGTGGTTAGTTAACTATTTAATCGCCGATCTTGAAAGCCATTCATTTGCACGTATTTGCCACTGACAAACAGATCTGCAGCCAAGGACTCTGCTCAACCAAAGGATTCTATCCAATACTAAGGGGCACTGAGGAACAACTAAAGGATTCTACACAATACTAAGGGATACTGAGGAACAACTAAAGGATTCTACCCAATACTAAGGGATACTGAGGAACAACTAAAGAATTCTACCCAATACTAAGGGATACTGAGGAACAACTAAAGAATTCTACCCAACACTGAGGAACACCGGGGGACAACCAAAGGATTCTTCACTAAGGATCAGCCTCTGCTTAACACAAGGGATCTCCACTGAAGACTAAAAATGGCCACAAAAATTGTAATATGTGTGATAAATTCCAGTTGAAAATATTCCATAGTTAAAAGGAAGTGTTAATAACATAGCATAAAGTTATTCAACACAGTGAACTTAAGAAAGAAAAAAACTTAAAGTACTAATCAAGAAAAACAATTTATTGATTGTCAAAAGTATTGGCTATGGCGTAGAAATTATAACTGATTCCACTTGCCCAAAAGGATAATTTTCACACTTTTCATTAAAAAGAAAAACAATTTTCAAATGATAATTCAAAACAAAAGTTGACAATTTCAATTATATTAAATCAAGATTTTACAGAGAAGAAAAAAATCCGCAACTTTTCAAGAGATTGTTTTCTGGGTTTTTTTTAAATACTTATATAAGAGCAAGAGATTTTCTCTAAAAAACTAAATCTATACATATATAAAGGGCAGTTGGTGTGTATGTATGTATGTCTGGAAGAAACTACAAAAATAAGACAATTAATGACAAAGTAAATATATATATATATATGAGGAAAAAGGTGTTGAAATTAATCTGACAGAATGAGGTAAAATATAAGGAATGAAAGAACAAAACTCAGACAAAAATGTGTAGTATATTTCGCTGGAGTAATGAACTAGGCTTCATCAGTTTTTATTGAATTATCAGGATCATACAATCCTACCTACTATTTCTACCTACCTCCCTCAACTCCTTTCCCATCTGATTTCTTTCTCATTTTCTCCAAAGATGTCCCCTATAACCAATCAAATCTTTCCCTCACCACAAAACTTACCCACCTACCCACTTCCCCCTTCTATAAAACTCTTGTATGATCCTGATAATTGAATAAAAGCTGATGAAGCCGGGTTCAAAACTCCAGCAAAATATACTACACATTTTTGTCTGAGTTTTGTTCTTTCATTCCTTATATTTGTTTATAAACTCATGTTTTTCTATTTAACCTATAGATGGGACCTTAACAGTTCGGGTCAGAGTGGACCAGGGAGCAATGGTGATGAAGGGGTGCTCCACATTCCCCAAACCTCCAAAACTGGAACCTCACCATCAAATAGAGTGTAACGTCATTCTCAGGACATGTAGGCCCTCAGTCACCGCCTTCTAGCACCCATATAATAAAAAGGGGTTGGGGCTTGCCATAAGGGCAATAGGGTTGGGAAAATCATTGTATCATGCATTAAGAATGAATTTATTTCACAACTTTGTTGGCATTAAATGACCCACTGAGGTTGATATGCCGTAAAACAAAATAAACCAAACCAAACAAAGGGGCCAGGTTAGCTCAGTCGGTAGAACATTTGGCTAGAAACCACAAGGTTCCTAGTTCGATACTGGTCCTCGCCAAATTAGCATATGAGTAGCACAGGGATCTGTGCGGTAAAGTAAGGAGCTGATGGTAGGTGTGGCGATGCTAAAACAATCTCCTTGGTCTAGTGCGATTGAAAAAGGGATAGGCTGACTGGCTGATACTTTAGGCCATCTCGACGACTGGTTGATAATACGAGGTGCGCACAGAAGACCTGGACTGGCTGATACCGACTTTAGTTTACCTTATTTATATGACACATCATTCACGTCCATTCCAAAGTGAGAGCCATAACTTTACAGCATTCCATACTCTCCAAAAATCTAGAACTGGAGCCTCACTATCTAGTGAAGTTTTTTTTTTTTTTATATACCAGACACATTATTCTTTAAATTACAGCATTTTAATGCTATTGAACTATCAAAAAGTGAGTTTGATTCTCACTGGGTGCCCCATACTTCTGGTTTTGTGCCATATCTAAGCCAAGCTTAGTAAATAAAGGACACTTCATATGGTGTAATGGTTAGCAAGCTAGATTTGCAGACCATTGTTAATGAGTTCGATTCTCAATGGGTGCCCTATACTTCTGACCTTGTGCCACATCTAAGCTAAGCTTAGTAAATAATTATAAAGTTCTAAGTATCTACAGAGTTATTAATATTTCCTGTCAAGTGAATATTATCTTTTCAACTGAAGCATCGAACAAGTCCATCCTTGCTATTGTTAGATAATACATTAGATCCTCTTATAGGTTTTTGTTTGTTTGGGGGGGGGGGGGGGGGGGCATTTTTGTGTTGGGGGGGGTGTCATTTTTTAATTAAGTTCTTAAGGCTTAATCTGCAAAATGAAAAATTGCTCTCATTTTCTGGCGCTACTCTTCACTTAGCCAAGTGCCACTAGAAATGTTTCAAATGACAGGTGCCGTTTTCATGGTATAAGACTCATTTGCCGGAATCAAATTTCTCTATTAGATTATAACTTCCTCTCTGGCCTTTATTCTCTTTCTCTCTCTCCCTCTGACCTTTATTCTCTCTCTTTCTGCCTCTCTCTGGCTTTTCTCTCTCCTTCTGCCTTCATTCTCTCAGGCTTTTATTCTTTCTCTCTCTCTCTCACTCTCTCTCTCTATTTCTTTCTCTCTCTCTCTCTTATTTTCTCTCTCTCTCTCTCTCTCTTTATTCTTTCTCTATCTTTATTCTTTATCTCTTCTCTCTCTCTCTATCTGTCTATTTTTCTCTCTCTCTCTCTCTCTCTCTCTCTCTCTCTCTCTCTCTCTCTCTCTCTCTCTCTCTTCTCTCTCTCTCTTTCTCTCTTCTCTTCTCTCTCTCTCTCTCTCTCTCTCTCTCTCTTCTCTCTCTCTCTCTCTCTCTCTCTCTCTCTCTCTCTCTCTATTCTGTCTATTTTCTCTCTCTCTCTCTCTTTATTCTTTCTCTCTATCTATTCTGTCTATTTCTCTCCTCTCTCTCTTTTTCTTTCTCTCTATCTATTCTCTCTTTATTCTTTCTCTCTCTCTCTTATTCTTTCTCTTCTTTTTCTTTCTCTCTCTCTCTCTCTCTCTTATTCTTTCTCTCTCTCTCTTCTTTATTCTTTCTCTCTCTCTCTCTTCTTTTCTCTCTCTCTCTCTCTATTCTTTCTTCTCTCTCTCTTCTTTCTCTCTCTCTCTTCTCTCTCTCTCTCTCTCTTCTCTCTCCTTCTCTCCTCTTCTCTCCCTCTCTTCTTTCTCTCTCTTTCTCTCTCTCTCTCTCTATATATTCTCCTCTCTCTCTCTCTCTCTCTCTCTCTCTCTCTCTCTCTCTCTCTTTCTCTCTGTCTTGCTGCCTTTATTCTTTCTCTCTCTCTCTCTCTGCCTTTATTCTCTCTCTCCAACTTTCATTCACTTTAACAGACTTCTTTGTTTTTAAAACTTCACTCAGGTCCAAACTTTCTTCCTGTTTGCTTGCATATTATCCTCTCTGTAGACTTTTCTAATTTTGACAATTTCTTTTGCTGGTCTATTATCAGTTGAGTTTGTGCTTGTTTGGACAGCGTAGAGAGAACAAGAAAGGGGAAAGGAAAGACAAGAAAAGATCTCATGTAATTGCATTGTGCCTAACAAGTTTATAAAAATAGAACAATAATTTAGTATACATAATCTATCATTCTTATGGCGTAGAATGTCTCTCAAAGAAAAAGCTATCCAAAAAAAAAAAAAAAAATGATAATAATGATAAAAAGATTTTTAAAAATAATAGAAAAGATGGCTCTTGGGTTGAAGTTATAAGATGGAAGAAAGTTAGAAGAAGAGGCTGGGCATCGTCTTCTTTCGTTTTTCTTTCAATTTTTTTTTTTCTATTTATTATCTCTTTTTAATGCATTTTTTTTTGTTTTTGTTTTTTTTGTTATAAGTTTCTGTTTTGAGAAAATCAACCAGAAATTTTCACAAAAACTGCTTATACGAAAACACAATTTATATAAGTTGGCAAGTCAATTTGGCAAGTATAGTTGGCAGGTCAATTGATGAACAATCCATCTGGAGATTAGGAGGTCCTGGGTTCAATTTTTATTGGCATTTTTATAGAAACAATGATTAAGATAGACAGTAAGAGAAAATAAGCTGTAAAAAAAAATGAGGACACACTTATGATGAATCTCAAAAAAAGTTTGTCAAGATCCTGGACTTTTTATTATTCCACAAACAATTCAGAGTAGCATCTTCATCTTGACCCATGGTACTAATGCAGAATAGCGCGCAAGAGATGATATCATTATCTCATCTTGACCCATCTAATCTTCAGCCTTCTTCAAGTGTTTATTATATTGGTGCTAATGCAGAAATAGTGCGCAAGAGATGATATCATTATTCTTCATCTTGACCCATCTAATCTTCAGCCTTCTTCAAGTGTTTATTATATTGGTACTAATGCAGAATAGTGCGCAAGAGATGATATCGTTATCTTCATCTTGACCCATCTAATCTTCAGCCTTCTTCAAGTGTTTATTATATTGGTACTAATGCAGAATAGCGCACAAGAGATAATATTAATACAGTGATGCTGATAGCTTTTTAATTTAATGCGTTCTGGAATGGCACAAATTTGATTTGAATGAATGGGTCGAACGAAAGTTTCTGATAAATTGCAAAAGCTTTTTCTATGAACAACTAAAGCCATCTAACCCTACATTGTACACTATACAGTCTAATTTGTTTCCAAGAAAATATTGAAATGTATTTACAGTTAGCAGGAAATGGTGGGTGAAGAAAAAAAAACTAGGACACATGGTACAATTTTTCTGCGTCCTTTCAGATTTTTATGCATCAGTGTGACGCAGGACACGTACCTATCAGTATCTCTGTTATTAGATTTGTATAAAAATCATTACATTTCACGGAAATACCTAAAACCTTTGAGATGTTAGGGTTAGTGTCTAACTTGTTAATATTCAGCTTTCTTCAAGATACCAGTACTAATGCAGGGTGGTTTAATTCAGTCGGTAGAGCGTCCGACTGGGAACCACAATATTCCTGGGTCAATACTGGCCATGCCAACTTAGCATATGAGTCGCACAGGAACCTGTGTGGGGTAAAGTGAGGAACTGATGGTAAGTATGGTACCTGAAGAAAGCTGAATATTTGATGGGTCAAGTAGCCTAAGCCCTAACACTAACCCTAACATCTCAAAAGGTTTTAGGTATTTCCGTGAAATGTAATGATTTTTATACAAAATCTAATAACAGAGATACTGATAGGTACGTGTCCTGCGTCACACTGATGCATAAAAATCTGAAAAGGACGCAGAAAAATTGTACCCATGTGTCCTAGTTTTTTTTCTTCACCCACCATTTCCTGCTAACTGTAAATACATTTCAATATTTTCTTGGAAACAAATTAGACTGTATAGTGTACAATGTAGGGGTTAGATGGCTTTAGTTGTTCATAGAAAAGCTTTGCATTTATTCAGAAACTTTCGTTCGGACCCATCATTCAAATCAAATTTGTGCATTCCAGAACGCATTAAATTAAAAAGCTATCAGCATCACTGTTATAATATTATCTCTTGTGCGCTATTCTGCATTAGTACCAATATAATAAACACTTGAAGAAGGCTGAAGATTAGATGGGTCAGATGAAGATAACGATATCATCTCTTGCGCACTATTCTGCATTAGCACAATATAATAAACACTTGAAAAGGCTGAAGATTAGATGGGTCAAGATGAAGATAATGATATCATCTCTTGCGCACTATTCTGCATTAGCACCAATATAATAAACACTTGAAGAAGGCTGAAGATTAGATGGGTCAAGATGAGATAAGATATTATCTCTTGCGCGCTATTCTGCATTAGTACCATGGGTCAAGATGAAGATACTACTCTGAATTGTTTGTGGAATAATAAAAAGTCCCAGGATCTTGACAAACTTTTTTTGAGATTCATCATAAGTGTGTCCTCATTTTTTTTTACAGCTTATTTTCTCTTACTGTCTATCTTAATCATTGTTTTCTTAAAAATGCCAATAAAAATTGAACCCAGGACCTCCTAATCTCCAGATGGATTGTTCATCAAATTGACCTGCCAACTTATACTTGCCAAATTGACTTGCCAACTTATATAAATTGTGTTTTCGTATAAAGCAGTTTTGTGAAAATTTCTGGTTTGATTTTCTCAAAACAGAACTTATAACAAAAAAACAAAACAAAAAAAAAATGCATTAAAAAGAGAATAATAAATAGAAAAAAAAAAATTGAAAGAAAAACGAAAGAAGACGATGCCCAGCCTCTTCTTCTAACTTTCTTCCATCTTATAACTTCAACCCAAGAGCCATCTTTTCTATTATTTTTAAAAATCTTTTTTATTATCATTATTATCATTTTTTTTTTTTTTTTGGATAGCTTTTTCTTGAAGACATTCTACGCCATAAGAATGATAAGATATGTATACTAAATTATTGGTTCTATTTTTATAAACTTGTTAGGCACAATGCAATTACATGAGATCTTTTCTTGTCTTTTCCTTTCCCCTTTCTTGTTCTCTCTACGCTGTCAAACAAGCACAAACTCAACTGATAATAGACCAGCAAAAGAAATTGTCAAAATTAGAAAAGTCTACAGAGAGGATAATATGCAAGCAAACAGGAAGAAAGTTTGGACCTGAGTGAAGTTTAAAAACAAAGAAGTCTGTTTAAAGTGAATGAAAGTTGAGAGAGAGAATAAAGGCAGAGAGAGAGAGAGAGAAGAATAAAGGCAGCAAGAACAGAGAGAAAGAAGAGAGAGAGAGAGAGAGAGAGGAGAGAGAGAGAAGAGAGAGAGAATATATATAGAGAGAGAAAGAAGAGAGAGAGAAGAGAGAGAGAAAAGAAGAGAGGGAGAGAAGGGAGAGAGAGAAGGAGGGGGAAGGAGAGAGAGAGAGAGAGAGAGAGAAGAGAGAAAGAGAGAGAGAGAGAAAGAATAAAGAGAGAGAGAGAGAGAAAAGAATAAAGAGAGAGAGTGAGAAAGAATAAAAAAAAAGAGAGAGAGAGAGAGAAAGATAAAGAGAGAGAGAGAGAGAGGAAAAGAATAAAGAGAGAGAGAGAGAGAAAGAATAAAGAGAGAGAGAAGAAAGAATAAAGAGAGAATAGATAGAGAAAGAATAAAGAGAGAAGAGAGAGAAATAGACAGAATAGATAGAGAGAAAGATAAAGAGAGAGAGAGAGGAGAAAAGAGACAGAATAGAGAGAGAGAGAGAAAGAAGAGAGAGAGAGAGAAAGAAGAGAGAGAGAGAGAGAAGAGAGAGAGAGAGAGAGAAAGAAGAGAGAGAGAAAGAAGAGAGAGAAAGAAGAGAGAAGAGAAGAGAAGAGAGAGAGGAGAGAAGAGAGAGAGAGAGAGAGAGAGAGAGAAGAAAAAATAGACAGAATAGAGAGAGAGAAAGAATAAAGAGATAGAGAAAGAATAAAGAGAGAAAGAGAGAGAAGAATAAAGTGATAGAGAAGAATAAAGAGAGAGAGAGAGAAAGAATAAAGAGAGAGAGAGAGAAGAATAGAGAGAGAGAGTGAGAGAAGAAGAGAAAGAATAAAAGCCTGAGAGAATGAAGGCAGAAGGAGAGAGAAAAAGCCAGAGAGAGGGAGAGAGAGATAGAAAGAGAAGAGATAAGGTCAGAGGGAGAGAGAGAGAGAGAATAAAAGGCCAGAGAGGAAGTTATAATCTAATAGAGAAATTTGATTCCGGCAAATGAGTCTTATACCATGAAAAACGGCACCTGTCATTTTGAAGACATTTCTAGTGGCACTTGGCTAAGTGAAGAGTAGCGCCAGAAAATGAGAGCAATTTTTCATTTTGCAGATTAAGCCTTAAGAACTTAATTAAAGAATGACACCACCCCAACACAAAATGACCTCCCCCCAACCCCCCCCCAAAAAACAAAAACCTATAAGAGGATCTAATGTATTATCTAACAATAGCAAGGATGGACTTGTTCGATGCTTCAGTTGAAAAGATAATATTCACTTGACAGGAAATATTAATAACTCTGTAGATACTTAGAACTTTATAATTATTTACTAAGCTTAGCTTAGATGTGGCACAAGGTCAGAAGTATAGGGCACCCATTGAGAATCGAACTCATTAACAATGGTCTGCAAATCTAGCTTGCTAACCATTACACCATATGAAGTGCCCTTTATTTACTAAACTTGGCTTAGATATGGCACAAAACCAGAAGTATGGGGCACCCAGTGAGAATCAAACTCACTTTTTGATAGTTCAATAGCATTAAAATGCTGTAATTTAAAGAATAATGTGTCTGGTATATATAAAAAAAAAAACTTCACTAGATAGTGAGGCTCCAGTTCTAGATTTTTGGAGAGTATGGAATGCTGTAAAGTTATGGCTCTCACTTTGGAATGACGTGAATGATGTGTCATATAGAAATAAGGTAAAGTCGTTGGGGTGGCCTAAAGTCGGTATCAGCCAGTCAGCGGGGAGTCTATCCCTTTTTAATAGCACTAGACCAAGGAGATTGTTTTAGCATCTGAGGTGGAGCGCCACACCTACCATCAGCTCCTTACTTTAACTGCACAGATCCCTGTGCTACTCATACGCTGATTTGGCGAGGACCAGTATCGAACTAGGAAACTTATAAATAAATAAATTCATTCTTAATGCATGATACAATGATTTTCCCAACCCTATTGCCCTTATGGCAAGCCCCAACCCCTTTTTATTATATGGGTGCTAGAAGTTATGGCTCTCACTTTGGAATGGACGTGAATGATGTGTCATATAGAAATAAGGTAAAGTCGTCGAGATGGCCTAAAGTCGGTATCAGCCAGTCAGCGAGGGAGTCTATCCCTTTTTCAATCGCACTAGACCAAGGAGATTGTTTTAGCATCTGAGGTGGAGTGCCACACCTACCATCAGCTCCTTACTTTACCACACAGATCCCTGTGCTACTCATACGCTAATTTGGCGAAGACCAGTATCGAACTAGGAACCTTGTGGTTTCTAGCCAAACGTTCTACCGACTGAGCTAACCCGGCCCCTTTGTTTGGTTTGGTTTATTTTGTTTTATGGCATATCAACCTCAGTGGGTCATTTAATGCCAACAAAGTTGTGAAATAAATTCATTCTTAATGCATGATACAATGATTTTCCCAACCCTATTGCCCTTATGGCAAGCCCCAACCCCTTTTTATTATATGGGTGCGAGAAGGCGGTGACTGAGGGCCTACATGTCCTGGGAATGATGTTACACTCTATTTGATGGTGAGGTTCCAGTTTTGGAGGTTTGGGGAATGTGGTGCACCCCTTCATCACCATTGCTCCCTGGTCCACTCTGACCCGGACTGTTAAGGTCCCATCTATGGGTTAAATAGAAAAACATGAGTTTATAAACAAATATAAGGAATGAAAGAACAAAACTCAGACAAAAATGTGTAGTATATTTTGCTGGAGTTTTGAACCCGGCTTCATCAGCTTTTATTCAATTATCAGGATCATACAAGAGTTTTATAGAAGGGGGAAGTGGGTAGGTGGGTAAGTTTTGTGGTGAGGGAAAGATTTGATTGGTTATAGGGGAAATCTTTGGAGAAAATGAGAAAGAAATCAGATGGGAAGGGAGTTGAGGAAGGTAGGTAGAAATAGTAGGTAGGATTGTATGATCCTGATAATTCAATAAAAACTGATGAAGCCTAGTTCATAACTCCAGCGAAATATACTACACATTTTTGTCTGAGTTTTGTTCTTTCATTCCTTATATTGTACCTCATTCTGTCAGATTCATTTCAACCCCTTTTCCTCATATATATATATATTTACTTTGTCATTAATTGTCTTATTTTTGTAGTTTCTTCCAGACATACATACATACACACCAACTGCCCTTTATATATGTATAGATTTAGTTTTTAGAGAAAATCTCTTGCTCTTATATAAGTATTTAAAAAAAACCCAGAAAACAATCTCTTGAAAAGTTGCGGATTGTTTTTCTTCTCTGTAAAATCTTGATTTAATATAATTGAAATTGTCAACTTTTGTTTTTGAATTATCATTTGAAAATTGTTTTTCTTTTTAATGAAAAGTGTGAAAATTATCCTTTTGGGCAAGTGGAATCAGTTATAATTTCTACGCCATAGCCAATACTTTTGACAATCAATAAATTGTTTTTCTTGATTAGTACTTTAAGTTTTTTTCTTTCTTAAGTTCACTGTGTTGAATAACTTTATGCTATGTTATTAACACTTCCTTTTAACTATGGAATATTTTCAACTGGAATTTATCACACATATTACAATTTTTGTGGCCATTTTTAGTCTTCAGTGGAAATCCCTTGTGTTAAGCAGAGGCTGATCCTTAGTGAAGAATCCTTTGGTTGTCCCCCGGTGTTCCTCAGTGTTGGGTAGAATTCTTTAGTTGTTCCTCAGTATCCCTTAGTATTGGGTAGAATTCTTTAGTTGTTCCTCAGTATCCCTTAGTATTGGGTAGAATTCTTTAGTTGTTCCTCAGTATCCCTTAGTATTGTGTAGAATCCTTTAGTTGTTCCTCAGTGCCCCTTAGTATTGGATAGAATCCTTTGGTTGAGCAGAGTCCTTGGCTGCAGATCTGTTTGTCAGTGGCAAATACGTGCAAATGAATGGCTTTCAAGATCGGCGATTAAATAGTTAACTAACCACATATTTGAGCTGTTGATTGGCTCGCTTTAATCCATGCACCCACGCAGAGTCAATAAGTTTAAGTGGTGGACTTCAGCACACCTTATATACTGAAACAATCCAATAACACATTTACAATTCAGTGTAATGGTTGGTTGGTTAAATTTTATGGCAAGTCATCCCTTGTTGGGTTATTTTATGCCAAAGTCATTGCTTTATTCATTCTTGTTGGGTATTTAATTTTTTTTTCAAATTCAATTTATTAAACACATTTTTTAAACTCATATTTTATCTATTTAACTGGAGTGACAATAGTTGGAGGCATACTTTTCCCAAGAGTATTAGCACTATGTGAAATGCAAACCACCTCATCCAAGATTTGAACTCTGATAGCATACAATGATATCCATTACCCCATGCACCTCTTCCAACATCGGATATAATGTAGAAATCTCTTGTAATTCTCATGGATATAGTCAAACTGAGCCCATTACACTTGTATAACTTTTATTTTCCCTGACACCGTAGCCCTGGTTTACATGTGTGGAGGAAGTGGTAGTACCTGTTAGGGTCCTATTTGTGGGATAAATAGATAAAAAATGAGTTTAAAAACGTGTATTTAAAAAAGAATTGAATACCCAACAAGAATAAATAAAACAAAATGTGTTTGGTATAAAATAACCCAATGGTTGACATGCCTGGTTTTACCAGTGTGGAGGAAGTAGTAATATCTGTTAGGGTCCTATCTATAGGTTAATAAATAGATGAAAAAATGAGTTTAAAAAAATGTATTTAAAAAAAATTGAATACCCAACAAGAATGAATAAAACTAAAAATCTTGGCATAAAATAACCCAAGAGTTGATATGCCGTAAAATCCACCCAACCATCCAGTGTGGAGATTACGCTGAAACACCAGAGGGTAAATATAAGCTTGGGACTCAAACATTTAAAATTCATTAAAACCTTGGAAGAAATTGGTTTACCAGTGTGGAGGGTGTGCTGGTACCTGTTAGAGTCCCATCTATGGGATAAATAGATTTAAAAAAATGAGTTTAAAAAAATATATTAAAAAATATTGAATACCCTACAAGAATGAATAAAACAAAAGGTCTTTGGCATAAAATAACCCAATGGTTGACATGCCCTGGTTTACCAGTGTGGAGGGTGTAGTAGTGCCTGTTAGGGTCCCATATATGGATTAAATAGATAAAAAAGATGAGTTTAGAAAATATATATTAACAATATTGAATACCCTACAAAGAATGAATAAAACAAAAGGTCTTCAGCATAAAATAACCCAAGGGTTGACATCCTGTAAAATCCAACCGACCAACTAACCAACCAGTGCAGAGATTACGCTGAAATGGCAAGGTAGATTTAAGCTTAATACTCAAAAAGTTAAAATTCCTTGTAAGAAAGATCAGTATTGAAAGTGGGATAAACATTCTTATTGTTTACAAAGATAACAGAAACAAAAGCAAGAAAGAAGATATTATGTGATTGAGGCCTTCATAATGATGATAAAAGATTAAAACTATGAGATATGTTTATGCCACAAGGCATCCCTATTGACATATCTGGTAGTTTTAATCTTTTATTGTCATGATGGCATCAATCACATAATATGAGCTTTAAGTATGAAAATGGCTTACAAAAATGTCTTGTAAATGCATGCACTTAAAATGGGCTTATGTGTGTGTATATATATATGTATGTATGTTATGTATGTATGTGGTATGTGTATATGTATGTGTATATATATGTATGTATATGTATGTATGTATGTATATATGTATGTATGTATATATATGTATGTATGTATGTATATGTATGTATGGTATATGTATGTATATATGTATGTATATATATGTATGTATGTATATATATATATATATATATATATATATATGCATTGAATTTTAAAGAGAGTTTTATGTGTAAACATGCCTACGCATATGCTTATGTGTTTGATGCATAGACCATTAGTTCTCCTGTATAGATATTAAGTGATTTTATTGGAAAAATAGAAGAATAAATAAAAAAAAGGCAATCAAACAGGATGATGACAATGCTCCTGTGAGTTGAAGTCGGTCTTTCCATATGTTGGATCGTTTTAAAAATTGAAGTATCTCCCTTGCCACCCCGACGTTGCTTCTTGCCATCCACACACACCCACAATCACCACCCACAATCCACCCTTTGGTGACACGTCCCATCTCGTCTTTCCCACCACCCCTAGACTTGAAACATACAGCATGTAACGGATAGAAAAATTGGAAATTTTAAAAACGAAGAAAAAGAAGAAGAAAAAAAAAGCCAAATAGTTTGTGAAATAGCGTCTAATGCAAATAATGCAACCGATATTTGCAGAGCGTGGAGTAAAATGACATGCAAAATGTATGAATTTAAAGGGGGGGGGAAGAACAAGAAAAGAAAAAGAAAGAAAAGAAAGAATATAGCTAAACAACATTTATCAAAAGCAGAAAAGAACTTTTTTAATTTTTTTTTTTTTATCAAAGATGAAATAAGAAGAAATAAATCAAGACTGAAGCAAACAATTTTCTAAAGGAAGACTTGACAAAACAGTATGAAATAAGCAAAATATTCCTTATTCCAGTTAAGTATGTTGATTTTTAAGTTTCCATCTTAGAACTTCCTCATTCCGCCTTCTTCACATATATATATCCTACTTCTATAATAGCACATATGCATAAACATACACACACAAACATATATATATATATATATATATGTAAGCATAGTATCTGTAAAATGATGGTATCATTTATGGACGTATCCGTTATAGAGATAATTTCTTTGTGCATTATTTAAGAAAAACTGTTTATAAAAATTGAAATATTTAGAATTCAAAACAATTAAAATCAGCAAATTTATTTTGAAAAGCGAAGCTCTCTATTAAAAAAAAAGTTTTACTCTTAAAAATTAGCAGTCAAAAAAAAAAAAGAAGTTTCTTCTTAGAAATCAATAACAAAAAATAATAAATACACTCATTACAAAAGAATCAATAACTTTTAAATAAAATGTCTTTTTCTTATTGGTCTAAACATGCAGAAAAAAAAAAGACGATTTAAAAATTCTTGTGAATTTATTTGTAAAAAAGAAATGACCGAGAGAAAATGTCACCTGACCTATCTTTGTATGAGAGGTCGTTATTGATGAAAACAATTATCAAAAATCTGGGAATTATCTATTTTAATAAAAGTTTCTGTGTTGACTTATTAATAAGCAAATTCTTTTTTTTTAATTACTGATTCGTTTCAATCAAACTGATTCAATGGAAATAAATCAAAATTCTTTAAAATAAATATTACCATTTCTACTTACCATAGTACAAACAATTTATATACCTAATTAATTGATAAAATTCATTTAAAATATGAATCACTTAATTTTAAGTTTCAAATTTCATATTTTTAGATTCTAAAAACAAATCTTTATTTAGTAGAGTCTAGTCTACTACTAGTATTGTTATCTAATAATCTTTGGAGTAAACTAAATTGAAAAGTTAGGCCCCTGCCTTTTTAGACAGAACAAATATTGATGTATAATTTCTAGAAGCTAATTATATACAAAAACAAGAGTAAGAAAAAATATAGAAAAAATTTTTTTTTCATTTAATTTTCATATTTTCGGTACTTATTTTCTACCAGAATCACTCCCTTAATTTTTTTTTTCTACTTCTATTCACACCTTTTATTTTTTGTCTTTTTATTTATACTGTAATTAGTTACACCTTTATATAACCTCACTGATATTTTTGCCCCAAAAATAAGGAGAGGTAAAATTGAAGTGACTTGAAAAAAATCAGAATGTTTTGAAATAAAATAACATGCATTATAAAATTCATTCATTGATAAATCAACACTGAAAATTTCATTAAAATTGGTTTAATTCTATGATTTTTGGTAATTTTTTTTTCAGTTGGTGTGATGGGGGTGGGGGGTACATTTATTTTGCAAAATATGGATTTGACATCCTTTGGCAATACCTACTTAATCCCAATTGTTGATCGAGAGCTCACTGGGTGACCCAACGGGTCAGGTTTTATCAAGTGTATATCTATATATATATATATATATATATATATGGTAAGGAAAAATGGACAAAAAGGAATAACTCAAAACAAATAGATGTAGAGATATATTTCTTTCCGCGTTGAGCGGTACCTCTTCAAACTGACTGAAGAAGTACCGCTTAACGCGGAACAAAATATATCTCCACATCTATTTGTTTTGAGTTATTCCTTTTTGTCCATTTTTCCTTATCCTTACCACATTCTGTTGGATTTATTCCAACCTCCTATCTTAATATATATATATATATATATATATATATACACACACACACACACACACTAGACATAAGTAGATGGACAGTAAAGGATAAATTAAAAATGTATTGTCCATTTACTTTTGGCCCACCATATATATAATATATATATATATATGTGAAAATGGAAAAGGAATTGAATCCGACAATATGAGGAAAAATGAGTAAAGAAAAGAAATGTAGATGGATAAAATGAATCAGAGTGAATTCAAAATAAATGTTTACTCTGATGAAGGTTGATTCTGCTATGTGTGTGAAATATTTTCACACACATAAACTGACCGAAACACATGTGTAAGTGATATCGATTAATGTGATATCGATTAAATTCATTTTATCCATCTACATTTCTTAATAAATCGTGGAAGCAGCACCCCATGACGAAACAGCTATATGGCCACCTGCCCCCCATCTCACAAACCATTTCGAGTGAGACGGACAGACATGCCGGGCACTGCTGGAGAAGCAAGGATGAGCTCATAAGTGACGTTCTCCTGTGGAAGCCAACACACGGACATGCTAGTGTGGGCCGCCCAGCAAGGACATACATTGACCAACTAAGCAAAGATGCAGGTTGCTGCGCAGAGGACCTCCCTGGGAAAATGAATGATAGGAAAGGTTGGCGAGAGATTGTCATGGATATCCATGCTAATAGCGCGACATGATGATGATGATGATATATATATATATATATATATATATATGACTAGCCATTTTCCATACAATCATCTAGAGCTGTTTCCTGTCCATTTATCAGCATCTCATCCATCCACTTTTTTTTTCCTTCTCCTAAATTACCTGCACTCACATCTATTCTATTTACCTGTCAGCCATATTTATTTTTTCATAAAAACATTTACCTGACCTCTGACCAAATTTGTAATTTTTTTCTAGTTAAGAGCTGTCTTATAACTATAACTCAGTTTATATAAAAAAAGAAGAAAGGGAATGACACTTGATACTATATGACCCATATAGGTTTCATGTGCCAGGTAATTATATTTGGGCTCTCACCTCTTCCCTTAAATCATTACTCTCTGCTCTCCCATATGTCCTTTCGTCTTTTACTCCTTGCTGTTTATATCACACTGTTCTTTTTATTTTCTAATGTTTTTTCTTGCATGCAATCTTCCTATCTTTATTATCTATTTCTATCTCTCTCTCTCGTATCTATTTCTATCTCTCTCTCTCATTATCTATTTCTATCTCTCTCATTATCATTATCTATTTTCTATCTCTCTCGTTATCTATTTCTATCTCTCTCTTCTCATTATCTATTCTATCTCTCTTTATCTATTTCTATCTCTCTCTCTTCATTATCTATTTCTATCTCTCTCGTTATTCTATTTCTATCTCTCTCGTTATCTATTTCTATCTCTCTCTCTCTCATTATCTATTTTATCTCTCTCGTTAACTATTTCTATCTCTCTCTCATTATCTATTTCTATCTCTCTCTCGTTATCTATTTCTATCTCTCTCTCTTATCTATTTCTCTCTCTCTCTCTTTTATCTATTTCTCTCTCTCTCTTGTTATCTATTTCTATTTCATTATCTATTTTCTATCTCTCTCCATTATCTATTTCTATCTCTCTCTCGTTATCTATTTCTCTCTCTCTCTTGTTATCTATTTCTATTTCATTATCTATTTCTATCTCTCTCTCATTATCTATTTCTATCTCTCTCTCGTTATCTATTTCTCTCTCTCTCTCATCTATTTCTCTCTCTCTCTCATTATCTATTTCCTATTATCTATTTCTGTCTATCTCACTCATTAATCTATTTCTGTCTATCTCTCTCTCATTATCTATTTCTATCTCTCTCTCATTATCTATTTCTATCTCTCTCTCTTATCTATTTCTATCTCTCTCTCATTATCTATTTCTCTCTCTCACTTATCTATTTCTCTCTCTCATTATCTATTTCTCTCTCTCATTATCTATTTCCTCTCTCATTATCTATTTCTCTCTCTCCCTCTCTATTATTTTTCTATTCTTTCTCTCATATCTATTTATATATCTTCTCTATTATTATTTTTTATCTCTCTCTCTCCTCCTTTGAATATCCCATCTTTTCCAATCAAACTATCAGCTTCCATTCATCTATCTATCCTATTAACTACATTCTGTATCACTCATCCCCCCCTCACGTCTGTTGACTGAGTCCCTCACTCCGGCACCCTGGTTATAATTGCCAACCGCCCCCTTTCTTTTTCTTGCACCCTGCTTCCTTTGCTTGCGCTACCCGTCATCCTTCATCCATTCATCTACACATTAGTCAACCCTTCCCAACCCCGACCCACCCCCCACTGTTCACTCAACCTACCTTTAAAGCACGCATACATTTTTACCTCACCTCACCCGTGTATCCATCCACCCACCAGCTGCATTTGCAACACGTTTTTGCACTTACAGAAACTGCAGTTTGTCTCTGCACTTATTTCTCTAAGTGTGTGCAAATCGAAAGAGATGAGAGCACGCTGAAAGATGTTCATGTGAACAATGTGCTTTATATAAAAGCAGAAAAGAAAAAACAAAAAAACAAAAAAGAAATTTTTGTCATGCTTATCCTCATTTTAAGAAACAACAAAAGTAAAAAGAAGATGCAAATGGGTTTACAACAATTTATTTTCATGTTTACATTTTATTGTAGTCATTTTTTATCGTTCAAATTCTTTTTATTCATGATTCTTATTTTATATGTTTTCCTAAAAACATTTTTCTTTGTTTCTCTCCTCCTTTTCAACATCTTCCTGCAATTGAAACTACAAAAGACTTATGTTTGAATTATTTCTTTAATGCATGCATTTTAGGGTTAAATCAAACTTAACGGACCTAAATTCCACCATCGTATGTCACCCCGCCGAAAGAAAAAAAAATACCAAAAATCAGGGAATTAACCCGAATTTAATGAAATTTTTCAGTGATGATATATTAATGAATAAAAATATATGCGCACTAGGTATTTTATTTAAAAAACTTTTATATTTTTTCAGGTCATTTTAAAATTTGAACCTCATATCTTTGAGGCATAAACACAGATTCTTAAAAAATACGTGGTTCAATTTAACTGACCTGAAAAAATGTAAAATTTTTAGATAAAATAACTGGTTTCTATGTTTCAATTCTTAATATATTCAAATGGTATGAATAATTTTCATTAACTTCATTTAGTTTAGTTTGCTTTGGTTTG
>CM042148.1:95403216-95429971 GCA_023376005.1 Doryteuthis pealeii | reverse complement strand
CAGTCTGCCCTGCTATTTACCCTAGCTGGAGGGAGAGTAGGATCATGCTTTCCAAGGGCTATAGCGCTAATGAAATGCAATACCACGTCCAGGATTTTGGAACTCCTGATGATAATTATGTATATATAGAATAATAATATATATATTAGAAGATAAAAGGAAAGAAAATGTTGTGTATGGATAAAAATTATTAATATCAAAATATCACCCTGATGATTGAACCGCTTTTTTGTATACTTAAAAAAAATATTCTTTTCTGTTATTATCATTTTTTTTATTTTGTATTTGAAATAATAATAAAATAGAATACAATATATACAACAACAACTCTTGGTCGAAAACATGTGTTGGCATTCCCAATAAATAATTTTTATCCATACATTTCTTTTCTCTTTATCTTTTGAACCATAACTTGTTTGATTTACTTCCATTTTTCAAACTTGGTTGTTCTGGTTCCAACGGGAGAAAATTTAATATTTATAAAAAAGAAGGTCGCAAAATGTATTATGTTCTCAGAAAATTTTTTAAATTCTTTTTATCTTACATACGCACACATGTTTCTGATCTGTTGTCTTCTTCAGGCATTGGGTTATTATTTTGGCAGAATATGTCCGATATTTGATAGGTTGTGTGTGTTTCTGATATATATATATATATATATATATATGCACACTAATATAGTCCTTGCCAGAAGTTATTGGATTATTTATGTACTAGCAGGACCTGTGGATATACCACAGTATGATAATTCAATTATTACAACATTTGATATGTTTATTTAAGAGCTATTGCTATATAGTTCCATATGTAAAAAATAATAATCTTGATTTAACTATCTCTCTCTCTGTTTTCTTCTTTCATTCTTTCTTTTCATCATCGATTGAAACAGATTAGCGTCATTGTTTTTGCATTCTCACCCCCTCTTTCTATCTTTCTTTTCTCTTTTTTTCTTTCTTATATATTTTCTGTGTAGCATGTCCTTTCTTTCTTTCTTTCCCAAGGGTATTAGCACTATGTGAACTGTAGCTTTGTCCAGGATTTGAACTCTGGTCGACGAGTCCATTTCCTATGACTCTAACCATTACACCATGCACCTTCAACTTTATTGATTGGATATAAGAAACCTATTCTTGGTTTGCTGTTTATTTTGATTTTTTATATGATATATGTGAGCCTCTTTACTGACTGTATTTGTACAATAAATCTTTTAAACCTTAAGTGCTGGTTGGTTTGTGTATAAGATCTATTTAAACTTTTATTATTGAATGTGATAGATACAAGAGATCTATTCATACTTTGTTGATACTTACTTTATATATATGTCAGTTTTGAGCAAGTCTATTGATTCCCTTATGTATAATAATTCTAAGTCTGAACATATGAGAAATGTAATCCTATGGGGTTGCAAGAGGTTTAATGTTTTAGGTTTAAAAGGTAGTTGGATATTCTTGGTGCGTGTTCCTCCTAGGGTTTGCTTTTAACCCCATCTTATTTAGTGGTCGCACTGAAAAGGAATTTAAAGAAAGAAGGAAGAGACAAAGACAAAAGGTGGTTTTATGATTTAGGCTTTATTCACGGGTCATAGCCACCATGTGGCAAGGAAATATCGCCCTGGCCAGTTGTAATTTCTTGTCTAAGTTAAGGCCTAAGTTCTAATGGCTGAGAGATTCTCTTCGGGGTCGGAAGTGGGTCCTTTTCTCGCACATGCGTGGAGGGTTCTTCTGGTGAAGGCTCATGGGAGTTCACACAAATGAGTTCACACCTGGGAACCAGGTGCAAATGACTGCTATGTGGGTGAGGAGGTGTGTCTACAGGAAAACAGCTTAGGTGTCATGATCAAAGAGGCATAACCCTGTTGAGTTAAAGAATTATAAAAAAAACCCTTAGAAATCTGGGTTGAGCAGATCGAGATCAAGATTGCTCACAGTTAGAACTCCCGTAGGCTCCTGTGTATGTGTATCCTCTGCCGATGACTCACAGTCTACACACAATCGAAGAATAAAAATATAATTTTATATTTTTGTATATACATGTGTTCAATGTTCTTTGTCGGATCTAGTGACTGTATATAACAATAGATTATTGCTGAAAAAATATTTTGGGAGACGAAAATGTAACTGTAAAAAAATGAAGGAAATCATTAAAACTTGCTTTTATTTGGATGGTGAATGTAAGTATTACATTTGGTTGGGTTTAGCTCAGTTGGTAGAGCACCTGCCTTGGAATTGCAAGGTTCATGGTTTGATACCGGTCCCCGTCAAGTCAGTGCATGAGTAGCATAGATTGGGTAATCTGATCTGTGCGGTAAAGTGGGGTAGCTAATGGTAGGTGTGGTGCTCCACCTCAGCAAAAATAATCTCCCTGGTCTAACAATAGTGAAAAGGGGATAGACTCCTTCACTGTCTGGCTGATACCGACAATAAGTCACTCTACCAACTTTATTTATAACTATGTATTAAATTATTTTGTTCATTGTTTAGATATTTAACAAAATAAATTACATTTACTTGATACAGTTGATAAAACAAATACATAAAATTAATGGTTAGTCTAGCTCAATGGTTCTCAACCTTTTTTTACCTATTGACCCCCTTTTAATCCTATTTTATTCTGGTGGAACCCCCATAGCCATTCTTTGTTTAAAAATCCGATTGTATTTTTATAGTTAAATACATTTTACTTGCCTGGGTCCCAAAAAAGTTATATGGTCCCTGGGGTCCATATGGACCCTGGTTGAGAACCACTGGTCTAGCTCTAGTAAAAAGAAGATAGACTCCCTCGCTGATACTGACAATAAGCCACTCCACCAACTTTACTTTATTTATAACTATGTATTATATTATTTTGTTCATTGTTTAGATATTTAGCAAAATAAATTGCATTTACTTGAGACAGTTGATAAAACAAATACGTAAAATTAATGGTTGGTCTAGCTCTAGTGAAAAGAAGATAGACTCCCTCGCTGATACTGACAATAGGCCACTCCACTAACTTTACTTTTACTTCATAGACATTTTCTCTTTCTGGACAAGTACCAAAAAGAAATAAAATTAGGTTTTCTACCTTTAGATATACAATTATTAAGTCCATTGATTGATCTAATTGGATTATGTAGCTGTGTTCTGTACTTTAAAATCAATCATGTTATTTCATACTTGAAATGATTTCTGAGATATGAGAAGTTATCAGAGTTTTCTTTAGTCTTCTATGCTATTTCTATTGGTTAGACTAGCAAGAATATATGCCTCCTCCCCCCACTGGGTGTAAGTATTTAAGTTTTAATGTAATAAAATACAAGGTGTGTCAAAAAAGTATTGAGATTTTTAAAAACTTTTTATCACACATTGTATTCATTAATCATTAATTTTTTTCAGAATACAAGGTGTGTAGAAAAGTACCAAGTTTAAAGCTGTATTTACCAAGATAGAAATGAAGAATGAATGGAACATTATTTTTTCTCAGAATACAAAGTGTGTCAAAAAGTACAAAAAATCTTGATACTTTTTTGACACACATTGTATATTAAATTAGAAAGACTAATGAAATTGAATAAGAATACATAAAAAAAATTACACTTATTTTAATTATCTTTTAATTGGTTTCTATTCAAAATCATTCATAGGATTGATCTTGATACATTGGAGAATAAAATAATAATATTAGAGATCACATACACCAAGTAGTTATTTATTAAACCCAGTTTTGTTAAAACCAGTATGCAAATTAACCACACCATATATTATGTAAACATTTATTATTTTGAATAATGTAAACCTTTATTTCCTATTTTTTTTATATTTCCCATCTCACAAACCATCCGAGTAAGACAAGCAAGACATGCTGGGCTCTGCTGGAGAAGTAAGGACGAACTCAGAAGTGATGGATTCCTGTATAGGAACACATCAGTGTTGGCCAACAACAAAAACTTACATTCATCAGTTCTGTGCAGACACTGGATGCCATTTAGAAAACTTGCTTAGAGTGATGGATGATAGATAGATAGATAGAGAGAGAGTGTTAAGGAATCCTGCTGTTAGTTTGCCTTGACGACAATAGTAATACAAAAATCAGATACCAAACTAGCTGTTAATATATTCAAATCCATTTTAGGTATTTTTGTCCTTTTAAAAAATCCCTAAAAACAATATTCTATTGCTTTATATTGCTGATGTATTTAGATTGCATTTCATAGAGCAGTAATACTCTTGGGAAAGGTATGAATTCAACTCTCCCTCCAGCTATGGGTAAATAGTAGAGCAGACTGAGCTCTTTAACCATGGCTAGGTAACCAGTCTAGGAAAAGGAAAACTCTGAATTCAAACCTGTTAAACTCTGCTTAAGAAATTGACCTTGTATCAGATCCTGCTTATGCAGAAGGGGGGCCGGGTTAGCTCAGTTGGTAGAGCGTTCGGCTAGAAACCACAAGATTCCTAGTTCGATACCGGTCCTCGCCAACTCAGCATTATGAGTAGCACAAGGATCTGTAAGGAGCTGATGGTAGGTGTGGCACTCCACCTTAGATGCTAAAAAAACAATCTCCTTGGTCTAGCGCTATTGAAAACGGGATAGACTCCCTCGCTGACTGGCTGATACCGACTTTAGGCCGCCCCGTCGACTTTACTTTTACTTTTATATATATATATATATATATATATATATATATATATATACTCATCTTTCTGATCTTTGAATATATATTCATTCAAATAAACTTCAAAGATTCTTGCTTATTAGCTCAAATATACCCTTGAAACTTTCTTACCATTTTTTTCTTCTACTGGAAGTAGAATCAATATCGGTTGTTGGGAAGGTAATTGAAATCTGTAGAGAAAAGTCATGCTTGTATGACCAGAATTTGGCGTCGACCAGATTTAGTGGTTGCCTTTGTCTTTAGAATTGCCATGTTCAACCTCATGCTACCTGTCTCCTCTTTGATTTACAACCTTTTATTTTATTGTCTTTAAGCCTGTGGAGCAGAATTCTTAATTTTCACGTGTTGCTTCATTTTGTTCCTTATTTTTATTTTTTGTCTTTCTATTCTTTCTCTTGATTTTTTTTTTCAAATATTTCTATTTTTTGTATCTTTTAATTTTATCAACTTCATTACTCATTTCATTACTACTCTTTTTTTTCTGTTATTCCAACTATTTCATTCCTTTTTTATTTCACTTTTAACCCATTCCTCCCTGTGTTCTGGGTATGACATTAAACTGCATCTAACGGTGTAATTCCAATTTTGGAGATCTGGGAGTGAGGAGTGCCCCTTCATTGCCATTACTCCCAGGTTCACTCTGACCTGGAGTGGTGGTACCTTTAGGGTCCCATCTATGGGTTAAATAGAAAAAATGTGTTTTAAAAAATTGAGTTAAAAAAAATCTGACTAACCCTGAAGAATGAATAAAACAAAATGTGTTCTGCATAAAATAAAGCAACAAGGGTTGTTGATATACTGTAAAATCCCAACCAACCAACCATCATTCTGCCCTACTCTCTTTCTTTACTCAGTATTTTTCATTTACAGTTACCTCCCTTTTTTCCCCAAGTCTTTTCTTGCTGTTCTTTATCTTAATTCCTTTTTTTTTTCCTTTTTTGTTTCACTTTTAACTCATTCTATCCTTGTTCTCTTTCTCTACCCAATATTTTCTATTCACAATTATCTCCCCTTTTTTTTCTTATTACCACCCTTTTTTCAATCCTATATCTAAACACATCTGATTTATTTTTTTATTTTTTGCTGTGCTCATTTTCATCTTTTTTTTTTTGTTTTCTTTCCTTTTATGTTTTATCTTTAACTCATTTTTTTTACCCAGCAACTCTTGTGACACATAACCGCTGCCAAACAGCATTGATTCTTACCTTTTTTTATCACAGTGGCAGTGTGGAGAGGGGGGACTTGCTGCTTGGGCAACAGCTCAGCCTACATAGTTCTGGATAAAAAATGGACACTACTCCATCGTCTCTCATAGACGGAAGTATGCCAACAACATCAAATCATTTTGTCCTGCTCTATTTCTCTATTCATTATTTTTTATACACAGTTATCTCCCTTTATTCTGAACTCTTCTTGTCTTAAACACTTGATTTTCTTTCTTTTTTTCTTCTTGCCACTCTCACTTTTCATCTTTTCCTCAAGCCGTTCCTCTTTAGTTTGAATATTTTTTTTCATCTTCTTTATTCCTTACACACATTCTCTGATTTCATTCAGTTCCTTTCATTCAATTTTCTTTCTTGCTCTCTGATCTCATTTACCTGTATTTTTCATCTTTTGGATTTTTCTGTGGACTTTTTTCTCTTTCATCTCCTTTCTTCATTCTTGTGTTCATCTTTATTACAACCGTTTTTTCCTCTTGTTCCTTTCCTTTATATCATCATGTTATTCATTCCATTCTATCATACATTTCCTTTCTTCTTTAATATATATATATATATATATATATATATTGCTTTTCTTTTCTCTCCCTATGGAAGAAAGGAAAGCACACACACTATGGAAGAAAGGAAACACACACACACACACATACATGTATGCTTTTGTTCTATCCCTATATATATATATATATATGCTTTTCTTTTTTCTATGGAGGAAAGTACACACACACACATCATATATATATATATATGCTTTTTTGTTCTATTCATTATATATATATATATATATAGGTTGTGTGTGTGTATGTGCTTTCTTTCTTCTCCCTATATATATATATATATATATATATATATTATATATATATATATATGCTTTTTCTTTCTTCTTCCTATATATATATATGTGTGTGCTTTTCTTTCTTCTCTTATATATTATATATATATATATATATGTGCATTTCTTCTCTCTTCTCTCTCTCTCTCTCTCTCTCTCTCTCTCTCTCTATATATATATATATATATATATATATATATGTGTATGTGTGTGTTTCTTTCTTCTCCCTATAATATATATATATATATATATATATATATATATATGTGTGTGTGTTTCTTTCTTCTCCCTATATATATAATATATATTATATATAATATATATATAATATATATATGTGTGTGTTTCTTTTCTTCTCCCTATATATATATATATATATATATATATATATATATATATATATATATATATATATATATATATATATATGCTTTTCTTTCTTCTCCTTATATATATATATATATGTTGTGTGTGTACTTTTCTTTCTTCTCCCTATATATATATTTTATATATTATGCTTTTCTTTCTTCTCCTATATATGTGTATATATATATATGTATATATATATATATATATATATATAATCTGTCTGTGTGTGTTTCTTTCTTCTCCTTTTGTATTTCTTTCTTATCATTTCTACTAATTCTTATTCTCTGTCTCTTTTCCTTCCCCTTATATTGTCATTTCAAATCCCCTTTTTCTTCGTTCACCTTTTCTCCCCTTTTTATTGCCCTGGAGACAGATGGTGGTCTTAAAATCCACCCCATAAATATGGTTTTCTTGGCATACAGAGAAGAAAGACAAAAACCAAAAACAATGAGGACAAGCAAGTCAGGTGCCCCACCATTGATTAAAGAACGGTAAATAGATTCTAGCTTGTGTGCCATGTGGCTGCCTTTACTGAAACGGTTCTGGGAAGACCAGAACTCTATTACAGTTGCTTAGGAACCACTCTGTACATCCCTATACCCATCCCCTTTCCTCCTTTCTGCTATTCCATCCTTCTAGCTGCTTGCGAGTGAAGAGCTATGTTTTTCATTGCTAAACCAAGCAGAATCTTGTTTTTCTACCAAATGGGAATTTTTTTTAATTGAATAATTGATTTAATTTGGATTAATTTTGAATGCGCCTGAGGTAAATCCCCCCAATTTGCATTTCTGTACTGTTCCTTATTTATTGTTTTTTTTTTGTTGGATTTGTTTTTTTGTTTTTTTTCATTTTTATTTTTATTTTTATTTGGTTTTATATTCCAAGTCTTTAATTTTATTCCTTTTCCCTTACTTGTGTAGTTAAATACACAATCGTCGTTTCAAACAATCCCTGCCTCCTGACTACTGCCACTCTGCACAGCTCTCTTCTGGCCGATGATGCTCTGCCACCCCCCCCCTTTCTACAAAACAAGTGTCCAAGAAGTGTGTAACAAATTAAATTACAGAATTTAAAGAAGAAAAAAAATTAAAAATATGGGTAAAAATGGATTGCATCAAATGTGGATGCCTGTGTAATCTGCTTTGACTGAAGGGGAGTTTTTCTGTTTGTTTATTTATTAACAATATTGTTGTGATTATAGGGATTTTTCTTCTTTTTTTTTGTGTTTTTGTTTTGTTGTTCTTTTGTGTACATTGCACAGATGAAATTGTAGGGCTTATGTTTCAATCCCAAATTTGTCATTTAATCTATCAGCTGATATTTCAGTGATTGACGTGAACATTATTTTGATTCCCATCTAAATGTTGGTTTTGAGCTTTGAATTTCTTTTTTGTGCTTCAGCCCTTTTACAGGCAGATCGTTCTTTCTAATCCGTGTAGAATGAATGAATTATTCTCAGGAAATTTACAAAATTGAGGGTATGTTCATACGCGTCAATTCATCATATTAAAAAAAAAAAAAAATGATAATTTGAACAGCAATTGTGTGTCATAGTACATTAACATCAAAAATAATAAAATCTATAAATAGACTAGTTTATTTGGTGATTGTTTTTTTAAAGTTATCACAATGCTTATCCCGCCCTGTCGGCTGGGGCGTTAGAATACATTGACTGCACCTCTGCAGAGGGGTAAGACTCCCCCAATGGGGCCACTTGTTTGCCGTGGGTGGCGACCCATGTCTTGGTGGATGAGCAGTCCATGACCTGCAACACCCCACTTAGAACCTTACTTAGGCTAGACGGGCGGTTGGAGAGGCCCCCTCCGATCAATCGGCTGGTCATGTCAAGCCTTAGCACCTATATGATTTTCCTAACCCTCTTGCCCTTATGGCAAGCCCCAACCCTTTTTATCATATGGGTGCTAGAAGGCAATGACTGAGGGTCTACATGTCCTGGGAATGACGTTAAACCTATCTGATGGTGAGGTTTCAGTTTTGGAGGTTTGGGAAATGTGGAGCACCTCTTCATCACCGTTGCTCCCTGGTCCACTCTGACCCGGAGCGGTAGTACCTGTTAGGGTCCCATCTATGGGTTAATAGAAAAATGTATTTATAAAAAAAATTGTATTATCTATTAAGAATTGATTTATTTCAAAACTTTATCGGTATTAAATGACCCACTGAGTTGATATGCCGTAAAACAAAACCAAACCAAACAACGCTTATCATCATCATCATGTCACGCAGTTAGCACGGATATCCATGAGAAACTCTCACCAACCTTCTCCATCATTCATTGTCCCAGGCGATCCTCTGCGCAGCATCCAGTATCTGCACACAGCTGGTCAATGTAGCTCCTTGCTGGATGACCCACCTTGGCATGTCCATGTGCTGATTTCCATAGGAGAACGTTGCTTATGAGTTCTTTCCTTGCTTCTACAGCAGTGTCCAGCATGTCTTGTTCATCACGGATGATTTGTGAGATAGGAGGTAAGTGGCCTTACAGCTGCTTCCTTGTGGGTGTTGTTTCCCACGACTTGTTCAAGATGCATGCAGCGTTATATTTTTTTAATGCTAATTACTATTACACACAATTACTGTTCAAATTATTCATGTTTTTTTTTTTTTACCTTTGATTTATTTTCTTAATATTTCAGGAAATTGGCAAAATAAATGGTATGTTCATACGTGTCAATTCATCATATTAAAAAAACAAAAAAAAAATGATAATTTGAACAGCAATTGTGTGTCCATAGTATATTAACATAAAAAATATTTATGGGCCGGTTAGCTCAGTCAGTAGAGAGTTGGCTAGAAACCACAAGGTTCTTAGTTCAATATGGTCCTCCGCCAACTCAGCGTATGCAGTAGCACAGGGATCTGTGTGGTAAAGTAAGGAGCTGATGGTAGGTGTGGCGCTCCACCTCAGATGCTAAAAAACCAATCTCCTTGGTCTAACGCTATTGAAAGGGGATAGACTCCCTCACTGACTGGCTGGCATACCGACTTTAGTCCATCCAATCGACTAAAAACATAAATAAACCAGTTTATTTATTGGGGGGTTGGTTTTTAAACCTATCACAAATATTAGTGAAAAGATCACTAATTAGGACTGAGCCCTACTCTAGTAGTGACCACCCCAAGCAGATTTAACAGGTTTGAATTCAGAGTTTTCCTTCTCCTAGACTGGTGTCTAACCAAGGTTAAGTGAGTAGTTAGATTCATACCTTTCCCATGAGTATTAGCACTATGTAAACTGTAGCTTTGTTCAGGATTTGAACTCAGGTTAACGAGTCCATTTCCCATTACTCTTAATCATACCACAAGGCTAGTGCAAAAGGAAAAGGAGGCAATTAGATGTTGTTCATCATATTAGCCATTGCGCATTTGGGACTCTTTAATAATTGGAATATAATGGTAACAAATAGCACACAAGTGATAATATCATTAGAATTTGCATTTGACATATAAATAGCATAAGATTACAGAAACTCCCAAAGTAGCCTAACCCTAACTCAAACACTAACCCTAACACCTCACACAGGTTTCGAGTAATTTCCGTGAAATGTAATACTTTTTAATGTAATCTAATGATAATATCTTCTTGTGCTTTATTCTGCATTAAGTAAAGAGTGGCCTGAACGTTAGTATCAGCCAGACAGTGAGGGAGTCTATCCCCTTTTAACTAGCACTAAGCCAAGGAGATTGTTCTTAGTTTGTCTCAGGTGGAGTACCATACTTACCATCAGTCCTCACTTTACCACACAGGTTCCTTGTGCAACTCATATGCTAAGTTGGCAATGGGCCAGTATTGACCCAGGAATATGTGGTTCCCAGTCGGACGCTCTACCGACTGAATTAAAACCACCCTGCATTAGTACTCGGGTATCTTGAAGAAAGAATATTAGATGGCGTTCAAGTAGCCTAGCCCTAACACTAACCCTAACATCTCAAAAGTTTTAGGTACTTTCCGTGAAAATGTAATGATTTTTATACAAATCTAATAACAGAGATACTGATAGGTACGTGTCCTGCGTCACACTGATGCAATAAAATCTGAAAGGACGCAGAAAATTGTACCCATGTGTCCTAGTTTTTTTCTTCACCCACCATTTCCTGCTAACTGTAAATACATTTCAATATTTTCTTGGAAAACAAATAGACTGTATAGTGTACAATGTAGGGGTTAGATGGCTTTAAGTGTTCATAGAAAAGCTTTGAATTTTATTCAGAACTTTTCGTTCGGACCATCATTTCAAATCAAATTTGTAGCATTCCAGAAACGCATTAAATTAAAAAGCTATCAGCATCACTGTTATAATATTATCTCTTGTGCGCTATTTCTGCATTAGTACCAATATAATAAACAACTTGAAGAGGCTGAAGATTAGATGTCAAGATGAAGATAACGATATCATCTCTTGCGCACTATTCTGCATTAGCACCAATATAATAAAACACTTGAAGAAGGCTGAAGATTAGATGGGGTCAAGATGAAGATAATGATATCATCTCTTCCGCACTATCTGCCATTAGCACCAATATAATAAACACTTGAAGAAGGCTGAAGATTAGATGGGTCAAGATGAAGATAATGATATTTATCTCTTGCGCCGCTATTCCTGCATTAGTACCATGGGTCAAGATGAAGATACTACTCTGAATTGTTTGTGGAATAAATAAAAAGTCCAGGATCTTGACAAACTTTTTTTGAGATTCATCATAAGTGTGTCCTCATTTTTTTTACAGCTTATTCTCTTACTGTCTACTTTAATCATGTTTCTATAAAAATGCCAATAAAAATGAACCCAGGACCTCCTAATCTCCAGATGGATTTTCATCAAATTGACCTGCCAACTTATACTTGCCAAATTGACTGCCACAACTTATATAAATTTGTGTTTTCGTATAAGCAGTTTTTGTGAAAATTCTGGTTGATTTTCTCAAACAGGAACTTTTATAACAAAAAAACAAAAACAAAAAAAAATGCATTAAAAAAGAGATAATAAATAGAAAAAAAAAAAAAAAAATTGAAAGAAAAAACGAAAAGAAGACGATTGCCCAGCCTCTTCTTCTAACTTGTCTTCCATTCTTTATAACTTCACCAAGAGCCATCTTTTCTATTATTTTTAAAATCTTTTTTTATTATCATTATTATCATTTTTTTTTTTTTTTTGGATAGCTTTTCTTTGAGAGACATTCTACGCCATAAGAATGATAGATTATGTATACTAAATTATTGGTTCTATTTTTTATAAAACTTGTTATTAGGCACAATGCATTACATGAGAATCTTTTCTTGTCTTTTCCTTTCCCTTTCTTGTTCTCTCTACGCTGTCCAAACAAGCACAAACTCAAACTGATAATAGACCAGCAAAAGAAATTGTCAAAATTAGAAAAGTCTACAGAGAGGAATAATATGCAAGCAAACAGGAAGAAAGTTGACCTGAAGTGAAGTTTAAAAACAAAGAAGTCTGTTAAAGTGAATGAAAGTTTGAGAGAGAGAATAAAGGCAGAGAGAGAGAGAGAGAAAGAATAAAGGCAGCAAGACAGAGAGAAAGAAGAGAGAGAAAGAGAGAGGAGAGGAGAGAGAGAGATGAGAGAGAGAGAATATATATAGAGAGAGAAGAAAGAGAGAGAGAAGAGAGAGAGAAAGAAGAGAGGGCGAGAGAAGGAGAGAGAGAAGGAGAGAGGAAGAAGAGAGAGAGAGAGAGAGAGAGAGAGAGAGAAAGCAGAGAGAGAGAGAGAAAGGAAGAATAAAGAGAGAGCAGAGAGAGAAAGGATAAGAGAGAGAGCTGAGAAAGAATAAAGCAGAGAGGAGAGAGAGAAAGAATAAAGGAGAGAGAGAGAGAAGAGAAAGAATAAAGACAGAGAGAAGAGAAAGAATAAAGAGAGAAGAGTAGAAAGAAAAAGAGAGAGATAGAGAAAAGAATTAAGAGAGAGAGAGAGAAATAGACAAATTAGATAGAGAGAAAAATATAAAGAGAGAGAGAGAGAGGAAATAGACAGAATAGAGAGAAGAAGAGCAGAAAGAAGAGAGAGAGAGAGAAGAAGAGAAGAGATAGAAAGAGAGAGAGAGAAGAGAGGAGAAGGAAGAGCGAGAGAAAGAAGAGAGAGAAAGAAGAGAGAGAGTAAGAGAGAGAGAGAGAAGAGAGAGAGAGAGATGAGAAGAGAGAGAGAGAGAGAGAGAGAAAAATAGACAGAATAGAGAGAGAGAAAGAATAAAGAGATAGAGAAAGAATAAGGAGAGAGAGAGAGAAAGAAATTAAAGTTGCATAGAGAAAGAATAAAGAGAGAGAGAGAGAAAGAAAGAATAAAGAGAGAGAGAGAGAAAGAATAGAGAGAGAGAGAGAGAAGAGAGAGAAGAATAAAAGCCTGAGAGAATGAAGGCAGAAGGAGAGAGAAAAGCCAGAGAGAGGGAGAGAGAAGATAGAAAGAGAGAGAATAAAGGTCAGAGGAGAGAAGGAGAGAGAGAATAAAGGCCAGCAGAGGAAGTTATAATCTAATAGAGAAATTTGATTCCGGCAAATGAGTCTTATACCATGAAAACGGCACCTGTCATTTTGAAGACATTTTAGTGGCACTTGGCTAAGTGAAGAGTAGCGCCAGAAAATGAGAGCAATTTTTCATTTTGCAGATTAAGCCTTAAGAACTTAATTAAAGAATGAACACCACCCCCAACACAAAATGACCTCCCCCAAAACCCCCCCCCCAAACAAACAAAACCTATAAGAGGACTAATGTATTATCTAACAATAGCAAGATGGACTTGTTCGATGCTTCAGCTTAAGATATAATCACTTTGACAGGAAATATTAATAACTCTGTAGATACTTAGAACTTTATAATTATTACTAAGCTTAGCTTAGATGTGGCACAAGGTCAGAAGTATAGGGCACCCATTGAGAATCGAACTCATTAACAATGGTCTGCAAATCTAGCTTGCTAACCATTACACCATATGAAGTGCCCTTTATTTACTAAACTTGGCTTAGATATGGCACAAACCAGAAGTATGGGCACCCAGTGAGAATCAAACTCACTTTTTGATAGTTCAATAGCATTAAAATGGCTGTAATTTAAAGAATAATGTGTCTCGTATATATAAAAAAAAAACTTCATAGATAGTGAGGCTCCAGTTCTAAATTTTTGCGAGAGTATGGAATGCTGTAAAGTTATGGCTCTCACTTTGGAATGGAGTGAATTTGATCTGTCATATAGAAATTAAGGTAAAGTCGTTTGCGTGGCCTAAAGTCGGTATCAGCCAGTCAGCGAGGGAGTTCTATCCCTTTTTAATAGCACTAGACCATAGATATGTTTTAGATCTGAGGTGGAGCGCCACACCTACCCATCAGCTCCTTACTTTATGCACAGATCCCTGTGCTACTCATACGCTGATTCGAGGACCAGATCGAACTTAGGAAACTTATAAATAAATAAATTCATTCTTAATGCCATGAACAATGATTTTCCAACCCTATTGCCCTTATGGCAAGCCCCAACCCCTTTTATATATGGGTGCCTAGAAGTTATGGCTCTCACTTTGGAATGGACGTGAATTGATGTGTCATATAGAAATAAGGTAAAGTCGTCGAGATGGCCTAAAAGTCGGTATCAGCCAGTCAGCGAGGGAGTCTATCCCTTTTTCAATCGCACTAGACCAAGGAGATTGTTTAGCATCTGAGGTGGCAGCTGCCACACCTACCATCAGCTCCTTACTTTACCACACAGATCCCTGTGCTACTCATACGCTAATTTGGCGAAGACCAGTATCGAACTAGGAACCTTGTGGTTTCTAGCCAAACGTTCTACCGACTGAGCTAACCGGCCCCTTTGTTTGGTTTGGTTATTTTGTTTTATGGCATATCAACCTCAGTGGGTCATTTAATGCCAACAAGTTGTGAAATAAATCATTCTTAATGCATGATACAATGATTTCCCAACCCTATTGCCTTATGGCAAGCCCCAACCCCTTTTTATTATATGGGTGCGAGAAGGCGTGACTGAGGCCTACATGTCTGGGAATGATGTTACACTCTATTTGATGGTGAGGTTCCAGTTTTGGAGGTTTGCGGGAATGTGGTGCCACCCCTTCATCACCATTGCTCCCTGGTCCACTCTGACCCGGACTGTTAAGGTCCCATCTATGGTTAAATAGAAAACATGAGTTTATAAACAAATATAAGGAATGAAAGAACAAAAACTCAGACAAAAATGTTGTAGTATATTTTGCTGGAGTTTTGAACCCGGCTTCATCAGCTTTTATTCAATTATTCAGGATCATACAAGAGTTTTTTATAGAAGGGGAAAGTGGGTAGGTGGGTAAGTTTTGTGGTGAGGGAAAGATTTGATTGGTTATAGGGAAATCTTTGGAGAAAAAATGAGAAAGAAATCAGATGGGAAGGGAGTTGAGGGAAAGAGTAGAAATAGTAGGTAGGATTGTATGATCCTGATAATTCAATAAAAACTGATGAAGCCTAGTTCATACTCCAGCGAAATATACTACACATTTTTGTCTGAGTTTTGTCTTTCATTCCTTATATTGTACCTCATTCTGTCAGATTCAATTTCAACCCCCTTTCCTCATATATATATATATATTTACTTTGTCATTAATGTCTTATTTTTAGTAGTTTCTTCCAGACATACATACATACACACCAACTGCCCTTTATATATGTATAGAATTTAGTTTTTAGAGAAAATCTCTTGCTCTTATATAGTATTTAAAAAAAAACCCAGAAAACAATCTCTTGAAAAGTTGCGGATTGTTTTTCTTCTCTGTAAATCTTGATTTAATATAATTTGAAATTGTCAACTTTGTTTTTTGAATTATCATTTGAAAATTGTTTTCTTTTAATGAAAAGTGTGAAAATTATCCTTTTGGGCAAGTGGAATCAGTTATAATTTTCTACGCCATAGCCAATACTTTTGACAATCAATAAATTGTTTTCTTGATTAGTACTTTAAGTTTTTTCTTCTTAAGTTCACTGTGTTGAATAACTTTTATGCTATGTTATTAACACTTCCTTTTAAACTATGGAATATTTTCAACTGGAATTTATCACACATATTACAATTTTGGCCATTTTTAGCTTCAGTGGAAATCCCTTGTGTTAAGCAGAGGCTGATCCTTAGTGAAGAATCCTTTGGTTGTCCCCCGGTGTTCCTCAGTGTTGGTAGAATTCTTTAGTTGTTCCTCAGTATCCTTAGTATTGGGTAGAATTCTTTAGTTGTTCCTCAGTATCCCTTAGTAATTGGGTAGAATTCTTTAGTGTTTCCTCAGTATCCCTTAGTATTGTGTAGAATCCTTTAGTTGTCCTCAGTGCCCCTTAGTATTGGATAGAATCCTTTGGTTGAGCAGAGTCCTTGGCTGCAGATCTGTTTGTCAGTGGCAAATACGTGCAAATGAATGGCTTTTCAAGATCGGCGATTAAATAGTTAACTAACCACATATTTGAGCTGTTGATTGGCTCGCTTTAATCCATGCACCCACGCAGAGTCAATAAGTTTAAGTGGTGGACTTCAGCACACCTTATATACTGAAACAATCCAATAACACAATTTACAATCAGTGTAATGGTTGGTTTGGTTAAATTTTATGGCAAGTCATCCCTTGTTGTTATTTTATGCCAAAGTCATTGCTTTATTCATTCTTGTTGGGTATTTAATTTTTTTTTCAAATTCAATTTATTAAACACATTTTTTAAACTCATATTTTATCTATTTAACTGGAGTGACAATAGTTGGAGGCACATACTTTTCCCAAGAGTATTAGCACTATGTGAAATGCAAACCACCTCATCCAGATTTGAACTCTGATAGCATACAATGATATCCATTACCCCATGCACCTCTTCCAACATCGGATATAATGTAGAAATCTCTTGTAATTCTCATGGATATAGTCAAACTGAGCCCATTACACTTGTATAACTTTTATTTTTCCCTGACACCGTAGCCCTGGTTTACATGTGTGGAGGAAGTGGTAGTACCTGTTAGGGTCCTATTTGTGGATAAATAGATAAAAAATGAGTTTAAAAACGTGTATTTAAAAAAGAATTGAATACCCAACAAGAATAAATAAAACAAAATGTGTTTGGTATAAAATAACCCAATGGTTGACATGCCCTGGTTTACCAGTGTGGAGGAAGTAGTAATATCTGTTAGGGTCCCTATCTATAGGTTAATAATAGATGAAAAAAATGAGTTTAAAAATGTATTTAAAAAAAAATTGAATACCCAACAAGAATGAATAAAACTAAAAATCTTTGGCATAAAATAACCCAAGAGTTGATATGCCGTAAAATCCACCCAACCATCCAGTGTGGAGATTACGCTGAAACACCAGAGGGTAAATATAAGCTTGGGACTCAAACATTTAAAATTCATTAAAACCTTGGAAGAAATTGGTTTACCAGTGTGGAGGGTGTGCTGGTACCTGGTTAGAGTCCCATCTATGGATAAATAGATTTAAAAAATGAGTTTAAAAAAATATATTAAAAAATATTGAATACCCTACAAGAATGAATAAAACAAAACGGTCTTTGGCATAAAAATACCCAATGGTTGACATGCCCTGGTTTACCAGTGTGGAGGTGTAGTTAGTGCTGTTAGGGTCCCATATATGATTAAATAGATAAAAAATGAGTTTAGAAAATATATATAACAAATATTGAATACCCTACAAAGAATGATAAAAACAAAAGTGTTCTTCAGCATAAAAATAACCCAAGGGCGTTGACATCCTGTAAAATCCAACCGACCAACTAACCAACCAGTGCAGAGATTACGCTGAAATGGCAAGGGTTAGATTTAAGCTTAATTACTGATCTATTCTACAAGGAATTTTAACTTTATTGAGTAAATTAAGCTTAAATCTACCCTTGCCATTTCAGCTGTAATCTCTGCACTGGTTGGTTAGTTGAGTCGGTGGATTTTACAGGATGTCAACCCTTGGGTTTATTTTATGCTTGAAGACCTTTTGTTTTATTCATTCTTTTGTAGGGTATTCAATATTTGTTAATATATATTTTCTAAAACTCATCTTTTTTATCTATTTAATCCATATATGCGACCCTAACAGGCACTACTACACCCTCCACACTTGGTAAACCAGGGCATGTCAACCATTGGGTTATTTTATGCCAAAGACCTTTTGTTTTATTCATTCTTGTAGGGTATTCAATATTTTTTTAATATATTATATATTAACTCATTTTTTAAATCTATTTATCCCATAGATGGGACTCTAACAGGTACCAGCACACCCTCCACACTGGTTAAACCAATTTCTTCCAAGGTTTTAATGAATTAAATGTTTGAGTCCCAAGCTTATATTTACCCTCTGGTGTTTCAGCGTAATCTCCACACTGGATGGTTGCTGGATTTTACGGCATATCAACTCTTGGGTTATTTTATGCCAAAAGATTTTTAGTTTTATTCATTCTTGTTGGGTATTCAATTTTTTTAAATACATTTTTAAACTCATTTTTTTCATCTATTTATTAACCTATAGATAGGACCCTAACAGATATTACTACTTCCTCCACACTGGTAAACCAGGGCATGTCAACCCATTGGGTTATTTTATACCAAACACAATTTTGTTTTATTTATTCTTGTTGGTATTCAATTCTTTTTTAAATACACGTTTTTAAACTCATTTTTATCTATTTATCCACAAAATAGGACCCTAACAGGTACTACCACTTCCTCCACACATGTAAACCAGGGCTACGGTGTCAGGGAAAATAAAAGTTTACAAGTGTAATGGCCCTCAGTTTGACTATATCCATGAGAATTACAAGAGATTTCTACATTATATCCGATGTGGAAGAGGTGCATGGGTAATGGATATCATTGTATGCTATCAGAGTTCAAATCTTGGATGAGGTGGTTTGCATTTCACATAGTGCTAATACTCTTGGGAAAAGTATGCCTCCAACTATTGTCACTCCAGTTAAATAGATAAAATATGAGTTTTAAAAAATGTGTTTAATAAATTGAATTTGAAAAAAAAATTAAATACCCAACAAGAATGAATAAAGCAATGACTTTTGGCATAAAATAACCCAACAAGGGATGACTTGCCATAAAATTAACCAACCAACCATTACACTGAATTGTAAATGTGTTATTGGATTGTTTCAGTATATAAGGTGTGCTGAAGTCCACCACTTAAACTTATTGACTCTGCGTGGGTGCATGGATTAAAGCGAGCCAATCAACAGCTCAAATATTGTGGTTAGTTAACTATTTAATCGCCGATCTTGAAAGCCATCATTTGCACGTATTTGCCACTGACAAACAGATCTGCAGCCAAGGACTCTGCTCAAACCAAAGGATTCTATCCAATACTAAGGGCCACTGAGGAAAAACTAAAGGATTCACCAAATACTAAGGGATACTAGGAAACAACTAAAGAATTCTTACCCCAATACTAAGGATACTGAGGAACAACTAAAGAATTCTACCAATACTAAGGGATACTGAGGAACAACTAAAGAATTCTACCCAACACTGAGGAACACCGGGGGACAACCAAAGGATTCTTCACTAAGGATCAGCCTCTGCTTAACACAAGGGATTTCCACTGAAGACTAAAAATGGGCCACAAAAATTGTAATATGTGTGATAAATTCCAGTTGAAAATATCCATAGTTAAAAGGAAGTGTTAATAACATAGCATAAAGTTATTCAACACAGTGAACTTAAGAAAGAAAAAAACTTTAAAGTACTAATCAAGAAAAACAATTTATTGATTGTCAAAAGTATTGGCTATGGGTAGAAATTATAACTGATTCCACTTGCCCAAAAGGATAATTTTCACACTTTTCATTAAAAAGAAAAACAATTTTCAAATGATAATTCAAAAACAAAAGTTGGACAATTTCAATTATATTAAATCAAGATTTTACAGAGAAGAAAAAACAATCCGCAACTTTTCAAGAGATTGTTTTCTGGGTTTTTTTTAAATACTTATATAAGAGCAAGAGATTTTTCTCTAAAAACTAAATCTATACATATATAAAGGCAGTGTGATGTATGTATGTCTGGAAGAAACTACAAAAATAAGACAATTAATGACAAAGTAAATATAATATATATAATGAGGAAAAGGGGTTTGAAATGAATCTGACAGAATGAGGTAAAATATAAGCGGAATGAAAGAACAAAACTCAGACAAAAATGTGTAGTATATTTCGCTGGAGTTATGAACTAGGCTTCATCAGTTTTTATTGAATTATCAGGATTCATACAATCCTACCTACTATTTCTACCTACCTCCTTCAAACTCCCTTCCCATCTGATTTCTTTCTCATTTTCTCCAAAGATTTCCCCTATAACCAATCAAATCTTTCCTCACCACAAAACTTACCCACCTACCCACTTCCCCCTTCTATAAACTCTTGTATTGATCCTGATAATTGAATAAAAGCTGATGAAGCCGGGTTCAAAACTCCAGCAAAATATACTACACATTTTTGCTGAGTTTGTTCTTTCATTCCTTATATTTGTTTATAAACTCATGTTTTTCTATTTAACCCATAGATGGGACCTTAACAGTCCGGGTCAGAGTGGACCAGGGAGCAATGGTGATGAAGGGGTGCACCACATTCCCCAAACCTCCAAAACTGGAACCTCACCATCAAATAGAGTGTAACATCATTCCCAGACATGTAGGCCCTCAGTCACCGCCTTCTCGCCCCCATATAATAAAAAGGGGTTGGGGCTTGCCATAAGGGCAATAGGGTTGGAAAATCATTGTATCATGCATTAAGAATGAATTTATTTTTACAACTTTTGTGCATTAAATGACCCACTGAGGTTGATATGCCATAAACAAAATAACCAAACCAAACAAAGGGGCCGGGTTAGCTCAGTCGTAGAACGTTTGGCTAGAAACCACAAGGTTCCTAGTTCGATACTGGTCTTCGCCAAATTAGCGTATGAGTAGCACAGGGATCTGTGTGGTAAAGTAAGGAGCTGATGGTAGGTGTTGGCACTCCACCTCAGATGCTAAAACAATCTCCTTGTCTAGTGCGATTGAAAAAGGGATAGACTCCCTCGCTGACTGGCTGATACCGACTTTAGGCCATCTCGACGACTTTACCTATTTCTATATGACACATCATTCACGTCCATTCCAAAGTGAGAGCCATAACTTCTAGCACCCATATAATAAAAAGGGTTGGGCTTGCCATAAGGGCAATAGGGTTGGGAAAATCATTGTATCATGCATTAAGAATGAATTTATTTATTTATAAGTTTCCTAGTTCGATACTGGTCCTCGCCAAATCAGCGTATGAGTAGCACAGGGATCTGTGCAGTAAAGTAAGGAGCTGATGGTAGGTGTGGCGCTCCACCTCAGATGCTAAAACAATCTCCTTGGTCTAGTGCTATTAAAAAGGGATAGACTCCCTCGCTGACTGGCTGATACCGACTTTAGGCCACCCCAACGACTTTACCTTATTTCTATATGACACATCATTCACGTCCATTCCAAAGTGAGAGCCATAACTTTACAGCATTCCATACTCTCCAAAAATCTAGAACTGGAGCCTCACTATCTAGTGAAGTTTTTTTTTTTTATATATACCAGACACATTATTCTTTAAATTACAGCATTTTAATGCTATTGAAACTATCAAAAAGTGAGTTTGATTCTCACTGGGTGCCCCATACTTCTGTTTTTGTGCCATATCTAGCCAAGTTTAGTAAAATAAAGGGCACTTCATATGGTGTAATGGTTAGCAAGCTAGATTTGCAGACCATTGTTAATGAGTTCGATTCTCAATGGGTGCCCTATACTTCTGACCTTGTGCCACATCTAAGCTAAGCTTAGTAAATAATTATAAAGTTCTAAGTATCTACAGAGTTATTAATATTTCCTGTCAAGTGAATATTATCTTTTCAACTGAAGCATCGAACAAGTCCATCCTTGCTATTGTTAGATAATACATTAGATCCTCTTATAGGTTTTTGTTTGTTGGGGGGGGGGGTTGGGGGGAGGTCATTTTTTGTTGGGGGGTGGTGTCATTCTTTAATTAAGTTCTTAAGGCTTAATCTGCAAAATGAAAAATTGCTCTCATTTTCTGGCGCTACTCTTCACTTAGCCAAGTGCCACTAGAAATGTCTTCAAAATGACAGGTGCCGTTTTCATGGTATAAGACTCATTTGCCGGAATCAAATTTCTCTATTAGATTATAACTTCCTCTCTGGCCTTTATTCTCTCTCTCTCTCTCCCTCTGACCTTTATTCTCTCTCTTTCTATCTCTCTCTCCCTCTCTCTGGCTTTTCTCTCTCCTTCTGCCTTCATTTCTTCAGGCTTTTATTCTTTCTCTCTCTTCTCTCACTCTCTCTCTCTATTCTTTCTCTCTCTCTCTCTTTATTCCTCTCTCTCTCTCTCTTTATTCTTTCTCTATCACTTTATTCTTTCTCTCTCTCTCTCTTTATTCTTTCTCTATCTTTATTCTTTCTCTCTCTCTATTCTGTCTATTTTTTTCTCTCTCTCTCTCTCTCTCTCTCTCTCTCTCTCTCTCTCTCTCTCTCTCTCTCTTTACTCTCTCTCTTCTTTCTCTCTCTTCTTTCTCTCTCTCTTCTTTCTCCCTCTCTCTCTCTCTCTCTTCTTTCTCTCTCTCTCTCTCTTTCTCTCTCTCTCTCTCTTTTCTCTCTCTCTCTCTATTCTGTCTATTCTTCTCTCTCTCTCTTATTCTTTCTCTCTATCTATTCTGTCTATTTCTCTCTCTCTCTCTTTATTCCTTCTCTCTATCTATCTCTCTTTATTCTTTCTCTCTCTCTCTTTATTCTTTCTCTCTCTCTCTCTCTTATTCTTTCTCTCTCTCTCTCTCTCTCTTATTCTTTCTCTCTCTCTCTCTCTTTATCTCACTCTCTCTCTTTATTCTTTCTCTCTCTCTCTCTCTTTATTCTTTCTCTCTCTCTCTCTTTCTCTCTCTCTCTCTCTCCTCTCTCTCTCTTCCCTCTCTCCTTCTCTCTCTCCCTTCTCTCCCTCTTTCTTCTCTTCTCTCTCTCTCTCTCTCTTCTTTCTCTCTCTTATATCTATTCTCTCTCTCTCTCTCTCTCTCTCTCTCTCTCTCTCTCTCTCTTCTTTCTCTCTGTCTTGCTGCCTTTATTCTTTCTCTCTCTCTCTCTCTGCCTTTATTCTCTCTCTCAACTTTCATTCACTTTAACAGACTTCTTTGTTTTTAAACTTCACTCAGGTCCAAACTTTCTTCCTGTTTGCTTGCATATTATCCTCTCTGTAGACTTTTCTAATTTTGACAATTTCTTTTGCTGGTCTATTATCAGTTGAGTTTGTGCTTGTTTGGACAGCGTAGAGAGAACAAGAAAGGGGAAAGGAAAAGACAAGAAAAGATCTCATGTAATTGCATTGTGCCTAACAAGTTTATAAAAATAGAACCAATAATTTAGTATACATAATCTATCATTCTTATGGCGTAGAATGTCTCTCAAAGAAAAAGCTATCCAAAAAAAAAAAAAAAATGATAATAATGATAATAAAAAAGATTTTTAAAAATAATAGAAAAGATGGCTCTTGGGTTGAAGTTATAAGATGGAAGAAAGTTAGAAGAAGAGGCTGGGCATCGTCTTCTTTCGTTTTTCTTTCAATTTTTTTTTTTCTATTTATTATCTCTTTTTAATGCATTTTTTTTGTTTTTGTTTTTTTGTTATAAGTTCTGTTTTGAGAAAATCAACCAGAAATTTTCACAAAACTGCTTATACGAAAACACAATTTATATAAGTTGGCAAGTCAATTTGGCAAGTATAAGTTGGCAGGTCAATTTGATGAACAATCCATCTGGAGATTAGGAGGTCCTGGGTTCAATTTTTATTGGCATTTTTATAGAAAACAATGATTAAGATAGACAGTAAGAGAAAATAAGCTGTAAAAAAAAATGAGGACACACTTATGATGAATCTCAAAAAAAGTTTGTCAAGATCCTGGACTTTTTATTATTCCACAAACAATTCAGAGTAGTATCTTCATCTTGACCCATGGTACTAATGCAGAATAGCGCGCAAGAGATAATATCATTATCTTCATCTTGACCCATCTAATCTTCAGCCTTCTTCAAGTGTTTATTATATTGGTGCTAATGCAGAATAGTGCGCAAGAGATGATATCATTATCTTCATCTTGACCCATCTAATCTTCAGCCTTCTTCAAGTGTTTATTATATTGGTGCTAATGCAGAATAGTGCGCAAGAGATGATATCGTTATCTTCATCTTGACCCATCTAATCTTCAGCCTTCTTCAAGTGTTTATTATATTGGTACTAATGCAGAATAGCGCACAAGAGATAATATTATAACAGTGATGCTGATAGCTTTTTAATTTAATGCGTTCTGGAATGCACAAATTTGATTTGAATGATGGGTCCGAACGAAAGTTTCTGAATAAATTGCAAAGCTTTTTCTATGAACAACTAAAGCCATCTAACCCCTACATTGTACACTATACAGTCTAATTTGTTTCCAAGAAAATATTGAAATGTATTTACAGTTAGCAGGAAATGGTGGGTGAAGAAAAAAAAACTAGGACACATGGGTACAATTTTTCTGCGTCCTTTCAGATTTTTATGCATCAGTGTGACGCAGGACACGTACCTATCAGTATCTCTGTTATTAGATTTTGTATAAAAATCATTACATTTCACGGAAATACCTAAAACCTTTGAGATGTTAGGGTTAGTGTTAGGGCTAGGCTACTTGACCCATCTAATATTCAGCTTTCTTCAAGATACCAGTACTAATGCAGGGGTGGTTTAATTCAGTCGGTAGAGCGTCCGACTGGGAACCACAATATTCCTGGGTCAATACTGGCCATTGCCAACTTAGCATATGAGTTGCACAGGAACCTGTGTGGTAAAGTGAGGAACTGATGGTAAGTATGGTACTCCACCTGAGACACTAAGAAACAATCTCCTTGGCTTAGTGCTAGTTAAAAGGGGATAGACTCCCTCACTGTCTGGCTGATACTAACTTCAGGCCACTCTTTTACTTAATGCAGAATAAAGCACAAGAGATATTATCATTAGATTACATATAAAAAGTATTACATTTCACGGAAATACTCGAAACCTGTGAGGTGTTAGGGTTAGTGTTTGAGTTAGGGTTAGGCTACTTTGGGAGTTTCTGTAATCTTATGCTATTTATATGTCAAATGCAATTCTAATGATATTATCACTTGTGTGCTATTTGTACCATTATATCCAATTATTAAAGAGTCCCAAATGCGCAATGGCTAATATGAATGAACAACATCATAATTGCCTCCTTTTCCTTTGCACTAGCCTTGTGTAATGATTAGAGTAATGGGAAATGGACTCGTTAACCTGAGTTCAAATCCTGAACAAAGCTACAGTTTACATAGTGCTAATACTCATGGGAAAGGTATGAATCTAACTACTCACTTTAACCTTGGTTAGACAACCAGTCTAGGAGAAGGAAAACTCTGAATTCAAACCTGTTAAATCTGCTTGGGGTGGTCACTACTAGAGTAGGCTCAGTCCTAATTAGTGATCTGTTTCACTAATAATTTGTGATAGGTTTAAAAACCAACCCCCAAATAAACTGGTTTATTTATGTTTTTAGTCGATTGGATGGACTAAAGTCGGTATCAGCCAGTCAGTGAGGGAGTCTATCCCCTCTTCAATAGCGTTAGACCAAGGAGATTGTTTTTTAGCATCTGAGGTGGAGCGCCACACCTACCATCAGCTCCTTACTTTACCACACAGATCCCTGTGCTACTCATACGCTGAGTTGGCGAGGACCAGTATCGAACTAAGAACCTTGTGGTTTCTAGCCAAACTCTCTACTGACTGAGCTAAACCCGGCCCATAAATATTTTTTATGTTAATATACTATGACACACAATTGCTGTTCAAATTATCATTTCTTTTTGTTTTTTTAATATGATGAATTGACACGTATGAACATACCATTTATTTGCCAATTTCCTGAAATATTAAGAAAATAAATCAAAGGTAAAAAAAAAAAAAACATGATAATTTGAACAGTAATTGTGTGTAATAGTACATTAGCATAAAAAAATATAACGCTGCATGCAATCTTGAACAAGTCGTGGAAACAACACCCCACAAGGAAGCAGCTGTAAGGCCACTTACCTCCTATCTCACAAATCATCCGTGATGAACAAGACATGCTGGACACTGCTGTAGAAGCAAGGAAGAACTCATAAGCAACGTTCTCCTATGGAAATCAGCACATGGACATGCCAAGGTGGGTCATCCAGCAAGGAGCTACATTGACCAGCTGTGTGCAGATACTGGATGCTGCGCAGAGGATCGCCTGGGACAATGAATGATGGAGAAGGTTGGTGAGAGTTTCTCATGGATATCCGTGCTAACTGCGTGACATGATGATGATGATAAGCGTTGTTTGGTTTGGTTTGTTTTACGGCATATCAAACTCAGTGGGTCATTTAATACCGATAAAGTTTTGAAATAAATCAATTCTTAATAGATAATACAATTTTTTTATAAATACATTTTTCTATTTAACCCATAGATGGGACCCTAACAGGTACTACCGCTCCGGGTCAGAGTGGACCAGGGAGCAACGGTGATGAAGAGGTGCTCCACATTTCCCAAACCTCCAAAACTGAAACCTCACCATCAGATAGAGTTTAACGTCAT
>CM042148.1:95383216-95398216 GCA_023376005.1 Doryteuthis pealeii | reverse complement strand
GAGAGTTGAATTCATACCTTTCCCAAGAGTATTACTGCTCTATGAAATGCAAACTAAATACATCAGCAATATAAAGCAATAGAATATTGTTTTTAGGGATATTTTTTAAAAGGCCAAAAATACCTAAAATGGATTTGAATATATTAACAGCTAGTTTGGTATCTGATTTTTGTTATTACTATTGTCGTCAAGGCAAACTAACAGCAGGGATTCCCTTAACACTCTCTCTCTCTCTATCTATCTATCATCCATCACTCTAAGCAAGTTTTCTAAATGGCATCCAGTGTCTGCACAGAACTGATGAATGTAATTTTTTGTTGGTTGGCCAACACTGATGTGTTCCTATACAGGAATCCATCACTTCTGAGTTTGTCCTTACTTCTCCAGCAGAGCCCAGCATGTCTTGCTTGTCTTACTCGGATGGTTTGTGAGATGGGAAATATAAAAAAAATAGGAAATAAAGGTTTACATTATTCAAAATAATAAATGTTTACATAATATATGGTGTGGTTAATTTGCATACTGGTTTTAACAAAACTGGGTTTAATAAATAACTACTTGGTGTAAGTGATCTCTAATATTATTATTTTATTCTCCAATGTATCAAAATCAATCCTATGAATGATTTTGAATAGAAACCAATTAAAAGATAATTAAAATAAGTGTAATTTTTTTGTATGTATTCTTATTCAATTTCATTAGTCTTTCTAATTTAATATACAATGTGTGTCAAAAAAGTATCAAGATTTTTTGTACTTTTTGACACACTTGTATTCTGAAAAAAAATAAAGTTCCATTCGTTCTTCATTTCTATCTTGGTAAATACAGCTTTAAACTTGGTACTTTTCTACACACCTTGTATTCTGAAAAAAAATAATGATTAATGAATACAATGTGTGACAAAAAGTTTTTAAAAATCTCAATACTTTTTTGACACACCTTGTATTTTATTACATTAAAACTTAAATACTTACACCCTGAGGGGGGAGGAGGCATATATTCTTGCTAGTCTAACCAATAGAAATAGCATAGAAGACTAAAGAAAACTCTGACAACTTCTTATATCTCAGAAATCATTTCAAGTATGAAATAACATGATTGATTTTAAAGTACAGAACACAGCTACATAATCCAATTAGATCAATCAATGGGCTTAATAATTGTATATCTAAAGGTAGAAAACCTAATTTTATTTCTTTTTGGTACTTGTCCAGAAAGAGAAAATGTCTATAAAGTAAAAGTAAAGTTGGTGGAGTGGCCTATTGTCAGTATCAGCGAGAGAGTCTATCTTCTTTTCACTAGAGCTAGACCAACCATTAATTTTACGTATTTGTTTTATCAACTGTCTCAAGTAAATGCAATTTATTTAGTTAAATATCTAAACAATGAACAAAATAATTTAATACATAGTTATAAATAAAGTAAAGTTGGTGGAGTGGCTTATTGTCAGTATCAGCGAGGGAGTCTATCTTCTTTTCACTAGAGCTAAACCAGTGGTTCTCAACCAGGGTCCATATGGACCACGGGGACCATATAACTTTTTTGGGACCCAGGCAAGTAAAATGTATTTAACTATAAAAATACAATCGGATTTTTAAACAAAGAATGGCTATGGGGGTTCCACCAGAATAAAATAGGATTAAAAGGGGGTCACAATAGGTAAAAAAAAGGTTGAGAACCATCGAGCTAGACTAACCATTAATTTTATGTATTTGTTTTATCAACTGTATCAAGTAAATGTAATTTATTTTGTTAAATATCTTAAACAATGAACAAAATAATTTAATACATAGTTATAAATAAAGTTGGTAGAGTGGCTTATTGTCGGTATCAGCCAGACAGTGAGGGAGTCTATCTCCTTTTCACTAGTGTTAGACCAGGGAGATTATTTTTGCTGAGGTGGAGCACCACACCTACCATTAGCTACCCCACTTTACCACACAGATTAGATTACCCAATCTATGCTATTCATACACTGACTTGACAGGGACCGGTATTAAACCATAAACCATGAACCTTGCAATTCCAAGGCAGATGCTCTACCAACTGAGCTAAACCAAACAAAATGTAATACTTACATTCACCATCCAAATAAAAGCAAGTTTTAATGATTTCCTTCATTTTTTCATAGTTACATTTTCGTCTCCCAAAATATTTTTTCAGCAATAATCTATTGTTATATACAGTCACTAGATCCGACAAAGAACATTGAACACATGTATATACAAAAATATAAAATTATATTTTTATTCTTCGATTGTGTGTAGACTGAGTCATCGGCAGAGGATACACAGGAGCCTACGGGAGTTCTAACTGTGAGCAATCTTGATCTCGATCTGCTCAACCTAGATTTCTAAGGGTTTTTTTTATAATTCTTTAACTCAACAGGGTTATGCCTCTTTGATCATGACACCTAAGCTGTTTTCCTGTAGACACACCTCCTCACCCACATAGCAGTCATTTGCACCTGATTCCCAGGTGTGAACTCATTTGTGTGAACTCCCATGAGCCTTCACCAGAAGAACCCTCCACGCATGTGCAAGAAAAGGACCCACTTCCGACTCCGAAGAGAATCTCTCAGCCATTAGAACTTAGGCCTTAACTTAGACAAGACATTACAACTGGCCAGGGCGATATTTCCTTGCCACATGGTGGCTATGACCTGTGAATAAAGCCTAAATCATAAAACCACCTTTTGTCTTTGTCTCTTCCTTCTTTCTTTAAATTCCTTTTCAGTGTGACCACTAAATAAGATGGGGTTAAAAGCAAACCCTAGGAACACGCACCAAGAATATCCAGCTACCTTTTAAATTTAAAACATTAAACCTCTTGCAACCCCATAGGATTACATTTCTCATATGTTCAGACTTAGAATTATTATACATAAGGGAATCAATAGACTTGCTCAAAACTGACATATATATATAAAGTAAGTATCAACAAAGTATGAATAGATCTCTTGTATCTATCACATTCAATAATAAAAGTTTAAATAGATCTTATACACAAACCAACCAGGACTTAAGGTTTAAAAGATTTATTGTACAAATACAGTCAGTAAAGAGGCTCACATATATCATATAAAAAATCAAAATAAACAGCAAACCAAGAATAGGTTTCTTATATCCAATCAATAAAGTTGAAGGTGCATGGTGTAATGGTTAGAGTCGTAGGAAATGGACTCATCGACCAGAGTTCAAATCCTGGACAAAGCTACAGTTCACATAGTGCTAATACCCTTGGGAAAGAAAGAAAGAAAGGATATGCTACACAGAAAATAGATGATAAGAAAGCAAAAAAGAGAAGAGAAAGATAGAGAGAAGGGGTGAGAACAACAAAAACAATGACGCTAATCTGTTTCAATCGATGACGAAAAGAAGGAATGAAAGAAGAAAACAGAGAGAGAGACAGTTAAATCAAGATTATTATACTTTTTTTTACATATGGAACTATATGCAATAGCTCTTAAGTAAACATATCAAATGTTGCAATAATTGAATTATAATACTGTGGTAAATCCACAGGTCCTGCTAGTACATAAATAATCCAATAATTTCTGGCAAGGACTATATTAGTGTGCATATATATATATATATATATCAGAAACACACACAACCTATCAAATATCAGACATATTCTGCCAAAATAATAACTCAATGCCTGAAGAAGACAACAGATCAGAAACATGTGTCGCGTATGTAAGATAAAAAGAATTTTAAAAATTTTCTGAGAACATAATACATTTTGCGGACCTTCTTTTTATAAAATATTAAATTTTCTCCCATTGGAACCAGAACAACCAAGTTGAAAAATGGAAGTAAATCCAACAATTATGTTCAAAGATAAAGAGAAAGAAAATGTATGGATAAAAATTATTTATTGGAATGCCAACACATGTTTCGACCAAGAGTTTGTTGTTGTATATATTGTATTCTATTTATTATTATTTCAAATACAAAATAAAATAAAATGATAATAACAGAAAGAATATTTTTTTTAAGTATACAAAAAAGCGGTCATCATCAGGGTAAGATATTTTGATATTAATAATTTTTATCCATACAACAAACATTTTCTTTCCTTTTATCTTTCAATATATATATAATTATTCTATATATACATAATTATCATCAGGAGTTCAAATCCTGGACGTGGTAATTGCATTTCACTTAGCGCTAATACCCTTGGGAAAGGCATGAATCCTACTCTCCCTCCAGCTAGGGGTAAATAGCAGGGCAGACTGGGTTCTTTAACCATGTCTAGGTAACCAGTCTAGGAGAAGGAAAACTCTGAATTGAAACCTGTTGAACTCCGCTTAAGAAATTGACCTCGTGTCGTATCCTGCTCGTGCGGAGGAGTTGGTGTGCGTGTGTGTATATATATATATATATATATATATATAACAGAGTTTTTACGATCTTTGCCAAGCGTTTGAATTTACATTAGAACATTCAACAGATTAATATCACAGTTGAGTTTAACAAACACAGATGGAAATTTTTCAACTCTCTGAAGATGGGCCTAGCCTGAAAATATTAAGAGGAAAAAAAAATTTTTTTAATTAAATAAATATGTTTTTCAACATAAATTTGCATTATTTTGCCTTCAAAAATATATTATTACATTTTAATTAATGCTTCTAACACACTATAAAAATAAAAAAAAATCTTTATATATATATATAATTATCATACTGTGGTATATCCACAGGTCCTGCTAGTCCAATAATAAAACACTATATTTGTTCTACTACAGTTCAACCTTAATCAAGTGTTTGACACTGTAAAACCAGATTCATCCATCAAAAATACGTACGTCTAGTCAGGAACCTAATCAATAAAGAATATGAACAATAAACCTAAGAAGTTAAAGAATTAATTTATTTTTATAAATAAGATGAATAAAAAAAAAATAAGATAAACAGAAAAAAATTATCTATTGTAGAATTTTCATGGTAAAAATCTATCATGCTTTTATCAAAAAAGTATATTTTTTAAAAATAATCAAAAGTTTTTTAAAAATTAAACAAAATGATAACGCTAAAGGTAAAAAATACTTTTTTTTATTTTTCTCAAGCAGGGGGATAGAGTAAGACTTATCACCAAAATGTTATTTCATTTTAGTATGAAAATATCATGACAGACTACAAGACCCACCCACTTCACTGTCTCAAAATAGAAAATGAATTTGTTTATAACTTAAAGAAGAGTTAGAAATGTTCAGACAATTGAAGTTCTTCATATTCTTAATGTTGTTAATACACAAGCCGAACGCTCTACCGACCTAACCCGGCCCTTATAGTTTGTCTATATATATATATATATATATATACACAGCACCTCCTCATATATATGATTCTGCTTTGTAATATATATATATATATATATCATTTGCTCTTTTTAATAATACATCAATTAACAATGTCAAAATATTCATATTCTTAATGTTGTTAATACACAAGTCTTTAAGTTTGCTCAGACAATAAATTTGTTCTTATCAATTTGTTGTGATTTGGTTTTGGTTTGTTTTACGGCATATCTACCTCAGTGGGTCATTTAATGCCGATAAAGTTTTGAAATAAATCAATTCTTAATGGATAATACAATTTTCTTATAAATACATTTTTCTATTTAACCCATTGATGGAACCCTAACAGGTACTACCACTCCGGGTCAGAGTGGACCAGGAAGCAACGGTGACGAAGGGGTGCTTCACATTCCCCAAACCTCCAAAACTGGAACCTCACCATCAGATAGAGTTTAACGTCATTCCCAGGACATGTAGACCCGCAGCCACCGCCTTCTAGCACCCATATGGTAAAAAGGGGTTGGGGCTTACCATAAGGGCATAGAATTTGTTGTGAATTGTTGTACAAGGATGACGGGTTGTTGTACAGTCCAATGTCTAACAACAACCTGTCATCTTGTTACAGTCTATATAAAAGTAAAGTCATCGGGGTGGCCTAAATTCGGTATCAGCCAATCAGCGAGGGAGTCTATCCATTTTTCACTAGCACTAGACCAAGGAATTTTTTTTTTTGCGTCTCTCATGGAGCATCATACCTACCATCAGCTACTTATTTTACTGCACAGATCCCTGAGTTAGCGAGGACCGGTATTGAACTAAGAACCTTGTGGTTTCTAGCCAAGCGCACTACCGACCTAACCCGGCCCTTATAGTATATATTTTGGGAGCATATGTGCTTAATTGAAGTCGTATCTAATTTTTGAAAATTAATTAATTAATAATTAATGAATTAGGTGGACATACCTATTCAAATGTAAGGCTAAACGAATCGAGAAAAATCAATCTCTGTATGTACATTTCGACCTATTAGGCTTCATCAGCAGAGCTATATAATAGGCCAAAATGTACATACAGAGATTGATTTTTCTCGATTTGTTTAGCCTTACGTTTGAATAGGTATGCCCGCCTAATTCATTAATTATTAATTAATTTTCAAAAAATTAGGTACGACTTCAATTAAGCACATATCCTCCCAAAAATTGTCGGCTAAAAAAAGCCATATCAAAAACACATCATTTGTTTGTTTACTTCTCATATATATATATATATATATATATACACACACACAGCACCTCCTCATGTATATGATTCTGCTTTGTAATATATATATATATATCATTTGCTCTTTTTAATAATACATCAATTATCAATGTCCAAATATTTTTTTAAAGATCTATATAAATGTTATTAAATGAAAGTGTGTTTTTACACAATTCTTCAATTAAGATGTGTTACTAAAAGCTTTCAAAAAAACATAACATTAGCAGGTGGAAGCATTTAAAAGCAATGCCAAATAGAAATTATTACTCTCAAATACTCAAAGACTGGCATCTGGAAAAGCCACCTGCTTATAACACAAGATTTAAATATCAATGAAATGCTATGACAGCTAAAGGAACAATATAAAAACAATGACGATTCAGTAAATGTAAACAAGTCATTAGTCAAGATTCCACATGTTTAAGAGTGACTACTAAAAAAAACATCTTGCAGTGAAAGATATATGAATACAAAAATTTAAAATGGACATGTTTAAGGGCTGAACACCTAAACAGGTGTATTGAAGTCAGTCAGTCTACTGTTGGTTTGAATAACAGCAACTAGTTAAGTACAACTATATGAATACAAAATTTAAAATGGACATGTTTAAGGGCTGAACACCTAAACAGGTGTATTGAAGTCAGTTAGTCTACTGTTGGTTTGAATAACAGCAACTAGTTAAGTGCAACTATATGAATACAAACATTTTAAATGGACATGTTTAAGGGCTGAACACCTAAACAGGTGTATTGAAGTCAGTTAGTCTACTGTTGGTTTGAATAACAGCAACTAGTTAAGTACAACTGAAGCGGTGTCCAAGACAGTTGGTATTTATAGAAATCAAGAATAGTCCATTCATGCATTTGGGTGATTCCATTCCTTGAATTCTGATTGGCTGCTTGGTTTCTATGATATTGTGGAGTTTTATAAATAACCTGTCAGTCTGCAGTAGAATTCTGACGAGACGGGATTGTATTGAGTTACAATCGCTCGTTGCCGTGTCTTACCAATTCGACAGTAATTAGAACTTACTTATTTTACCACACAAATCCTGTGCTACTCATACGCTGAGTTAGTGAGGGCCGGTATTGAACTAGGAACCTTGTGGTTTCTAGCCGAATGCTCTACCGACCTAACCCGGCCCTTATAGTATATATATATATAGTATATATGAGGAAGAATGTATAAAGAAAAGAAAGAATAGAATGGATAATAAAAGATGAATTTAATCAATATCACTTACACATGTGTTTCGGTCAGTTCATCTTTGTGAAAATATTTCGCACACAGAGAAGATTCGACCTTCATCAGAGTGAAATTTTATTTTGAATGAAAAAATTCGTTGGGGAACAACGGAAAATTTTTGGAGATGTTCGAATAGAATTTTTTTTTTTTTTTAAATCACAATTGGAACGCTGAAATAGACCGTTAGGGTTTGGATATTTGATTTTTCTAGGGTTTATGGTAGAACGGTCTATTTCAGCGTTCCAATTGTGATTTTTTTTAAAGTTCTATTCGAACATTTCCAAAATTTCTCCATTGTTCCCCAACAAATTTTTTCATTCAAAATAAAATTTCACTCTGATGAAGGTCGAATTTTCTCTGTGTGCGAAATATTTTCACACAGATGAACTGACCGAAACACATGTGTAAGTGATATTGATTAATTAAAACTCCCCGAGTAGTACCCCACCAAAAAAAAAATCAGGTCCTTGTATCTTTTTTTTTTTTTTTCACACACAAATTAACAAATAGTTGTATAGATAAATTTGCAAATTTTGCTCAACAAGTTTTATTCAGTTAATACACTTACTTGCTGGGTTTAATTCTTTGTGTTAAAATAACCTTTGAGGTCAACCTTATACAGTCTATGATGAAACTCAATAGCCAAGCACCACCCACCATCCCTAACCCCCCCCCAAAAAAAAAATCAGGCCCCAGTGACTTTTATTCTTTTTATACAAAGACACACACAATTCAAGCATAATAGTATAGATAAATTTACAATTTCTATTCAAATTTTATTCAACTAATACAATTACTGGCTTTAGTTCTTTGCATTAAACTCTTAATGTCCTATACCACCTCATTCCACCCGGTCAGAAGTCACATTCATTTTCCTAATCTGCCCAAAACGATAGCCTTTGTTTAAATGTAATATTAAAAATATTTAGTAGTCTTTAATTTAAGGGAAATATCTCAGGTTAACTTTAAATGAAAAGGCCATTTTTTGATAAATCCTTGCAGGAATCGGACTCTGGAATTCTCAACAGGATGTTAAGAGTTAAGATAGCCTCAGAGCTCAACCTCATATAGTCTATCAATGATGCTGATAGCACATCCCCAGGAAATTTGATGGGTCACAACTAAAGCTTCTTAATAAATTGTAGGGTTTTTATTTATGATCTGCGGAAACAACTTAAGCTGCCTAACTCCTACATTGTAACCGATCCTGTGTAATTCGTTTCTAAGAAACTATTGAAATGTATCTACAGTTAGCTTGAAATGGTGAGGGAAGAAAAAAGAAAAACATTGGAATGCATGGATATGTTTTTACTGTCCTTTAGATTTTTGTGTCAGGGATGCAAGACACATACCTAGCAGCATCTCTGGTCTATGATGGAAATAACCAAGCCCCACCCAACCCCCAAAAAATCAGGCCCCTGTGACTCTTTTTTTTTTCACACAAAGCCACACAAACACACACACAAATTTAAGCATAGTAGTATAGATAAATTTGCAATTTCTACTCAAGTTTTATTCAACTAATACACTTGTTGGATTTATTTCTTTATGTTAAAATAACCTTAGATCTCAACCTCATAGTCTATGATGGAACAATAGCCAAGCCCCACCCCAAAAATCAGACCCCCATGACTTTTTTTCACACACACACAAATTTAAGCATAGTAGTATAGATAAATTTGCAATTTCTACACAACAAATTTTACACACAGCTGATACACTTACTTGCTGGATTTAGTTCTTTGTGTTGAAGAGGAGGATGAGGAAGTTGAATCTGCAGGATGGCTTTCAGCAGTGTTGCAGGGCTTGGTGGACTTGTGTCTGTTTATTGTGATCTTCTTGTCAGCTGAACAATAAAATGGTAGAGAGAAAAAAAAAAAAAGAAAAAAGAATGAGAAATTGGGTATTGAAAAGGAGAAAAGCATACTTTCTATTTTTGGTTAAGTCAATCGGGTACAGAATAAAAATTTAGTTTCAACCGACAATTTTGCACAATAGAAGACTCTCGTTTGCATCAACAAAACCCACATACGTTTGACATTTTGACATCTAGCCACGAAATAGTGCCATCACCCCATTAAATGGTAAGCCTCTGGTTTAGGTTGGTTGGATTTTATGGCATGTCAACCCTTGTTGGGTTATTTTATGCCAAAGACGTTTTCTTCTATTCATAATAAAAAAAATTGTTCACAAAAAGAATTTTCAATACCACTAACTCTTAAAGTCCTATACCACCTCATTCTACCCAGCTGGATGTCACATTCATTTTAACTAATCAGCCCCAAACAATAGCCTTGGTTTAAATTTAATATTAAACATATGTAGAAATCTTTGATTTAAGGGAAATAATAGGTAACTTTAGATGCAAAGGTCATTTTTTTTATATATCCTTATAGGAATGCTCTGGAAATTCTCAACAGGATGTTAAGAGTTAAGGGTATTGAAAATTCTTTTTTGAACAATTTTTTTAAACACAATATTTATTAGCTCATTTTCTTCAATTTAACCTGTAGATGGTATCCTAACAGGTACTACCACTCTGGGTAAGAGTGAATCTGGAGGTAATGGCAATGAAGGAGTACTCCAAATTTATCAGAGCTTCACCATATGATGCAGTTTAATATCGTGCCCAGGACACTAAAGACCCTCAGCCACTGCCTTCTAGCACCTATATGATAAAAAGGGTTAGGGGTTTGGCATAAGAGCAATAGAGTCAGGACAATCATATAGGTGCTAGGGATGGATGTGACGAGCCGATTGATCAGAAAGGCGGGGGGGGGGCTTATTGAAGCAGACATTGAGAGTAACAGATCATCATCATCTTCATAATCATCCTCAGGGGAATTTTTCCAAATGAGGTTAGTTAATTCAAATTCCCTCACTCCCTGGTCCAATAGCAGAGTTTGGGGCATGGCCTCACTACTCATATAGAATGTCTTAGGCATGAATAACCTGGCATAGCTCATTCCTAGGTTTACAACTGGTCTGAATTCAGAGCTTTCCTTCTCCTATACCAGTTGCCATACCTTGGTTAAAAGGTCCATTCTACTCTACTATTTACCAATATTACTCAATTTTTTAACTCATTGTTTATCTATTTAACACATAAATGGGACCCTAACTCCAGTTCAGGGTGGACTTGGGGCAATGGCAATGAAGGGGTACTCCCCACAACCTAGAGCTCCAGAATTAGAACTTCACAATTAGTCAACAGGGTAACCTAATGTCAGTATCAGCCAGACAGCGAGGAGTCTATCCCCTTTTCACTAGTGCTAGACCAAGGAGATTGTTTTGGCATCTGTGGTGGAGTGCCACACCTACCATCAGCTCCTCACTTTACCACACCGATCTCTGTGCTACTTATACGCTGAGTTGGCGAGAGCCAGTATCAAACCAGGAATCTTACAATTACCTAGGCACATGCTCTACCGACTGAGCTAAATTTTAAAGACTATTTTTTAAATCTATTTAACCAGCGAGAGAGCAAAAGAGTCTATCCCCTTTTCAGTAGCGCTAGACCAAGGAGATTGTTTTTGGGTCTGACATGGAGTGCCACTCTTACCATCAGCTCCTCACTTTCCCACATAGTTCCCCATGCTACCCATATATTGAGTTGGCAAAGGCCGGTATCAAACCAGGAATCTTGCGATTACCTAGGTAAGTGCTCTACCGACGGAGCTAAACTGAGGTACTATAATATCATCATGTATAATACAATGTATAAATATGATAGCAACTTATAAATAGTTGACCAGATGTGAACTTCACATTACAAAGGGTTGTAGAAAGCAAAACAAAAGAAAATGTGAAACAAAAAGTAAAACAATATTGGGGGGGGGGTAGATAAGGAAAGTTGAGATGAGACTTGTCGGTATTAAGTCTGGAAATAAAAATATGTAAATAGGTGGGAAAATAGATGACAAAACAGTGGAGAAAAAGAAATTAAAAAAAAAGAAGTCAGAGTACACCATAACCACATTTCAATGTTGTTGTTCTTTTATATCTATTCATTCAAATGTTGTTTATAATAACAAACATCTCCCAAATATATGCTTTTATGCAAGCATGGTTTATAAATAACTATATACAAGGTGTGTCATAAAAGTATCAATACTGAGGCTGTATTTACCAAGATAGAAATGAACAATGAATGAAATGTTAATTTTTTTCAGAATACAAGGTGTGTCAGAAAAGTGCCAAGTTGGAAACTGTATTTACCAAGATAGAAATGAACAATGAATGGAATGTTCATTTTTTTTTTCAGAATACAAGGTGTGTCAGGAAAGTGCAGAGTTTGAAGCTGTATTTACCAAGATAGAAATGAATAATGAATGGAATGTTAATTTTTTTCAGAATACAAGGTGTGTCAAGAGAGTGTCAAGTTTGAAGCTGTATTTACTAAGATAGAAATGAACAATGAATGGAATGTTAATTTTTTTTCAGAATACAAGGTGTGTCATAAAAGTGCCTAGTTTGAAGCTGTATTTACCAAGATAGAAATGAACAATGAATGGAATGTTAATTTTTTCTTTCTTCAGAATCTTATATTCTGAAGAAAGAAAAAATTAACATTCCATTCATGTCATAAAAGTATTGAGTTTGAAGATGTATTTACCAAGATAAATTATGAACAATGAATGGAACATTAATTTTTTCAGGATACAAGGTGTGTCAAAATGTACGAAAAATCTCAATACTTTTTTTGACACACCTTGTATATTGTTGGGCAGAAGAAACAGGACAGTCAATGGTTTTGATATATTACTTCTCCCCCAAATAAATATCATTTATCTATTATATTCATAATATATATTTCTAGATAACAATAATATCATTATAAGGTAAGATTAATAAAATCATAATTGGATGATTTCCTTTGTCTTTCTTTTTAATAATATTATTGTTATATTGGTTATATGATAATTTTGTACTGAATATATAAAACTGGTTACAATGAAGAAATGTAAAAATGTCTCTCTGATCTTAATAAATGTGTGTGTGTGTGTATATACAAGGTGTGTCAAAAAAGTATCAAGATTTCTCATACTTTTTGACACACCTGGTATTCTGAAAAAAAATTAACATTCTATTTATTCTTTATTTCTATCTTGGTAAATACAGCTTTAAACTTGATACTTTTTTGACACACCTTGTGTTTTCTGAAAAAAATTAATGAATGGAACGTTATTTTTTTTTCAGAATACAAGGTGTATAAAAAAAATACCAAAAAATATCAATAGTTTTTTTTGACACACCTTGTGTGTGTATATATTTATGAGTAATATTACTATTGTCAACACTGCTGTCTTATTTTCTAAACTAATGTCTTTGTTTTTAAACAAACCATATTTTTTTAACATAAAATACAGATTATATACATATATACATACATATACACAAAAATACATCAATATTTACACATACCAAGAGGTGGATATATATATATATATATATATATATATGAGGTCTGGAAGAACTGTCTTTTTAAAGAGAGAGTTCTTCCAGGCCATTGTCGTATCAGTGATGCTGTATGGCTGCACCACCTGGACCCTAACGAAGCGACTAGAGAATAAACTAGATGGGAGCTGCACAAGAATGCTGCGGGTGATCCTGAACAAGATGTGGAAACAGCACCCCACGAGAAAGCAGTTGTATGGCCACCTGCCACATATCACCCAAACCATCCGAGTAAGACAGACAAGACACACAGAGCATGCTGGAGAAGCAAGGACAAACTCATAAGCGACGTCCTTCTGTGGAAGACAGTACATGGGCACGCCAGTGTGAGCCGACCAGCAAAGACGTATATTGATCAGCTCTGTGCAGATACAGGATGCTGCACAGAGGACCTCCAGAGAATGATGAGCAATAGGGACGGATGGAGAGGGATTGTCATGGATATCCGTGCCAACAGCACGACATGATGATGATGATATATACGAGGTATGTCAGAAAAGTTCCAGGTTGATCACATTCTTCAATGTGAAGCCCATCATCTACTACAAGTTTTGCCACAGGGCCAGATGATCAACCAGCGTGTCTACAAAGAGATACTGCAGCATTTGCTTCATTCAGAGCACGAGAAGGAGTGAGAGATATGGCAGGACAACTCGTGGGTGCTTCACCTGTCCACACTGCCCTGAGTACCGAGAGTTCCTGGCCCAGAAGAATATCACTGTGCTGGAGCAACCTCTCTACTTGCCCGACCTGGCTCCATGTGATTTTTTCTTCTTCCCCAAGCTCAAGGGCTTCATCAAGGGAACCCATTTTGAGGATGTGCTCAACATCAAAAAGGCTTTGACAACAAGAATCCCTCCAGGAGTGCATGCAAGCGTGGCAGAGAAGGATGGGAAAGTGCATTAGACTCCAAAGGGATTACTTTGAAGAGGATAATTTGTAGTTTGTAGTTTGGATTTGAAATAAATTTTTTGTGGCACCAGTTCGGGAACTTTTTTGACACACCTCGGATAAATTTTAAAGAACCAGTAAGGAGATAACTACTATATCAGCATATGTTACTTACGCATGGATACACATCTTGATTGAATGGCTTATGACTAAGTTGCAAGACCAGAACGAAAAGCTATGACCCTCATGATCTTTAAACTCAAAACACAAAGTCTGTAGTTTTCTTAATTCTCAGAAAGATAAATTGCACCTTTGAAGAAATATTTATGCTTTCGTTCTTTGCTCTTTTCATCATGTTCAATTGAAACAGGTTAACATTATCACTTCTGCATTCACCCCCCCTCTATCTTTCCCCTATTCTCTTTATTATTATATTTTTTCTGTATAGCATGTCCTTTTTGTTCCCTTTCTTTCTTTATAATAAAAAACAGAATGGTCCATTATTTAGCAGAGGCGACGACACTCATAAGAATTAAGAATTTGGTAGAATAGCAACACCAGATAATCTGGATTTACATTTTTGGATGGTCTCATTTTTAACCAGGGGGTGTTCCAAGATGATAATGGTCATACAATTAAGGAACAAGAGTATCGGTAGAGCATTCAGTTAATTACCACATGGTTCCTAGTTCGATACCGGCCCTCGCCAACTCAGCATATGAGTAGCTCAGGGATCTGTGCAGTAAAGTAAGGAGCTGATGGTAGGTGTAGCACTCTACCTCAGATGTTAAAACAATCTCCTTGGTCTAGCACCAGTGAAAAAGGGATAGACTCCCTTGC
>CM042148.1:95338216-95378216 GCA_023376005.1 Doryteuthis pealeii | reverse complement strand
GTAACAATGATGTTGTGTGTTAACCTGTATTTAATTCTTAAAATAAATATAGGTTAACACACAACATCATTGTTACCGTATTATTATTTTTTCTTTACACCTGCATTGTGATAGACTTCTAAATCAACCCCCTAACCAATATATATATACATATATATACACACACACACATTTGCACACAAGGTGTCAAAAAAGTATCAAGATTTTTTTCTACTTTTTGACACACCTTTTATTCTGATAAAATTAACATTCCATTCATTGTTCATTTCTATCTTGGTAAATACTGCTTCAACCTCGGTATTTTTATGACACACCTTGTATTTTGAAAAAAATTAACATTCCATTCATTGTTTATTTCTATCTTGGTAAATACAGCTCAATCTCAATACTTTTATGACACACCTGATATATAGATATATAAATGTACACACACATACTATATATATATATATATATATATATATATATACAATATACATCTCTAGATAATTCCATATGGAAATCAATGAAAATAACATTAAAATAAGTGCAATATTTTTATATTCGTTTTTATTTAGTTTCATTAGTATTTCTAATTTAATATAATACTTTATTACATTAAAACCTAAATACTTGCACCCAAGGGTGCACATATTCTTGCTAGTTATAATATATATTATATATATATATATATATACATTACAAACATAAGCAAACTGGTAAAAATGTATTTATGGACTTAATGCTACAAAAGAGGCTTTTACTTTAGTTAATGGTAGGCAGAAAATAGAGAACAAAATATAACATAAAAAAGGGATTAAACTTCCATAAAAACAAATAACAACTGTCAACGTAAATGTACCAAAAACAATGGAACTCCAACAAACATCTAATTTATATAACTTCAAGCCAATATAAACATGTAGATAAAAGGTAGATATAGATTTTGCCCAAAATTGAAGAAAAGTAAGTGCATATACCTAGACACAGATACATATGTTATATACATTCTCTGGAATTTTTGACAAAATACAAAACAGCAAGAAGCATGTTTTGGGTTTTTTTTTAATGACACATCTTATTATAATGGAGATTGTGTGTTTTTCTGTCTGTGACTGAATCTATATTACTACTAAAGTCACAATTCCCTTAGACGTTACATTCCCTTTACGTTACATTCTCCAGGATTTTATTCTTATTTAAACCACAATAATTAATAAAATTGTTTTACATTATTAATACTGTTGGCTTTATCTACATACTAATAGCATGCAATTGCATTTATATATGCAACAAAATAGCAGTTTACAGTGTGAATGGGAAGGCTAATTTGCATATTGACATAACAAATTTGGTTTTAATAAATATGTGCTTGGTATTATTGATTTCTAATTTTTTGGTTTATCTTAATGAATATAAACAAAAATCTCAGGGATAAATCTTAAAAGAAATCCATTAACAAGAAGAAATAACTGTAATCTTATCCTTTACTTCAGATTTATATATACAAACAAATAGTGGTTTACATTGTTAAATTAGGAAAATTTAACAATGAAAAACAGGAGTTGTTCTATTTTTCTCTGTTTCAAATCTTTTTATCTGCATTCTTATTTAGTTTCATTAAATTTTCTAATTTAATATATTTTATCACATTGAAACTTAAATACCTACACCTGGAGGTTACATATATTTGCTAGTTCGTGTAATGAATGACTTTGTCAGACCAATTTTGAACCTCAAAGACAAGGAGTTATTTATTACACAACATATCATTTTGAAACATTGAAGCTTTATTAGTTTCTAGGCCTAACCTTGCCATTGACCATACATAGCTTATACCTAAACAGTCCATTGGTTAACACTAGAAGTGGCTACCCAGCATCACCTGGGTAGAGGGGGGGGGGGGAGACCCTGGTGTATTGATTTCTTTACTTTTAAGATTTACAAAAACTGAACATTTTTAAGTAGAATTTCAATGCTATTTCTATGTATATTTTAATTTTTAAATATCTTTTAATATGAATCATATCTTCATTATTTTTGCACCAAAAGCAAGAACCGATGATATTCAACGTGTATATAATTTTACTTCATCGATAATTGTTTTATTTTTGTAGTTTCCTTCGGACACACACAACTGCCTTTTATATATGTATAGATAGATAATAAAGTTTTTACTTAACATTGTTTATTATTTGTAACACCTATATATATATATATATATATATATATATTTTTAAATAAAGTTGTTGGAGTGGCCTATTGTTAGTATCAGCAAGGGAATCTATCCTCTTTTCACTAGTACTAGACCAGGGATCTTGTTTTTGCTGATGTGGAATGCCACACCTACCATCAGCTCCCCACTACCACATAGAACAGATTTCCTAATCAATGTTACTCACAATCTAAGAGTTGAGTTGGCAGGGACTGGTATTGAACCAGGAACCTTGCAATTTCTAGGCAAGTGCTCTACTGACTGAGCTAACAAGGTTACATAAAAACTTAATTAACTAAACTAAAAGCCTTTGTTTAGGTATTAGCTAGGATATGTGAAAACACGTTGAGTCAGACACACAGGAGATTAGTAAAAAAAAAAAAAAAGGTAATAATGCCTCCCAAGTGTACTTGGGAGGTATTATTACCTTTTTTTTTTTTTAATTGTACTTAATCAATAATACATCATCAATGCTATTTTGTATCAGTGGTGGAGTTTTAACATGTTTGTAATATCTAAGTAAACACAGTAGGTTACATCAAGGTCTAGACTACATTATTTATTTATGGTATTGCATTGATTTTGATTGTATTACAGTAGTTTTATATCATTAGCTGTAGAAGAATTGTTTTTGTAGTGCTGGGGGTTGTTCATTACAAAAGTATATAAGAGAGATGCTGATAGGTACGCATCCTGCATCCCTGACACACAAAAATCTAAAAGGACGAAGTAAAATCGTATTCATGCATCCCAGTGTTTTTATTTTTTCTTCCCTCACCATTTAAAGCGAACTGTAAATACATTTCCATAGTTACTTAAAAATGAATTACATAGGATAGGTTACAAGGTAAGAGTTAGACAGCTTTAGTTAAGACCCATAAAATTTTCCGGGGACTCATTCAAAGCAAATATGTGCATCCCAGGACACACTCAATCAAAAAGCTATCAGCATCATTGATATAATGTATATAAAAGCAAGCAGGCCAGCTTACAGTACCTCCTTTCGATAGTCGGTTGGTTGAATTTACAGCATATCAACCCTTTTTGGGTTATTTAATGCCAAATCAAGTCATTTTTTTATAAAGGATTCAACTTTCTTACAGTACCTGCCATTGCAGAATTTTATGAGGAATCCAGTGGTAGAATTTATATTTACCCATGAATTCATTTGTAGGCACTAACAACTAAATTACAGGCTGTGATAAGAAAATAGGAAACAAATAAATAGGCCGAGGAGAATAAAAAGTTGGGGGTGTGGTCTATTGTCGGTATCAGCCAAACAGCGAGGGAGTCTATCCCCTGTTTACTAGCACTAGACCAGAGAGATTGTTTTTGGGTCTGAGGTGGAGCGCCACACTTACCATCAGCTCCCACTTTACTGCACAGTTCCCTGTGCTACTCATATGCTGAGTTGGCAAGGGCCGGTATTGAACCCAGAACCTTGTGGTTCCGAGCCAGATGCTCTACCAACTGAGCTAAGCCGACTCAGTGAGGGGAATAGCTCCGATAAATTTGATGAATTTTCATATCAAGCATTCTTTTTATCCAGATCACTTGCATTAATGATAACACTGTTGATATTGCATCTCACTCCGTTTCAAAAAGTATTTTTATTGCATTATTGGTAAATGGGGGTTAACATGCACAAATTTCCGTTGTAACATTTTCCCAATAAGTATATCAAGTGATAGGTAGTGCTATTCAATGGTGTACAATATGAGATTTTAAAAGTATATACTTAAATTCAGCCAGATACTATATAACCCAGACAAGGCTGGGAACATAGAGTAAAGTAATAATTACTGAAATAGGGCAACCTGATATTTTGTTTTGTTTTACGGCATATCAACCTCAGTGGGTCATTTAATGCCGATAAAATTTTGAAATAAATCAATTCTTAATGGATAATAACATTTTGTTTATCAACTCATGTTTTTCTATCTAACCCATAGATGGAACCTTAACAGGTACTACCACTCTGGGTCAGAGTGGACCAGGGAGCAATGGTTAATAAGGGGTGCTCCACATTCCCCAAACCTCCATAACTGGAACCTCACCATCAGATAGAGTTTAACATCATTCCCAGGACATGTAGACCCTCAGTCACCGCCTTCTAGCAGTGGCTCTCAATATAATTGTTCAGGAGGACATAGATTACAATAATAATAGGACTTTATTTGAATAGAATGAGTTCTGGTGGTGAATAGATAGTGAACTTTGAAATATCCCATCATACAGGTAAAACATACCAGAGAAATTTGGTAGAACTGTGGGGAAAATTTGGTAGAGCCATAGGGGAAATTTGGTAGGCAAAGAGTTAAAAATTGACCTTTACATGAAGACGCGTGGCATAATGGTTAGAGTTGTAGGAAATGGACTCATCCACCAGAGTTCAAATCCTGGACAAGGCTGTTTGCATTTCACATACCTTTGGGAAAGGTATGAATCCAACTATACTCCCTCTAGCTATGGGTAAATAGTAGAGCAGACTGGGCTCTTCAGGCTTGGTTAGGCAACCCATCTAGGAGAAGGAAAACTCTGAATTTAAACCTGTTAAATTCCGATTAAGAAATTAACCTTGTGTCACATCCTGCTTATAAGGAGGAGTTGGTAAAGACATACGCTGATGATGGTGAAGAGGTTGGGTAATAAATACATACTTATTGCATGAGTGGGAGCTACAATCGTGTCTTAGACCCCAAAGAGTTAAAAATTGACCTTGAGTCACATCCTGATGGTGGTGAAGAGGTTGGGTAATGAATATATACTTATGGCATGAGTGGGAGCTACAATTGTGTTTTAGCCTCCATCGTATAAGTTTTAGTTGTTAAAGAACCTGTTCTTAACATTCTGACAAAGAGATTCCCGGAGGAAATCTTTGGAGATTTTGTAGAATCCATGCATGATTGGGTAAAGGAGCTATTTTGCAATGACATAAAGGGCCAACACCTTATTAGGTGGGTAGTCGTAATGGTTTTGGCCCGTCAGTGTATGGATGTTCTTGTGTTTAACTTTTCTAAAAATACAGAGCAATTCTTTAAAAACTGAACAGAAATAGAAGAGAAATTCTTGTTTTTTTATATTGCCAAGAATATCTCGAGAAAAGAAAATGAAAATGAAAAAGAAAAGATTAGTGGAGAAGAAAAAGCAAGAATATCTTTTTTAAAAGTATAAAAGTAAGACTCTTAAAAGCTGACTCTAAAAGATTTGAAACACTGAGATTAAGTCTTATTGAAGAAAGACAAAAAAAAAATGATATACATATATATACATATACATATATATATATATGTATGTATGAAGTAAGCGAATTGGACAAAGTGAGGCAAAAAGTGTTACATGACAAAAATAAATGAATAAAAAAAGAAAATGTTATAAAGGTAGATGAAAAAAATCCAAGGTGTGCAAAATAGATAACCTGGCTTTGGGCAAAGTTGTGACAATGATAGGATCAGAAGGAAAAAAGGGGAGAAAAAAAATGAAAGAAGAACGAGGGGAGAAAAATGATAAACATAAAAAAAAGAACCAATGTGGATGGGAGATTCATAGTTGGGTAAAGAAAAAAAAAAAAATTCTAAAATAAAAAAAAAAAAATAAGAAAAAAAAAATTCTAAAAAATAATTACCTTGACTTCAGAATGAGGCTGTGAGAATGAAAGAGACACGGGGATGATGGGGAAAAAAAAAAAAAAAAAAAAAATCCTCAAAGATGGTGTAGGTGGGACAGGAAAAGAAAGCAAGATTTTCTAAGAACAATACAAGATGCAGCGCAACAGAAAATGAGCACACAGAATGGGGGGGGGGAGTGGCATTGCATGTGGCTTGCAGCAATAAATATTATAGATGCCAATAAAAAATTTTTTAAAAAACTCTCCTTAAATAGGAGTATCAGTATCATTATGGATCATTGTTACAATGGAAACCTAATTAGTTCATGGTCATCTGTTACATATACAGGGTGTTCGGGAGATATTTGACAGTTTCATAAGGAAAAAGAAAAAGTGCTTGGTAACTACAAAATTTAATGGATTGTAAAGAAATTCAACAGGCACAGAAATTACACTACTGTCAATAAGTTTCACTCAAAATAACCACCATTAGGGTCGATCACAGCCTCAATCCTGCTCCGGAACCTGGAGCAAGCAGATGTTACAGTTTCCCTGGGAAGGGTCTCAAAAACTACTTTAATTCTGTCAAAATCTACTTAGAAATATAGCACCCATATCATCCACAAAATATTAATATATATTATATATATATATATATATATTATGTCAGAATTAGCCTGCAGATCCTTTTGGACATGCCAGGATAGTTAATTTATATATATATATATATATATATAATATATATATATATATATATATATATAATTCTATCAGAAGAAGATCCTTTTGGTGAAACTTGGATAGCTAATATATATGTGTGTGTGTGTGTGTGTGTGTATAAAGTAAACTCACAGACAGTTTGTAGATGTGTATACAAAATAAACTTTGAAGTACGGGCATAGAAAAAAAAAGAAAAAAAATGAAAACATTTTTAATACACCTTTGAAATAAATCTGAAATTATATTAAATATGGACTCCGGAAGTTGTATTTTAGGAATTGTGGCTTAATTAACTTTTTCACTGTTATTTTTAACAATAACGATTCTAATTCAATTGTTAATAAGTTCCTTGCAAATCAATAGTAATAAGTCTGTTCTTCTTCTTCTATGTGCGTTCTATAAATATAACTATATGCCAAAGTTGGCAGGGTCCAAGAAACATTAATAATCAAACCGTGTACTGTCACCGCAGTGCAGGATTGCATTTCACTAAACAGAGTTGCCTGAAGGGATAATGAATTAATAATATTTGTACGTTCCTTCAATCAGTGATATTGGAAAATAAGTGTAGCATAGAAACAGAATTAGAATTATTGAATTCTCTTTGAGAATAAAATCTTCTCCTGGATTTATTGAAGAAATAAATCTGCTATGGAATATCTATCATGATATTCCATACCAGGGATCACCAAACTTTTTTCACGGTGGGCCGGATAAATGAAAAAAATAATGAGCGCGGGCCACATTATTATTGTGTTCAATACTTGCTAGCCAGAACAAAAGCTCTGAGAAAAAGATGTAAAACAAAATTATCTGTCTATGTTATATTCATGGATGAGTGGCCTAAGATGCACAAAAATAAATTCAACCAACATATTTATTTTCAAATCTCTATCAAAAACATTACAAATTCAAGTACCATTGGAAGGCCAGATAAATTGCCTTTGCAGGCTGGATCCAGCCCTCAGGCCGTAGTTTGGTGATCCCTGTTCCATACTTTTTCCAAGGTTTTTTAAAAAAAAGCAGTTACTTTTTTTATTCAATATAATTATATTATTACTCATGTTCCTTAATTGTATGACCATTACCATCATTATGCAACATCCTCTGGATAATAATCAAATCATCCAAGATGAAATGCAAAAACGTAAATCCTGATTATCTGGTGTTGCTATCTGCCGAATACTTATTTCTTATGAGTGTCATCACCTCAGCTAAATAATAGACCATTCTGTTTTTATTTTAAAGAAAGAAAGGGAAGAAGAGGACATACTACACAGAATTTTTTTATAATAAAAAAGAAAGACAGTAGGGGAAAGGTAGAGAGTGCTGAGTGCACAGAAGCAATAATGCTAATCTGTTTCAATCGAATATAATGAAAAGATGGAAAGCAAAAAAAGAGTGAAAGAGAGTTAAATAAAGATTATACTTTCTACATATTGAACTATCTAGCAATAGCTCTTAAGTAAACATATCAAATATTGTAATAATTAAATTATCATACTGTGGGATATCCACAGGTCCTGCTAGAATAGTAATAATATTTTCGTTTATCAATTTAACATTTTCATTTTAAGAAATTATTAATTATACATTTGGAATTGTTTAGTATTTAGAGTCATAATGTAGTTTCTTCAACAGAGAGGTAAAACCCCTCCAAAAAGAAGTGTCTTGGGTATGAAACTAAACTGCATTTGGTGGTGAAGTTCCAGTTCTGCAGGGTTTGGAGCACCCCTTTATTGCCATTACTCCCAGGTCCACTCTGGTACCTGTTATGATTCCATCTATGGGTCAACTAGATCAGTTTAACAATTAGATGAAAGTACCATGTGCAAAAAATTATTATCTATTTTTAACTTAAATTTAAAACTCTGAATGACCAGAAATCCATTATATCTTACTGTGATTTGGCATAGGTAAGAGTATAGAGTATGTTTTTTCCCAGTAGAAAATGTGACTAGAATGGCTAAAAGGATACCCAAACAGCTCAAGCTACAAAGAACTTAATGAGAGATACACATGGTGTAATGGTTATCATCAAAAGAAATGGAATCAGCAAGTAGAGTTCAAATCCTGGACAAGGCCATTTACATTTCACATAGTGCTAATACCCTTGGAAAAGGTATGAATCCAATTATTCTCCCTCCAGCTATGGATAAATAGTAGGGCAGACTTGGCTCTTTAACCTTAGTTAGGCAACCAGTGTAGGAGAAAAAAACTCTGAATTTAAACCACTGCTTAACTTTGATGATCTAGCAGGAATCAGTAGTTTCAACATGACTTGATCATAAGCGGTTTTTAAGTGTTAGGTAATAGCACTTTTGAAACTACAATCTGATTCTAGGCAAAAGTCCTGGATCTATATGCAAGTGATCCCAGCAGAAATAAGAACTATGCTAGATCTTAATAGGGATCAAGTAATTGCTCTACATTGACCAAATAAAAATGAATTGGCTTCTTTAAAAATTTAAAAATAAAAAAATAAAAAATAAAAAAAACGTAATAGCCCAATAGGAAAATTTCATTAAAAATATTTATGTCTTTGAAAAAATTTTCAGAGATGCAGACAAATGTGTTTATTTATATATATTTTGTACATATGATGATGGACTCTCCCGTCGATTTCGACGTATGAGTGTTCATACAATGAACATCTACACAGTGATTTGTTTATAGTGGTGAAGGCTTGTGTTGGACCATCCACACTTTTTGACACAGTCGATAGGAAAGAATTGGTGCATGAAGGGTTGCCACAAACCCAATCAACGACCGACCTCAGGAATTTTGAATTCAGAGTTATCCCTCTCCTAGACTGGTTACCTACCCAAGGCTGAAGGGCCCAGTCTGTCCTACTATTTAACCCATAGCTGGAGGGAGAATATATGGATTCATACCTTTCCCAAGAGTATTAGCGCTATGTGAAATGCCAACAGCTTCGTCTAGGAATTGAACTCGAATCGACGAGTCCATTTTCAATGACTCTAACCACTAGCCTACGCGCCTCCATACATATACATATATAGATAGAAGTATAAAGAATCTAATATTGTCTCCAAGTTATCTTAATCACAAGAGAAAGTGGAACACTAAAAAACAAAATGAAAATAAAATGTGATAGAAAGAAAAAGTTTCAAATATCAGATCAAATGAAATAAGAACAATTAATGATAATGAAGAAAATAGATAAGAGAGAAATAAATTGAAAATTGTCACAGCAAAGAGAATGAAAAGTAGAATCATTATAACTTGAATCATCAACAAACAACATAGAAGAGAAAAATCTAGAATAGAGGGAATAAAGGTTGGTTGGATTTTACGGCATGTCAGCCCTTGTTGGGTTATTTTATGCCGAAAACATTTTGTTTTATTCATTATTGTTGGGTATTCCTATTTTCTTTTCAAACTCAATTTTTTGAAACACGTTTTTTTAAACTCATTTTTTTTTCTATTTAACCCATAAATAGGACACTAACAAACAGGTACTACCTCTTCAAGTCATAGTGGACCTGAGAGTAATGGTGATGAAGGTACCCCACACTCCCCAGAGCTTATTATAACTTGAATCATCAACAAACATAGAAGAGAAAAAGCTGTATGAATAAAGGTTGCTTGGATTTTACAGCATGTCAACCCTTGTTGGTTTATTTTATGCTAAGACATTTTGTCTTATTCATTCTTGTTGCAAATATAACAGAAGCAAAGTACTATTTACTAAATAAAGTTGACAAATGGATTTTTACTTTGTTTCCTTATATTTATTAGCAGAAGATATTGTAAGATTTTTTTCTTTCTATTTGTAAATCATAAAAATAAATAAATATATGCGGCTTTGTTTCTGTAATATTGTATGTAAAGTAAAAACTGGAAATCTTATTTTACACTAGCAGAGCTACCTGTCATTGCCCAGGATTTAAAAAGTTAAAAATAAATCTCTTATCTATATTTACATATAGTTATTCATTAATTTTCTTTTCAAACTCAATTTTTTAAACATGTTTTTTAAACTCATTTTTTTCTATTTAATCCATAAATAGAACACTAACAAACAGGTACTACCACTTCTAGTCCTAGTGGACCTGGGAGTAATGGTGATGAAGGGGTACTCCACACTCCCCAGAGCTCCAAAATTGGAACCTAACCATTAGATGCAGTTTAATACTCAGGACATCACATGATAGGAGACCTTACTTACCAATCAACCTTCATATGTATGTATGTATGAAGAAACAAAATAAATGAAAGAGTAAAATGACTATAGAATAGGGGTATTATTGATAAGATACTGAAATGGTATGGTAAAGAAAAGAAGATAACAATAATGAGAGTGGTGATTCTTTGAAAGTAAAAGAAGAAAAATGAAAGTGAAAGTAGGGAGAGGAGAGAGAGAAAGGAGAGAAAGTGAAAGTAGGGAGAGGGAGAGAGAAAGTGAAAGGAGAAAGTGAAAGTAGGGAGAGAGAAAGTGAAAGTAGGGAGAGGAGAGAAAGTGAAAGTAGGGAGAGAGAAAGTGAAAGTAGGAGAGGAGAAGAGAGAAAGTGAAAGTAGGAGAGGGAGAGAGAAAGTGAAAGTAGGGAGAGGGAGAGAGAAAGTGAAAGTAGGGAGAGGGAGAGAGAGAAAGTGAAAGTAGTGAAAGTGGGAGAGAAAGTGAAAGTAGGGAGAGGGAGAGAAAGTGAAAGTAGGGAGAGGAGAGAAAGTGAAAGTAGAAGAAAAAATGAAGGTGAAAAGAAAGAAATGCACAACGTAATGAAAAAGAAGAAAGGAGAATGATCACCACGGTAAGAAAAGCCTAAAGTAAAATAATAAAAAAAAGTTTGACAAAAGAAAAAAAAAAAAAAACTTACAAAAAATAAATAATAAATAGATAAAATAAAAAGATAGATACAAACAGAATAGATGGGGAAATCAAAGGAAACAAAAAAAAAAAAAGGAAAAGAAAAAGGAATTAATGAAAACCAACTCAATCTCAATGTCACCTGTAACTAACCAGGTGGAGAAGTTCATGAATATATTTCCATAAATTATGCACACTCTCTAGTTGAGGCTGGTCATGTCTGTCTTCCATATTGATTTTTTCCACCTTGCATGTAGAACATCCCGCACATTGCCCCGCAACTTCCCATGTGTCTTGTGAGCCCCACAATAGTGATGCACTGCATATCCACTTGTGATGTAGACATAAGTTAAGCCACCATACACCTATAGACCAAATATATGACCAAATGAATGGCCGGAAAGCAATTCTACCTGTTCCAGCCAAATGAAAAATGCATGTAAATTACCTTGATGCAAAAGATGCAGATGTTGATAATGATACACTATGCATGCATCATATGGCAATCATGATAGGAATATAAGAAACACAAGTAAGTGACACTTTGATAAATAGAAAGATGATAAATCTCCCCCTCTCCTTCTCGCTCTTTAAATATATACAGAGAGAGATAGATAAAGAGGACAAAATATACATGTATTTATGTATACTTATAGAGATATAAAGATATTAAGATAACTAGAAATGAAGACATGTTTAGAAACATATATATATATATATATATATATATATATATATATATGTGTGTGTGTGTGTGTAGTAAAAAGAGGACCTAAAGTTGACATTAAAATTAAATCATTTAAACTCTAACGTCAGGTTTTCATGTCCTATTTCTTACTATTTTGTTGGATATTATATATATATATATATGTATATATATATATATATATATATATATATATATATATATATGGGCTGGGTTAGCTCTGTTGGTAGAGCATTCAGCTAGAAACCACAAGGTTCCTAGTTCGATACCGGTCCTCGCCAATTCAGCGTATGAGTAGCACAGGGATCTGTGCAGTAAAGTAAGGAGCTGATGGTAAGTGTGGCCCTCCACCTCAGATGCTAAAAAACACTTTCCTTGGTCTAGCGCTATTGAAAAAGAAATAGACTCCCTCGCTGACTGGCTAATACCGACTTTAGGCCGCCCCGTCGACTTTACTTTATTTATATATATATATATATATATATATATATATATTAGATATATATATAGACGATTAAAATCAAATGGTTTAAAATATGGATTGTTTCAAATATACCGACACAAGTTTCTCACATTTTGCGTGAATCTTCGGGGTATTTATTTAGTGAAAAAATGCTTTGAAGATTTGCGCTATTGCGAGAAACTCAAGTCGGTATATTTTAAAACGAACCCTATTTTAAACCATTCAATTTTAATTCTCTATTTAGCTCTTTATATTGAGCACTTTTTAATCGATTTTAGTGAAAAAATCCTGAAGTAAATAAGGTTGTATACTTATTTACTTAGTGGATTTTTATTGTCACTGCGGTATATATATATAAAAAAATAAAAAATACAAAATACAAAAAATGGACACTCTCGTCGATTTTCGACGCATGAGTGTTCATCTAGTGAACAACCAACACAGTGATTTGTTTATAGTGGTGAAGGCTTGTGTAGGACCATTCCACACTTTTTGGCATAGTCGATAGGAAAGAATTGGTGCATGAAGGGTTGCCACGAACACAATCAATGACTGACCTCAGGAATTTTGAATTCAGAGTTATCCCTCTCCTAGACTGTTTACCTACTCAAGGTTAAAGAGCCCAGTCTGTCCTACTATTTAACCCATAGCTGGAGGGAGAATATATGGATTCATACCTTTCCCAAGGGTATTAGCGCTATGTGAAATGCCAACAGCTTCGTCTAGGAATTGAACTCGGGCTAGTGGCTAGAGTCGTGGAAAATGGACTCGTTGGTTCGAGTTCAATTCCTAGATGATATATATATATATATATATATAGATATATATATATATACATACATACATACAGTGAGAAGGGGACAAAACATATATGTATGTATATATGCTTATAGAATAGAGATATAACTAGAAATGAAGACAATGTTCAGGAACACATATACACACTCATATATCTGGTAAAAATAAGACCTGAAGTTGCCATTAAAATTCATTCCTTTTAACCCTAACATCAGGTTTTCAAGTCCTGTCACTATTTTGTTCAATATTATATATATATATGAGGGGGGAAGTATTATCAGTGTGAATATATATTGAAACAACAGTTGGTTGGTTGGGTTTATGGCATGTCAACCCTTGTTGGGTTATTTAATGTCAAAGATGTTCTGTTTTATACATTTTTGTTGGGTATTTAATTTTTTTTTCATATTCTTTTCTTTAAACACATCTTTTAATAACTCATTGTAATCTATTTAACCTATAGATGGAACCCTAACAGGTACTACCACACTGGTCAGTGAACTTGGTAGTAATGGCAATAAATGGGGACTCCCTACTCCTAAGAGCTCCAGAATTTGAACTTCACCACTAGATGTCATACCCAGGACACAAAACAGTTAGTGTACACTAAACCTGAGTGAATTGTCTTTTCCTAAGGGTTCATTATTTATATATTTACCAACCCCTCCACACGAGCAGGATGCAACACAAGGTCAATTTCTTAAGCGGAGTTTAACAGGTTTGAATTCAAAGTTTTCCATCTCTTAGACTGGTTACCTAGCCATGGTTAAAGAGCCCAGTCTGCCCTGCTATTTACCCATAGCTGGAGGGAGAATTGGATTCGTACCTTTACCAATGGAATTAGAACCATGTGAAATGCAAACAGCTTCATCTAGGAATTGAACTCAGTCAACAAGTCCATTTCCTACGCACCTCCAACTAATCATTCATTCTTGTTTTTAAAAAAAGTAATTAAAGAAAAGACTATAAAACAAGACAAAACTCATTGGCCTTGAAAAGTTATTTTTCAAAATGTCTACACAATGAATTTGAAAATCAAGAAATTCAAGTACTTGAATGTTATTCTTAAGAGCCTGAAGATTCCCAGAAGAATAAAAACCAAAATTGGGAATTCTTTAAATACTCAGCTTCAATGAAAATGCTTCAATAGTTGATGGAATCGACATTTACTTATTTATTCTAATATGTAAAATGATATCACAATTACGCACACATTTATCTATGTTGGCTGTTAACTCATGCACGATTAAGAACATTTCCTGTTCATTTAAAAAAAATTTATATATAAAGGGTTGCTCGACATTCCCCAGAGTTCCAGAACTGAGACCTCACCATCAAATATAGTTTAATGTCATTCCCAAAGCATGAAGACACTCAGTCACTGCCTTCTAGCATCCATATGATAAAAAGGGCTGGGGCTTGCTATAAGGGCAATAGGGTCAGGACAATCATATAGGTGGTAGGGCTTGACGTGACCAGCCAAATGATCAGAGCAGGCCACTCCGACCGCTAGTCTAGCCTAAGTAAAGACCAAAGTGAAGTGTTGCATATCATGTTAATAAATTGTTAGTGGTGCACTAATTCATGGGCGATAATTGAAGAACATGAAATTTTTTTTTCTTAATACTTAAGTGCCAATAGGATTTGACACTGTACCCTTGTGTTTTCTCAGATGACTCACCAGGCCAGCCCTGGAGAGACATACTCTTCCACATAAGCTACTTGTTAAAACTTGATTTATTTATATACATTTATGTACATACAGACACTATACATGTGTGTGTGTGTGTGAATGACCCAGAAAAATATCAAATTATGAACACTAGAAATCCAATACTTTACGTTTCATGTGGTGAATCACAATCATCAGACAGAAAAAGTGAGAAAAGTGGCCAATCAATCATAATCATATAGTGGTGAACACTATTACTGACAGTTTCTTGCTGAAGCAACTAATCTAGTAGAAGAAAAAAATGATTGTATCAATTAGAAATTGTCAATAACCAGATGTTGATTCCATGTCCACGCTACATTAAATATATATATATATAAGTAAAAATATAACAAAAGACTCAGATTTTTTGCGTTATAGTCTATTTCAGGAAGCTTAGACAGTGTCTAACATCCCAATGCATCTGATGATTTCGGGGCATTAGACACTGTGTCTAAGCTTCCTGAAATAGACTATAATGCAAAAAATCTGAGTCTTTTGTTATATTTTAACTTATAAATTTGCTCTGTGACTCTAACAATAAGAGTACACATTGAGCTCTGTAAACTGTGACACGTTTTTAAAAAACTCCTATGTCGTAAGGAAGATTTCTTCTCCGGATTTTTGGATTATATATATATATACATATATATAGTGTGGGATGGTCACTGTTTCAGCTTTTGCTGGAATGGCGTACCAAAGGCAGTATTATTGGTTATATATATATATATATATATATATTATATATATACACTGGATGAGTAAGTCTGTATCTTGTCATGTAATCATTGACTGAATTTTTATCAGAAATCTTCTCTCTATAATATTCAACTGAATTAAGTGCATTGACAAGGCAGGGATCATATTGAAAAATGAATTATTTCTTTCAATATCAACCTATAGACTTATTGATGTATCAACATATCTCTGAAAAAATCAACAAATATAGAAAATAAATGTCAAAATGAAAAAAATATACAATTCAGTTTATGAACATCTGAACGATGTTGAAATAAATTTCTTTTCTATTCATTTCACAACCAAAGCCAAGAAGAAAAAAAAAGTATTTGTCCTTATTGTCTTTGTGTATGTTGTGAGGAAAAGCATATTCCATTAAATCTTTCGTTGTTTTTTTGTTTTAGTAAGTTTATAGTCAGTTAAAAAAAGATTTAAACCCATTATCCAGAATATTCTATAAGAACAAGGGACTCCTTGTAATAAAATCCCACAGAGAACAAAACAAAAAAAAAAATTGGCACAAGAACACAAAAGAAAATAACATTGGAATTTGTGATTTCATGCACACAGCATGAAAAGAAGATAACTGGAGTTATATTTTCTGGTAAGAAGAGTAAAGTGATTTTGTTAACAGGATTCCTTTGTACATCATAAAGGATAAATGGTGCAGAGAAATTTAGGGGTTATACAGGGTGGGGCAGAAGTAATAAGACAGTCAGTAACATTACATAACATCTTTAAACAATAATTTGTTGTTTTTTTTTAAATTTCAGGTAACCTCAATGAGACCGGCTCTCACCAACCCAGTATATGAGAAGCCCAGGGATCTGTGCAGTAAAGTGAGGAGCAGATGGTACGTGTGGTACTCCACCTCAGACACCAAAACAATCTTCTAGTGATAGTTGAAAAGGGGATAGACTCCATCCACTGTTTGGCTGATACTGACTTTAGGCCACCCCGATGATTTTTTATAGATAAATAATAGATGAAGAAAATAACAAAATAAGAGGAAAAGTAATAGAAAAGTGAATAACGAACACAAACAATTAAAATCAATTAATATTTCGCCTATGTTGGATTCAGAAGCTTCATCAAAATTAAGCTTCTGAGACCAATAGAGGGAAAATATTAATTAATTTTGATTGTGTTTGTTATTCATATATATATATATATATATATATATATATATATATATATACACACACACAAAGTGTGTCAAAAAAGTATCAAGGTTTTTTGTCCTTTTTGACACACATTGTATTCTGAAAAATTAACATTCCATTTATTGTTCATTTCTATCTGATAAATACAGCTTCAAACTTGGCACTTTTATGACACACCTTGTATTCTGAAAAAAATTAACATTCCATTCATTGTTCATTTCTATCTTGGTAAATACAGCTTCCACCTCAATACTTTTATGAAACATATTGTACGTATATACATATTTTTCCAAATCATTCTCATGAGTTTCAAATCATCAGTCTTCACTGAACAACACCCTTCTCCTTTATTCATCACAAACTCCAAAAAATCACTTGAAACTTTAATAATCTTATTCTTTTGGAAAATGAAGAATCCTGGTCTCTTAAAGTTTCCCTCAAAACCAAAATCGGCATGAAAACCAAACATATTGAGCCAATAAAAATATCGCAAGATAATAGATTCAAATAAATAAGAAAAAGAAAAAAAGAAAAAAAAGATTAACAAATTTTGTGCCCCCCCCTCCTTATTTTTGCATTAAATATTATAATTAATCTTCATAGTAATCATAATATCATCATCAATTCTCTTGTTCCTTCAATTTCTTTTATATTATATCTCTCTCCTTTTTTTTTTTGGGGGGGGGGGGCATCCTACTTCTAAATAATTGTTGTAATGATAATCTTTTCTTTTCTTTTTTTTTTTTTTTTTTTTGCAAATCCTAAATTACATCCTAGCTTCGAGCATTTTAAATTCATAGCATCACTCCATATTAGGCAATTCTTAATTCCAAGCTATTTGCTTCAGAGTCTTTCAACCATCAAATTGGGGACAAAAAAAACCCAAAAATAACAACAAAGCTCAAAGAAAGAAAAGGGGAAAAAAAGAGAAATAAAAAAAAAAAAAACCTACTGATGGTCTTAGGCATCAAATGAACAGGGATTCGCTTGTGTATTTTTCACATGAAATATCTGCCTCTGTGAACGTTCTCCAAGATTACCCTACATATTTAGCTGTAAGTAAGCATCAAGTTAAATAGTGCAGCGATTTCAATGAGAAAACTTTACAAAACCCACGATACACAACAAAATTATCATTTCAAGCTAAATCGAATTTTCTGCTATCATTGCCCAATCAAATATAATTTTAATATATTTTATTTTATTTCGGGGTTGCACCTGAATTGTTTGGATGTGTATAGATACATAGGGAACAATATCCAAAACACAAAAATATTAGGCTTTTTTTATACAATTACATGATATCATATGGCCGGTTTAGCTCAGTCGGTAAAGCGTTCGGCTAGGAATCCCAAGGTTCCTGGTTCAATACTGACCCTCGCCAATTCAGCGTATGAGTAGCACAGGGATCTGTGCGGTAAAGTGAGGAGCTGATGGTGTGGCACTCCACCTCTAACGCTAAAATAATCTCCTTGGTCTAGCGCTATTGAAAAGGGGATAGATTCCCTCGCTGCCTGGCTGATACTGACTTTAGGCTCCCCGACGACTTTACTTTACTTTACATGATATCAAATATTCCTAATCTATATATTAATACTTGTGTTCCTTAACTGTACAACTGTTGTCATCTTGCAACACCCTCGCGTTAAAAATGAGACTACCCAAATCCTCCAAGATGAAATGCAAAAATGTAAATCCCGATTGTCTGGTGTCTCTTATCCACCAAATTCTTATCTTATATGAGTGTCATCACCTCAGCTAAATAATGGTATGGTTTGGTTTGTTTTTTGGCATATCAACCTCAGTGGGTCATCTAATGCTGACAAAGTTTTGAAATAAATTCATTTTTAAGTGGGTACTCAATTTTTTATAAACACATTTTTCTATTTAACCCATAGATAGGACCCTAACAGGTACTACCACTCCAGTCAGAGTATACCAGGAAGCAATGGTGATGAAGGGTTGCTCCACATGCCCCAAACCTCAAAAACTGGAACCTCACCATCAGTTAGAGTTTAACATCATACCCAAGACATAAAGACCCTTAGCCACTGCCTTCTAGCACCCATATGGTAAAAAGTGTTGGGGGCTTGCCATAAGGGCAATAGGGTAGGGATGCTAAATAATGGACCATTCAATTTTGATCATAAAGAAAAAGGACATGCTACACAGAAAAAATATAATAAGAAAGAGAGTAGGGGAAAGATAGAAAGAGGGGGTGGGGGATAAAGCTAATCTAATTCAATCAAATACAATGAAAAGATGAAAAGGAGGAAAGAAAGAAAAAAAAAGTGAGAGAGTTAAATCAAGATTATCATACATTTTACATATTGAACTATTATGTAGTGGCTCTTAAGTAAACATATCAAATGTAATTATTATACATGCTAATTATTATACAAGGAGGAGTCAAAAACAACTAAAGCCGTCTAACTCCTACCTTGTAACCTATCCTGTGTAATTCATTTCTAAGAAACTATTGAAATGTATTTACAGTTAGCTTGAGATGGTGAGGTAAGAAAAAAGAAAAACACTGGGACGCATGGATAAGATTTTACTGTGTCAAGGATGCAGGACACATACCTATTAGCATCTCTGCATATCCATATAGAATTACTTAATTACATATACTTAAGGGGCCGGGTTAGCTCAGTCGGTAGAGCGTTCGGCTAGAAACCACAAGGTTCCTAGTTCAATACAACTCAGCGTACGAGTAGCACAGAGATCTGTGCGGTAAAGTATGGAACTGATGGTAGGTGTGGCACTCCACCTCAGACACCAAAACAATCTCCTTGGTCTAGCGTAATTGAAAAGGGGATAGACTCCCTCGCTGACTGGCTGATACCGACTTTAGGCCGCCCCGACGACTTTACTTTACTTACATATACTTATTGCACATATTCATTGTGTTACAACAATCCCTACATCAGCAAAAGCATCTGCAGCTGCTAAATTGTGACTTGAATTTACCAAAATATTGCAAAACTTTTGACTCACCATAGTATATCCAATTGAATGATTTGCTACCAAAATATTGCAAAACATTTGACTCACTATAGTATATCCAATTGAATGATTTGCTACCAAAATATTGCAAAACATTTGACTCACTATAGTATATCCAATTGAATGATTTGCTACCAAAATATTGCAAAACATTTGACTCACTATAGTATATCCAATTGAATGATTTGCTACCAAAATATTGCCAAACATTTGACTCACTATAGTATATCCAATTGAATGATTTGCTACCAAATATTGCAAATATTTGACTCACTATAGTTATCCAATTGAATGATTTGCTACCAAAATATTGCAAAATATTTGACTCACTCTGTAGTATATCCAATTGAATGATTTGCTACCAAAGTATTGCCAAACATTTGACTCACTATAGTATATCCAATTGAATGATTTGCTACCAAAATATTGCAAAACTTTTGACTCACCCTAGTATAAATATGTTGCCTTTTATTATTTTGAAAGATTTATAATTTAAAAAGTTAAAAATAAAAATTCACAATTTGAAACCAGACAAGAAACAAATGACATTTATTAAACAAATTCTGTCTTTCTAGCTACAATATTCTCATAAGGTTATTATTATACAGAAAAAAAAATTTTGAAATACATTTCTTTTCCTTCAAAATGGTGATACTTGATTTATTAAGTTGAAATTGATGAAAAAGATATTAAAAGAGAATATCAATGCTGACTTTTAAGATGTTCTGAACCACTTGAAAAGTCATAAGTAGTTTGAAAAATGTATAAGAAAATCTACACAAAATTTGAGAAAAGACACAACAAAACATATAATCATAGTAATTTACATATGTATATGTAATTGATGTTATTATGAGAGAGATTAGAGGAAGGTGCACACAAGCATACAGAGTTACTAAAGAATATATATATATATATATATCTTATTATAATGGAGATTGTGTGTTTTTCTGTCTGTAACCGAAACTATATTCCTACTCAAGTCACAATTCTCTTAGTTATTGACATCACATTCTCCATGATTTTATTTTTATCTAACCTCAATTATTAATAAAATTGTCTTACATTATTAATACTGTTAACCATGTCTACATACTGACAACATGCAATTATATTTATATATACAACAAAATACTGGTTTACAGTGTAAACAGGAAGGCTAATTTGCATATTAATATTAAAAAATTGAATTTAATAAATATGTGCTTAGTATTATTGATTTCTAACTGTTTAGTTTTATTTTAATGAATATAAGCAAAACTCTCTTCCATGAATCTGAAATGAAATCCATTAACAAGATAAAATAACTGTCATTTTATTCTTTACTTCCTCTTATAACTAAATACTTAAATTAGAAAAAATAACAATGAAAGACGAGAGTGATGGAAGAGTAAGTTTCAGTTGTTCCATTTTTTATTATACTCCCTCTGTTTCAAATCTTTTATTATACTCCCTCTGTTTCAAATCTTTTTATCTGTATTCTTATTTAGTTTCATTAGCCTTTCTAATTTAATACCATATTTTATTACATTAAAACTTAAATACCTGCACCCGGAGGGTGCATATATTTGCTAGTATATATATATATATTCTTAAGTAAATCTGTATATATATTTATCTTTGAAAGGAAGGAAAAACTCAACACTGTTATTCCATAATAAATTTATTTCGACCAAAATTGGGGTCTTTATAAATCTAAGTTGATTTAATATAGCTCCCCAAAATTTCGTTTCATCAGATGGTCTGATGAGACGAAATTTTGGGGAGCTATATTAAATCAACTTAGATTTATAAAGGCCCCAATTTTGGTCGAAATAAATTTATTATGGAATAACAGTGTTGAGTTTTTCCTTCCTTTCAAAGATAAATATTGCTCTGTATATAATCTAAAAAGTTTATTATACATTGAGCTCTTTTTAGTGATTTAAAGATTCACTGTATTTATACATACTGCATCATACAATAATAATACAGTATATCTTAGAAATCACATATAGAATCATCCCTTACTACCAAGTTTTGGATACGTCTCATCTATATAAATGGATATGTGATCAGATATAAATTTATTTCAGCCTCCTGGATTTTTCAAATCTGATTTCAAAATGGACAAGGATTACAGACTTGGGTAGAGTATTAACAGATTTTGGGCAGAGTGTGAGAGATATCATTAGGGGTGGCCAAATGAATACTTTTTTCCAAAAAATTGAGTAAGGCGAGTGTTTTCTAAGATCATTTTAGCTACTGATTACAATTCTGTTGAGATCGTTGACCTAGGATTTCATTTTAGGTTGGTTCCGTGATGATTTTCAAAATGGCGGCTGAAAATCCTTGGTTTTTTTTTAAGAAATGGACAATATATGGCTTAATAATGGTAATATGTATAATCATAGGTTTTCTTAGTCACAGAATATGAAAGCCGTTGGAAAAGGAATGAATCCATCTGTTCTGTTTTTACCCAACTTTTGGTAAATATTAGAACAGACTGGTTTCTTTAACCTTAGTTAGGCAACTAGTCTAGGAGAAGGAAAACTCTAAATTCCAAACAGCTTTGCTCTGATTAAAAATTGACCCTTGTGTCACATCCTGCCTGTGGCGGAATGGCTGGATAAAAACATACAAAGAGTACTAATGCCTCTCCCTCTCCCAATTTATATATATATATATATATATATATACAAATGGATAAGCTAATCCTGCCCAGAAGACCATACCTAATGTTAATAAGCAAGAAAAAAAAAGAACTTTTCATCGAGTGGATTTGACATTTTAATGGTGTTACAAATTGTAGTTGGTGTGCTTGGAACAGTCTTCAAAGGCTTGGAAAAAAAACTGAAGGAATTGGAAATCAGAGGTAGAATTGAGACCATACTGACCACAGGATTGTTGAGATTGGCAAGAATATTAAGAAGAGTCTTGGAGATCTAAGGAGACTTGCTGTCACTCAGACTCTAATGAGTACTGGTTGGTTGGTTGGATTTTACAGCATTTTGACATGCCGTAAAATCCAACCAACCCTTGTTGGGTTATTTTATGCTGAAGACGTTTTGTTTGATTCATTCTTGATGGAAACTCAATTTTTTAAACCAATTTTCTTAAAACTTATTTTTCCGATTTAACCCATAAATGGGACCCTAACAGGTATTATCATTCCGTGTTCGAGTGGACCTAGAGTAATGCCAATGAAGGGGTGTTCCACACTCCCCAGAATTGGATATCCATGATAATCTCTCACTAACACTCATCTGTCATTGTCCCAAGAGGTTTTCTGCACAGCATCCAGATTCCATGCAGAGTTGATTGATACAGGGCCTTGCTGGGCAGCCAACTCTGGCATACCCATATGCAAGCTTCCATAGGAGAATGTCACTTATAAGTTCATCCTTGCTTATCCAGCAGTGTCCTACATGCCTTATTCATCTTACTTGGATGGTTTGTGCGATAGGGGTAAGTGGCCATATAACTGCTTTCTTGTGGGATGTTGTTTCCATGATTTTTCTAAGACCACATGCAGCATTCTGGTGCAACTCCTATCTAGCTTATTATCTAGGTGCATTGGCTGCACCACTTGGACCCTGGCATTTATATATATATATATATATATATATATATATATATATGCACTTTTATATATTCCATAACTATGTTGATCTCGATTTGCAACATCTACCCATATATGGAAAATCAAACCAGTATAAACACACACACACACACACACATATATATACAATTCTAAGCATAAGTTTATACGCAGGTACACCTGTATATATTCCCACAAACATTTTTCAGTGCAGAATTTGCATCAACCAACACACACGCAAAATTATGTTGCATAATCAAGAAAGCACCATCCATGTGCGCACACATATATTGTGACTAGTTGCCTGACCAAGGTTAAAGAGCACAGTTTGCCCTTCTATTTACCCATAGCTGGAGGGAGAATAGCTGGAATTCATACCTTTCCCAAGGGTATTAGCACTATGTGAAGTGCAAACAGCCTAGTTCAGTATTTGAACTTATCTCATATCCGTTTCCTACAATGGTAAAGACTACACCACCTGCCTCCATATAGTCTATAGATATTGATATTGCAATATATATATATATATATATATATATATATATATCCTTACTTATGGAATATATAAAAGTGCTAATATATCCTTACTTATGGAATATATAAAAGTGCATATATATCCTTACTTATGGAATATATAAAAGTGCATATATATATATATCTTAACTTATGAAATATATAAAAGTGCATATATATATATACATATATATATATCCTAACTTATGAAATATATAAAAGTGCATATATATATATATATATATATATATATATATATATATATATGTGCACTTTTATATATTCCATAATAAGGATATATATATATATATATATATATATATATATATATATATATGCACTTTTATATATTCCATAAGTATGTTGATATCAATTTGCAACATCTACCTAAATATAGAAATTCAAACCAATATAGACATATGTATATGTGTGTATGTGTGTGAATATATATATATATATATATACACACACACACACAATTCTAAACATAAGTTCATACACAGGTATACCCGTATATATTCCACAAACATTTCTCAATGCTGAATTTGCATCAACCAACACACATGCAAAATTATATAAACATAGAGAAATATATACATGCATAGAAGTACATGTATCAAGAAAGCAACATCCATGTGCACAGACACTCATATTGCGCATGAATGCTTTGCATATGCACCCACGGCAGCTGCCAATAAAAGAAGGTTTTCCTGCGGCACTATTCTTTGCCAAATTCTTGGGAACGAACTAAAAAGGGGAGATTACCCCGAAGCACATGTCAGTACAACCAGCACTCATTTTTTTTTTTTTTTTTTTTTTTCTTCTCGCGATCTTAACACATAACCAACCACTTGGCTATTCACCCTTCAACCACCAAAAAGTAAAAAAAAAAAAAAAAAAAAAAATACATAAAAATTATTTTTCTAAATTTGGTCTGATTGTGTCTCTCTGAAAGAAATAGAAAAATTCAATATAATACACCACTCAACATAATATAGCATTTTTTTTTATTTTTTTTTTATTTTTATTTTCATTTTCATTTTAATCTTAGAAAGATTTCTAAAAAATATTTCGGCTGATTTTTGGGAGTTTTTTTGTACACGATTTTTTTTTTTTTTTTTTTTTTTTTTTTTTGGAAACATTCTAATTTCTTCAGGGCTGAGAGGCATATATGAAGTGTCTAGTATTTTTTGTTTTTTTTTTCTTTCTTTCAGAAAATGTCAGGATGAAATCAATCAACATAATCACTTTCTATTATTATTCCTCCTTTATTAAATTAGGGAATTGTTAAAGGTAGTGCCAAGCTTTCATTCTTGTAAGAAGAGTTCTAAGGCACTTTCTTTTGTGGGGCCCCCTTTTTTTCTTTCTTCTTCTTCTTTCCTAGTGCTATTAAACCTTTCTAAGATCAGACCTTCCCTTACAGGATTTCAGTTTGTAGAGGGAAATAAAAAAAATTTAAAAAATATCAAATACATACAATATTGGGAAAAGTTAGTACTATAATTTTATGATGTTTACAAACATTATAAAAGCTTCTTTGTTATTTAATGTATTCTTTCACTTTAAAGTATATATATATATATATATATATATATATAAGGTGTGTCAAAAATGTATTGAGATTTTTTGTACTTTTTGACACACCTTGTATTCTGAAAAAAAAAAAAAATGTTCCTTTCATTAATTTTTTTTCAGAATACAAAGAATTTGAAAAGTGCCATTCTTCTTTGATTGATTAATTTTAATGGCATGTCAACCCATCCAGGGTTATTTTATACCCAGCAGTAGGTTGTGAGGAATAGTCAGATTTATATCTTTTCTTCAACGATTTTTCTTAATTTTGACTGTTTGTTGTTTGCAGTTGTTTGTTGCTTAGTGGATTGGAAATCAGTTTAAGGGATAAGTTTATAGGGTAAAGTTAAAGTTTGTTATAAGCGATAGTTTGGTAGAAAATTGGTTTTTTTTTTAACAATTTTTATAAACAATTTTTTCCTATTTAACCCAATAGATGGGAACACTAACAGGTACTACCACTCCAGGTCAGAGTGGACCTGGGAGCAATGGTGATGAAGGGGTGCTCCATATTCCCCAAACCTCTAGAACAGAAACCTCACTATCAGTTAGGCTTAACATCATTCCCAGGACATGAAGACCCTCAGCTACCGTCTATTCTTCTTTCACATAAAGCAATGTTTTTGTTTTGTTTTGTTTTACGGCATATCATTGGGTCATTTAATGCCAACAAAGTTTTGAAATAAATTCATTTTTAATGGATAATCAATTTTTTTATAAACTCATGTTTTTCTATTCAACCCATAGATGGGACCCTAAACAGGTACTACCATTCTGGGTCAGAGTGGACCTTGAAGTAATGATGATGAAGGGGTGCTCCATATTCCCCAAACCCCAGAATGGGAACCTCACCATCAGATAGAGTTTAACGTCATTCTCAGGACATGAAGTCCCTCAGCCACTACCTTCAAGCCACCATATGATAAAAAGGGTTGGGGCAATCATATAGGTGCTAGGGCTTGACATGACCAGCCGATTGATCAGAGGGGGCATCTCTGACTGCCTGTCTAGCCTAAGTAAGGGCCAAAGTGGAGTGTTGCATGTCATGGACTGCTCAACTTTCTGGGTTTCATCCTTAAACATCACGTTCATTGCCATAAGGGCAATAGGGTTGGGGCAATCATATAGGTGCTAGGGATTGACATGACCAGCCGATTGATTGGAGGGGGCCTCTCCAACCGCCCATCTAGCCTAAGTAAGGGCCAAAGTGAAGTGTTGCATATCATGGACTGATAGATCACCTGCGTTCCATCCTAAGCATCACGGGTCACCGCCCATGGTCAACAAGTGGCCACATTGGGGTCACACCCCTCTGCAGAGGTGCAGTCAATGTATTCTAACGTCCCAGCCGATACGGTGGACATAAAGCAATAGGCAATTGAGATTGTGGATAGAAATCTAAAGTTTTGCAATGAGTATCTTTTCAGACAAATCCCCATTCACTCAATTATCAAACAGCAAATATGAATAAAGAGATTGACAAACCAAGAATTACTTGAACTACCTACAGTTCACAGTCAAATGTGACACACATGTGTGCACACAAATGGCTAAGAAATAAAAACAATATAAGGAAAAGACAAAAAAATAACAACAACAAAAAAACAATCTTTTAATAAAGTTGGACAGAACAAAGTTTTTCTATGGAGGTCATTGGAGCAGAATAATAAATAATTCTATTCTCGGTTTGCTTAGTTCATTCCATTACTAATAGTTTCACTTGTTTTGAAAGTAAAAGAGAAAAAAAAACAATTCTCAGATAGCAAAATAACTTATTTTTTCTGTTTCATTTTCAAACCACATGAAACTATCAGTAACTGAAGGAACCAAAGACAGTGTGAAAATAAGTTTTTTAGAATATATATATATATATATATATATATATATATATATATACATACATATATATATAAAGTTGAAAAAATGGAAGTGAATCCGACAATACGTTAAAAAAATAAATAAAGGAAAGAAAATGTTGAATGGATAGTGCCGACATGTGTTTCGGCCGTGAGGATGTCCTTGTACACAATGTATTCTATTTATTATCATTTTAAATACAAAATAAAATAATGATAATAGAAAAATATATATATAAAGTTTTTTGAAGTATACAGAAGATCGGCCGTCGCCAGGGTAAGATATTTGAAATTAAAACAGTAAGAATACTGAGAATTTAGAAGTGTTCGAAAAAAGTTTTTTTTTTTTTTAATTTGAGAGATGCTGACAGTTTGAAAGTTTATGGGGAATATTCAGTGAAATGTAACAATTGAAAAATGAATTTTAAAATATCTAATCTAAAAAATGTAATAAATATATATATATAAATTTGAATAAACAAAATGAATAAATAAATGAATTTAATAATATTTAATTTAAAAATTTAAGATATATATATATATATATATACATTTATTGATATTTTGTAGATAATACAGGTGCTATATTTCCAAGCAGACAGTGTTCAATATCATTGATATATATATTATGGATGTCGATTTTCGACGCATGAGGGAATGGTGTTGTGGCACAGTCAAATTGAAATTCAGGAGGCTCTATTTATAGTGGTTAGCGCTATGTAACGTGTAGGTGAACTCGAATCGACAGGTCATTTTCCATGACTCTAACCACTAGCCCACGCGCCTCCATATTATATATATATATATATATATATATATATAGTGTCATCCACAGACACTGTTTTCAACGTATCATATCTCCTCATGTCTAGACATCCAGGGTTGTGTTATCAGCCACGCTCTGCATGAGCAGGATGGACACAAGGTCAATTTCTTAAGCGGAGTTTTAACAGGTTTGAATTCAGATTTTTCCTTGTCAGATTCACAAGTCCATTTCTTAAAACTCCAACATTAGAGCACCTGCCTTGGTTATTTCCTAGTTGAGTAACATGATATTACAGGGTGACCCAGAAAAAACAGAACCAAATTATTTATTTTCCCATTAAACTAATCCTAACCCTAAAATAACTATTACAGGGTGACACACAAAAAAAAAGAACCCACAGATTTTGTAATAAAACTGTTAATTTTAATTTTGATTTATTTTTTAAGTTTAAGTCCAACAAGGGTTAGGGTAGGGTTGGGGTTTAGGGTTAGTGGGAAAATAAATAAATAATTTGGGTTCTGTTTTTTTCTGGGTCACTCATGTTACTCAACTAGGAAATTACCCCTATCTCTCTCTCTCTCTCTATATATATATATATATATATATATATATATATATATATACATACATACAATATCATAATTAAAACATGCATTTACTAATAATCATTTATTTACTTATACATAATGAAAGATTGGGAGAATACATTAACTTACTCTTTTTTATGTAATAAATAATTATATTATGTTATATATATATATATATATATTCACAGGATTCTTCTTTATCAATTATATTGTTGAAGCTGCTATCAATTTTTCTCCCGGAATGCCAAGAAACAAACATAGTGAAGCACTGATGAAAGAGCAGAAAGGAACGATGATAAGAAGAGAGTGAAAAAAAAAAATGATGAAACTATTGGATAATCTCGGAGATCCTACGACAAATAGGATTATTGGAATCAAATAACAACCAGTGAAACGCGTAAAACTATCAAATGTAAAAATAAGCGGCTGTCATGTGAACATATTCATTTGGCATAGCAACATAAAACATGTAATGTCACCGACAAACGGGTTGGGCATAACGAGCAACAGAGAAAAGCAACAAAAAAAAAAAAAAAAAAACGTGAAAGAAAAGTTTACTCTTGATGTAATTAGTGCCTCGAAAATCTGTGTTGCTCGGTGCAAAGCAAGTTTGAGATTAAATCTGTGGCTGGGTGGTTGCGTACACTATTGGCAATATTGATAAAGGAAGGAAGATAATAAAAAAAAAAGAATGAAAGAAATGGAATGAGGAAGAAGAGATGTGTAAAAGAAGTTATGCTAAGTGAGAAGAAACAAGTTAATAATAAAGTCGATGGTGTAATAAATGATGCACAGAAGAGAGTCGATACAGCACAAAAGAAACGAGTGGAAAACTCCAGGATGACCACACCTATGAGAAGAAAAAGTTCCGACGTTGAACCAAAGGGAAAAAAAAAAAAAAAAAAAAAAAATTTTTCCCTGATTTTATGGCAGTAAAAATGAACCAATATGAGACTGAATTCACTGGGTGAGAATTTATGACTCCATCTTTGGCTGTAGTCAGAATCAAAGTTGTAAAATATAAGGAAACTGTCTTTGAAACTTTTTTGCCTTGATGAGATAATTATCATATACATAAAACGTGTGTCAAAAAAGTATTGAATGTTTTCTAATTTTTGACACAACTTGTATTTTGAAAAAAAAAAAAAAAAAAAAAAAAAATAATGTTCCACTCATTAATTTTTTCAGAATATAACGCGTGTTTAAAAAATACCAAGTTTAAAGCTGTATTTACCAAGATAGAAATGAAAAATGAATGGAATGTTATTTTTTTTTTTTTTTCAGAATACAAGGTATGTCAAAAAGTACAAAAAATCTTGATACTTTTTTGACACATCTTGTATAATATGCATATCGCATTAAAAATTCTTTTTAGAAAATTATATCAGTGAAATAAAGCTTATAATATGAGGATGGTGAACTTGCAGTTTTCTAAACCATTAAGCATAGACACCTTCTTCTACAGCCTTCTTAAGGGTCCAACTATGTTTACAAGTAACAAATAATTATCATTAGTAAATAATTATAGCATCAAGTAACGATTTTTATACAAATAATTTGCAAACAACTACACGGTTTCAAGTATTCCTATATAATACTAATAATTACATTGTTAAATAGTGTAATAATTTCTATTGAATAACAGTCATTTGTTTGCACATAGCTATATAGCTTTAAGTCACTAAATATGATCCTTAGTAAACAATTATAATTTCAAGTAACTATGTTACATAGTCTATGCATATATTATTGTCAACCCCCTGTATTTCTGAAGGGATGGCCCCTTTTCATATCACGGGCGGGACTTTCCATGGAATATTACAGAAAGCCGCAAAATATATGAAGTCACGTGAGACCTGGTTGGGTCTTCAGTTCCAGCCTGGTTGTCAGGCAGAGAAGATATGTCTGCTTTAGCTGGGGTTCACTGCACACAAGCGTTATGTTTAGTTAAGTAAATAAAAGTTTACATAAATAATATGGTTTTGTGGTTGATGAATGTTTGGCAACAAGACTGACCTAGAGGAAGAAATGAATCAAGGACGACCAACCAGCAAGAACAGAGACATTAGAAGAGATGCTAGAAGAAGAACGTAAGATACCAAAGATGAGCAGAAGAATAATAGAAATAAAGAAAGGGTATACAACAACTATTCTTATAACAAATAGTTTACACACAGTTATATGGAATCAAGTATTTAATTCTTTTAGAAGTCCATCACAGATGACGTTCACTCCATGTCATTCATCAGTTGTTGACCCTCTGGTGGCTAATTAGTCCAATTCTGAACTTGCAGATGCAGTCACACAGATTGCAAGGGAAATTTCCATCTGCATTCTGTGGTGCATGATGACAAAGATGTCGCCGCTCTGCAGCCCTATTAATCTTGATATTGATCCACTCAGTTCCTGTGCAGCACATCTTGCCAACCCTGTCTATTGGAGGCCAGATCTTCCAAGCTTGAACGGCATTAACACATCACTCAATAACTCCCAAGCCTAACATATAGATGGCGCAACTAATAAAAAAATCCATATGATTTTTATAAAGTACTAACCTTCAAATGGCATGTGTCAAAATTTGAGCCCAAATGAAGAAGAAAAATGTGCTCTTTCACCAAGACAATGCACTGTGTCATAAGTCGATTACAATGAAGGTAAAACTACATGAATTGCACTTCAAATTGCTTCCACACCCACCCTATTCTCCAGATCTGGCGCCCAGTGACAACTGGCTGTTTGCAGACCTCAAAAGGATGCTCCAGGGAAGGAGATTTGGCTCCAATAAAGAAATGATATCGGAAATTGAGGCATATTTTGAAGCCAAAGTTAAATTGTTCTACAAAAAGGTATTGAATTGTTAGAGAAGCATTGGAATCAGTGTATCACCCTAGAAGGAGACTATGTTGATGAATAAAGTCAAATTTTGCCTAAAAGTTGTTTAATTAGTTAGGCCTGGGACTTATTGAGTGATGTGTTACACCCTCAGTCTGCAAGTATTTAATAATAATCCTTAGTAAACATTTATATTTTCAAGTAACTATTCTTTATACAAATAATTTACACACAATCTATCATCAATTATTGATGATAAAAATGTTTATATTGAAAATAGACGATATGAAATGAGTAATAATGGTGCTGCCAATTAAAATAATAACAGATTGAATGAAAAGACATTTCTTGATACAAAATCTATATTTTCTGTTGATTATACCACAAATGTCAAGTATTCCAGACATTGCAATTGAATTGTAAACATTAAATGACAGGAAAATATATTGATTAGAATTATTTTAGCTTTTGTTAAAACTGCAGAGACAGAATTGCAAATGGCTGATGTTTATCAACACAGGAATGGAATCAGAAAGTTAAGTTCAAGTTCCAGACAAGGCCTTCTACATTCAAACTGCACTAATAAACTGAGGAAAGGCATGAATCCATCACCGCCTCTACAGGGATGCTGATAGCTTTTTCCATTTAGTGTATCCTGGGTCGCACATATTTGCCCTAAATGAGTCCCTAGGAAAATTTATGGGTTCCAACAAAAGTTTCTTAATAGATTGTACAGTTTTCATTTATGATCTGGGGAAACAACTAAATCTGTCTAACTCCTACCTTGTAATCTATCCTGTGTAATTCCTTTAAAAAAAAAAAAACTATTGAAATCTATTTACATTTAGCTTGAAATGGTGAGGGAAGAAAAAAGAAAAATACAGGGATGCATGGATACAATTTTACTGCGTCCTTTTAGATTTTTGTGTGTTAGAGACACAGGGTGCATACCTATCAGCATCTCTGCCTCTATCAGTAAAATAGTATGTATTTACCAACCCCTCCACACAAGCAGGAAGTGGGACACAAGATCAGTTTTTTAAGCAGAGTTTAACTAGTTTCAATTCGGAGTTTTCCTTCTACTAGACAAGTTGCTGTATCAAGTTTAAAAAGCCCAGTCTGCCCTACTATTAACCCATAGCTGGAGGGAAAATAGTTGGAATCCGGTAATCATTAACTTGTTCCTTGTAAATTCCTACCATAAAATAAACTGAACCCTCATTTTATGTCTGTGTTTTTGAAATAAATGTTTTATTTTTCTTGCACCCGTTATTTTAAACTTTTAGAATATACACATTGAAGTGAATATTAAAATAAATAAATAAAATATATTTAGTATTGTAAGAAAAAGAAAAAGAAATATATTTTGTATTGCAAGAAAAATAAAACATTTATTGCAAAAACACGGACATAAAATGAGGGTTCAATTTATTTTATAGTAGGAATTTACGAGGAACAAGTTAATGATTACCTGGATTCCTAGGTCGTCTGTATTCAACTTACACTAATAACCTCAGGAAAGGCATGAATCTATCACTGCCACTATAAGTAGCATTCCCAGTTTATTTTTTTTTATTTGAGGTTATTGTTATTTAATCATATTAGTTAAATAGAGCTGTGTAATGGGGTTCAAAACCGTTTGAATTATGCAAATATCCCCAGTGGTTCAAAAGTTATGAGAATTTAAAGCCCTGAAATTGGGGGGTACAAAAGTGAACATGATTTTGTTAAAAAATATGTCAAATCACAGACCAATTTAAAACAAGAAATTCAGTAATTTCTTCACCATTTCTTTATTTTTGGAGCAATTTTGATAAAAATTGGCATTCTTATGTAAAATTGTATGTTCTTTCTGATTCAGATTGCACTCAAATTGTATGTATCTCTATGCTGTAACCCATTATCTAGAGAATAAGAGGTACAGATAGCAAGGTTTTTTGGGTTTTTTTTTTTTAAAGTTTACCACAAGATTATTCAAAATTTTCATTTTAATACTGCATGTATATACATATATAGTATTAATTTAAAGATATAACATTACTTTGAACTTAAAATACCTTTTTAAACACCTTTGTTGAATTACATACAACAAATAGAATACCTATTTACATATGTTTTTAAACAAAACTAGGTTTGGCGTGTGCTGAGTTTTGTTTACCTTTCTCATAATTTTAAGTTTTTTTTTTTTTTTCCAAAATTGAAAGTTTGACAAAAAAACCTGACAGTTAAGCAACATCCTTATGTCACATGTTATATATGAAAATAAATCTGAAACTATATTCTATTAGTGATAGAGTCCTTTTTTTGTTTTTGCTGATCTTATACTTTTTGAAGAAATTTCCATCAACTTTTGTCTATCATAGTTTCACTTCCAAAGGTCGGAAAAGAAAAAACAAGTTCCTGCTTGTATTTTAAGGTGTGTGCTAATTAAATGTAAAATTTCAAGAATATTGATAAAGATTAGCCATTTACAAAATAAATTACTGTGTTAAATTTCGTTCTGAGAAAAAAAAATTGTATCTCGTGTTTACGGCTGTTCAAATACCATTTTAACTCACCGTAAAAAGTAATTCAACACATAAAAATTACATATTTAGAAAGATTATTTTATTTTCTTTCCAATCATATAAATATTTTAAAGATTGGATTAGAAACCCTCGAGAAATTGCCATTTAAAATGATTTAGGTCCAAAATGTAACGCGTGCTGGGGGGGTGTTTACGTATTAAAAATGACTAAATTTTAAGTCTTTTTTCCAAAAGTTGAACCTTTAAGATAAAACACTTATGGTTAAATCAAATATTTTCAGAATACAAGGTGTGTCAAAAAAGTACCAAGTTTAAAGCTGTATTCACCAAGCTAGAAATGAAGAATGAATAGAACGTTAATTTTTTCAGAATACAAGGTGCATCTAAAAGTACAAAAAATCTTGATACTTTTTTGACACACATATATATATATGTGTGTGTGTGTGTGTGTGTGTGTGTGTGTGTGTGTGTATCAAACATGTTTCATTAAAACCAAAGACAAGATTTTTTTTTTTATTGATTTATTTTTTGTCTTTCAAGATTTTGTAAGTTTGGATCAATTTTATATAAACATTGTCTAATTTTTTCCCCTTGGCACTTTCCATCATTATTTGTTATTTTTAAAGGTATCATTGGATTTTAAAGGAAAAATAACATCTTGATTATATCTGAGAAAATGACCAATGATGGTAGAGAGCTCCCAGGAAGAAAAAAGAAATTAGGATAATTTTTATATAAAATTGAAACAAACTTAAATCTTGTAAGAAAAAATTTGATAAAAACATACTAAAAAGAACCTCAAATGCAATTTTAAATAAACATGCTTAAAAGAATGACTGGTTCTTAAATATGGCTTATTTATATATGTGTGTATACACACACATATACCCTTATAAACAAATATATATAACTATACACACACATACATATAGATGCACCCATACACCCAAATATATAATCATACACACACACACACACAGGGAGAGAAACACATTCATACCCATATACATTCACATATATACATACCCATATAAACACACTTACATACATTCATACCCATATAGACTCACATATATACATCCATACTCATCCACACACATATATATATATATATATATATATATGAGAAAAGGAGAGATTATCTACCTACAGATAGATATATGTAGTGTTTATATATATAATATAATGGACTCTCCCGTCGATTTTCGACGTATAGTGTTCATACAATGAACATCCACACTGGGATTTGTTTATAGTGGTGAAGGCTTGTGTTGGACCATCCACACTTTTTGGCACAGTCGATAGGAAAGAATTGGTGCATCAAGGGTTGCCACAAACCCAATCAACGACCAGCCTCAGGAATTTTGAATTCAGAGTTATCCTCTCCTAGACTGGCTACCTACCCAAGGCCGAAGGGCCCAGTCTGCCCTACTATTTAACCCATAGCTGGAGGGAGAATATATGGATTCAAACCTTTCCCAAGGGTATTAGCGCTATGTGAAATGCCAACAGCTTCGTCTAGGAATTGAACTCGAATCGACGAGTCCATTTTCCACGACTCTAACCACTAGCCCATATATATATATATATATATATATATATATTGATTATTATGTATGGTTCAAGTCTTGCACAAGAAACACTTTAAAGATCTATGAATAATATAATTATAAATTCAGAGAATTCAAAGCATATCATCAAATTGAGAAAATGCAGAGGAATTCTGGAATTGTTCCAAGAATTAAGAAAGCAAAACTTTACCATTTGTGCCAGTTCTTTCTCAATAAACAATCAATAAGATTTTAGGAAACAACCAACCAAAAAGATTGGAAATATTGACTCACTTGAATCACACATTTCAATAGCAGTTTTAGTGACGAAAAGTTGATGTATGTGTAGGTATAAATGTGTGTTGTGCGTGTGTGTGTGTGTGTGTGTATGTATATATATATATGTATATATATATATGTGCATGTATGTATATATATATATATATATATATGTATATATATATATGTATATGTATATATATATATATGTATATATATATATATGTATATATGTATATATGTATATATATGTGCATGTATGTATATGTATATATGTATATGTGCATGTATGTATATATATGTATATATATGTGCATATATGTATATATATATATATGTATATATATATATATATATGTATATATATATGTATATGTATATATATATGTGCATGTATATATGTATATATATATATATATGAGTATATAAATACATGCGTGTGTGTATGTGTATATATATATATATTATATATGTGTGTGGGGTGTATGTCTATATACATATAAATATATATGTGGGTGTATCTGTATGCATATATATATATATATATATTGATAAGAAAAAAAATGTGAGAATCTTCAGAGCAGTGAAGAATAAATGTGACATTTCAATTGATTTAATTTTCACTGATCATCAATTTGATAAATGATCAATCCGTTTTTTTTTTTTCTTGAAATTAATGACAATGATGTACATTTCCTAAAAAAGACTGCCTATAATTTTATCTTATTATCCTATAATAGTTGACACATTCAGCCTATGAAATTTACATGGGGAATCTATTATGGTTCTTTATAACTGGTCTTAAAGATTAAAACAAAACTGACATAATATTAATACTCGTGTTCTTTAATTGTGCAACCGTTATCATCTATAGCAAGGATGAACTCATAACTGACTTTCTCTTTTGGAAGCCAATACATGGACATGCTAATGTGGACCGCCCAGCAAGGACCAGCTCTGTGTGGATACTGGATGCTGCGCAGAGGAACTCCCTGGGACAAAGAATGATAGAGAAGGCTGGCGAGAGATTTTCATGGATATCCGTGCTAACTGCGTGACATGGTGATGAGGATGACTATCTGTATATCACTATTCGTGTTCCTTAAAAGTATGAATGTTATCATCTTACTACACCCTCTGGTTCAAAATGAGACCGTCCAGATCATCAAAGATGAAATGCAAACATATAAATCCTGATTATCTGGTCTTGTTTATAGGCTGAATTCTTATTTCTTATGAGTGTTGTCACTTCAGCTAAATAATGGACCATTCCGTTTTTATTATAAAGAAAGAAAGGGAAGAAAAAGAACATGCTACACAGAAAAAATATAATAAGAAAGAAAGAAAGGAGTTGAGCCCTGAAGCAATAATGCTAATTTGTTTCAATCAAACATGATGAAAAGAAGGAAAGAAAGAAAAAGAAAGAGCGAGAGAGAGTTAAATCAAGATTTTGATACTTTTTACATACTGAACTATTTGGCAATAGCTCTTAAGTAAATATATCAAATGTTGTAATAATTAAATTATCATACTGCATTTATGGAAAAAATTCAGGTGAAAAAAATTACGACCCTCATAGATACACAAATAAGCTGGAATTAGGTTTATAAGTTCCCAAAATTCACACTCAATTGTCCAATTGACACATGTCTAGTGATAAGGTAGTTAGGTTAGACAGTTCTAAGTGACAGTTATCTCTGGATCCCGAGTTCAATCCTGAGTAAAAAAATATAACACAACACCTACCCAGCTATGGTTAGCAGAATGAGAACAGGATCATGGACTAAATAAAAGGTTCAAAGTTCCGTGATAGCTCCGATTACGACAAGAAAGTTCCGAGTTCGAAAGAAGGTTCCAGAGTCCAAGTAGGTTCCAGAGTCCGACAAGAAATACCTGAAGAAGGCCGGAGGGCATATTGTCCGAAACGTTGTACAAATAACAATGAAGATGGGGACAATAGTCCGAATAACACTGATAATACTAAATAAGCTGGCATTACTTAAAATGCAGTAAATGTAATACACAAAATTATACAAGTCTACACAGCGAAGTATATTTATAAGACAATAGACATATGAGCTTTTATATGCATATAAATATAGATACATTACATAACTCACACAATAACATGCCCATATATATGGATACACACACACAAACACATACATATCTCAAGAAACAGTAGACATATGAGCTTTTATATGCATATAACATATGTACATTACACAGATAACGTGCAGGGGCCGGGTTAGCTCAGTCGGTAGAAACTACAAGTTCCTAGTTCAATATCAGCGTATGAGTAGCACAGGGATCTGTGCGGTAAAGTAAGGAGCTGATGGTAGTGTGGTGCTCACCCTTAAGCCAAAACCAGTGGATAGATAGCTGACTGGCTGATAACAACTTTAACCCGATGACTTTACTATATATATATATATATAATATATATATTCACAAGACAGTAGACATATAAGTGTTTATATGCATAAACTTCACTCAACTCACAAAATAGATATATATATATATATATATATATATATATGTGTGTGAGTTGGGTGATGCATATTTATATGCATATAAACACTTATATGTCTACTGTCTTGTGAATATATAATATATATATATATATATATACACGTTATTCTGTGACTTGAGTAATGTATATATATATATATATATATATATGAGCATTTATAAACATATGAACATTACCCAACTCACACAATAACATGTGCATATATACAGATGCACACACACACACACATATATTTATATGTATACACATGCAGAAAACATTCCAGAGGTCAACATTCACAAGACAGTAGACATATGAGTGCTTATATGCATATAAACATCAGCCAAATCACACAATAACATATGTATATATACAGATACACACACACACACACACATTATATATATATATATATATATATATATTATATATAACATATAGAAAACATTCTATCCCCCGAGGTCAACACACCTGTCACAATGCAAGCTCTGCCTAATTAGAGCACACACAGTATTCATTATCGTGATCGTTCAACATCCACATTGATCACTATGTATAATTCATGAGGCCAGGGATTAATGGCTGCTCCACAGGTCGTCCTGATGAAATCAAGATAAATGCTTGCTTTGTGGCAGCAAGCACCACCACCCCACCCCTCGAACCTCTCTCGCCTATCACACCCGTCCAAAACAAAGTTTCTGCATGTTAGAAACACAGTGGACACACGGGGCAAAACAAATCAGGCGAAATTAAGTTAGGATTTTCTTGGTGGCACTATCATCAACATTCATGGTAACGAAGCAGATTGCACGTCTCGGCATTTGCAGACCATTTGATGCGATACGACGAGGATAGCGGCGGTGTGTGTGGCGGGGTGAATAGGGGGGTTTGATTTATGTATTGTTGTTGCAAAGAGAAGCAGTGCGGACCTATTGGGACGTCTTCGATTATTGGCATTGTCAGGAGTGGTTTATTTCCACTCAAGATGACAAATATCAGATCGTCTTCGAAATTAAGGCGGCAGTGACGCGGGCGGGAGAGTGCATGTGCTGACACAATGCAGGCCGGTTTGATATGAAAAGGATATTGAGGAAGGATAAAGGAGGATTTCTTGGCAGAATAAATGGACGAAAGCATTCGGTCGTACATGAATGGTTTTTATTTTTAATTGACAGACACCCGCTAAATAGCAGTCAGAATAGAGCCGTGGAAAATGTGGTTGACGTGAACACGCTGCTGCCATTCCATCAATGATATGGATCGAATTGTATTCGTAACTTTCCCCCACTATGGATTTCACAAATAAAAGACCGACATTTTTCAAGACGGGTTTCTTCACTTTGGTACCGGAATTGGTAATTTCTTATTCTTTCTTTTTTTAAAGACAACACCAAATCAATCTTGTGACTGGATTGAAATCTCAAGCCTGTTATTTCCTTGTCTGCACAATTGCACGTATCAAAATGTGATTTTTTTTTTAAATCTTTTTTTT
>CM042148.1:95323216-95335716 GCA_023376005.1 Doryteuthis pealeii | reverse complement strand
ACACATGTATATATATATATATATATATATATGTGTGTGTTTGCATTTCTAAGTAAACTTCTTTATGCCTACTTGTAATTACTGTTAAGGAGATTCCATTGTTCTTTCCACAATTATGTGATTGATTCTTCCCAATCATTCTCTTTTCATTCTTTCTTAAAGACTCTCTCATTTGATGCTAAATAACTTCACAATCATCCTAATTCCTATTTAATATTACTTAGATTTAGATTTTAGCACGTAATTATTTCTACAGAACCTTAGCTTATACCTCATGATACAATAAGCAATTTCTGACTGTCATATTAAGATGAACAAAGTGAATCTATCTATCTATCTATATATTAAAGAAATGGATACAATAGAAACCTACTCGAGTTTCACCATTAGGATCTTCAGGGTTAAATCCACTGAATTAATCAAGGTACCAATTAATTGCAGCCAATTACATGTGTGTTCATTGAATAAGATGTTACATTATAGTGAGACGCTTGTTTACGTTTTTTTTGAATTTCACTGGAAATTGTTTTTTCGTGAGTATTAAAATGAAAGATGCGAATCAATTTGTGGGTATCTATCTCTATATATATAACATTATCTAATATCTCACTATTTCACAAAGGAATTTTATATATATAAAAAAATATTCACTTCTGGTCAGAGTTAGTTGTTGTGTCAAGCCACACTGAAGAGGCGTGAAATGCTGAAACACGTGTCTGTGGATGACTTATATATATTATATATATATATATATATATAATATATATATATAATGATTGACAATCTCACTATTCACACACAAAACAATGTGTATGGAGCACAAACATTATTCTAAATTATAGATTATACCTACATATCTGCATGTAAATATGTATAGCACTAATACCCTTTGGAAGTGCATGCATCCAACTACTCTCCCTCCAGCTATGGTAGTAGGGCAGACTGGGCTCTTTAACATTAGCTAGGTAACCAGTCTAGGAGAAGGAAAATTCAGAGAGGTTGGTGTGTGTGTGTGTGTGTGTGTGTGTAAGAATTTCTTTGTGTTTGAATAGTAAAACTGTAGATCATATATGTACGTATGTATGTGTATATACATATTCCTTTGAGAGTAAATATTTGAATGTATATTATATATGTATCTATATAATTCTTTTGTGTGTAAATACTTACACTGTCGGTCATATATATATATATATATACATATATATGATCTACTGTCTCACTATTCACACCCAAAGGAATTTATATACATATATATATACATATAAACATACATACATACAAATAAGATCTACAGTCTTATTATTCACACATAAAAGAATTATGTATACATATATAATCTACATCCCACTATTCCCACTCAACTGAATATATATATATATATATATATATCAATAAAGGTAGGAAGAACTCAACACCGTAATTCCATAATAAATTTATTTCGACCAAAATTGGGGCCTATATAAATCTAAGTTGATTTACTACAGCTCCCAAATTTTCGTCTCATCAGATGGGTCTCAATTCACTTATGGACAAGCACATCACAAAAAAAAACCAAAAAGCTGAATTTTAAAAAAATAAATAAATTCAAAACAAAAACAAAAAATAAAAAATAAAAAATATTTTTTAACAGTATAGGATTGTTACCATAGAAACAGGAAGTGAATGAGAAGAAAAAAAGAGATACATCTCAAGGTTGGTTTCTTAGGGTGTTCAGACAGACAAAAAAGTGACAGGACAGAAAAGACAGAGTACTGATGAGACGAAAATTTGGTTAGCTGTAGTAAATCAACTTAGATTTATATAGGCCCCAATTTTGGTCGAAATAAATTCATTATGGAATTACGGTGTTGAGTTCTTCCTTCCTTTATTGATAAATATTGCTCTGTATATAATCTAAAAAGTTTATTATACATTGAGCTCTCTTCAGTGATTTAAAGATTCGCTGTATTTATACATACTGGATCATCAATATTAATACAGTGGACCTTAGAAATCATATATAGAATCATTCCTTACTACCAAGTTTTGGATAAATCTCATATATATATATATATATATATATATATATATATATATATATATATTCATATAGTGAGACTGTAGCTTATATTTGTGTATATATATCTATTAATAATGGAGATTCGCTTCTGGTTTTTGTCTGTAACAAAAATTATGTCGCTGCTTACGTCACATTACCCAAAATCATCATAACATAGAATAAATACACTCAAAATTTGAACATGCAACATTAGACAGTCCTCGTTGTTTTTTTAAAACAAGTTTTAATAAATACATGACTAGTATTATATATCTATATATAGTTTGTTTTATTTTAATACATATTCAAAGTTTACATTTCAAATTGTTTTATCTTTTAATCCTTTAATGAATTTGATGATTTTACTTACTTAGGGTACAAACTCGCTGACATTGAATTTTTTTACTCCCACCCGTCAGGCAATATGTTTCAAAAATCTATTTTTACATCGCCCGGAGGGTGTTTTTTATTTTGTACTAGTGTATATATATATATATATATATATATATATATAATTCCTTTGAGAATGAATAGTGAGACAGTAGATCTTATATATATATATGATCTACAGTCTCACTATTCACACACACATATATATATATATATGTATGGATGGATGTATGTACAATTTGTAATTTAGATTCATGTTTTTGCACCATACACATTTATAAGTATTGTCATTAATATTCTGATGGTGTACATTTTTTATATAGATATAAAAGTTTTTTTTTTTTCCCCATCCTTTATCCTTTCTAATTGTCCTGTCTTTAATTACATTTCATTCTTTGAGTTTCTTTGACTAAATTCCTTTTTCTTCCACCCCAAATCTCCCCCCCCAATCTCCCCCCCAAACACACTTTTTTCCTTGCATTCTCCCTCATCCTTTTTTCTCCACTGACATCTATCCTGCGTTCACACCTCTTTTTCTCTCTTCCTTTCTTTTGATTCTTTCTTTTTTTCTTTCTTTCTTTCATTTCTTTCCTTCCTCTCTGCTTTCTTCTTCTCCTAATTTATCAAGCCAACTAAAAAAAAAATTTTTTTTTAATCGAATGGGAATCATGCAAGAAATTCAATTTTCACCATACTACTAAATGGCATATACACAAACTGGAATATGTCCTAGAGATCCTCTGGGACTTTGAGATACAGATGGATCACCTAATCCCAGCTTGGAGACCAGACCTAGTGTTGATTAATAAGACGAGAACTTGTCATCTTGTGGATTTTGCCATCCCAGCAAATCACAGAGAGAAAATGAAATAAAACAAAAAGATAGATAAGTACTTGGACCTGGCCAGAGAACTGAAAAAACTGTGGAACGTGAAGGTAAAGGTCATACAAAACATAATTGGGGCACTTGGAACGGTTTCCAAGGGCATGGGAAAGAGTCTAGGTGAATTGGAAATCAGAGAAATTTATTGAGACCATCCTAAACAACAGGATTGTTAAGATCGGCTAGAACATTCAGAAGAGTCCTGGAGACTTGATGCCACTCAGCTTCCAGTGAATCCCCAAGGGCTTAGCAAAGAGTCTAGGTGAACTGGAAATCAGAGGAAATTATCGAGACCATCCTAAACAACAGGACTGTTAAGATCGGCTAGAACACTCAGAAGAGTCCTGGAGACCTTAGTGGACTTGCTGTCACTTAGATTCCAGTGAATCCCCAAAGGCTTAGAAAAGAGTCTAGGTGAATTGGAAATCAGAGGAATTTATTGAGACCATCCTAAACAACAGGATTGTTAAGATCGGCTAGAACACTCAGAAGAGTCCTGGAGACCTGAGCAGACTTGCTGTCACTCAGCCTCCAGTGAATCACCGGCTAAGGTGGGTGTGAATAACTCTCATGGAGTATGATAATAATAGTAATAATATTCATTCTTTTTTTTTCTTCCTCTTATTTCTTTCATTTCTTTCCTTCCCCTCTTCCTTTCTTCTGATTCTTTTTTTTTTTTTTTTCATTCCTTCATTTCTTTCATTCCTCCCAGCTTTCTTTCTTCTTGTCGTTGATCAAGCCAAACTAAAAACAAAATCTAACGCCAACAAAACTTGAAGTAAAGAAAACAAAGGATTTCTTCGAGGTTGTCAGTCGGCAAAGTGGGCAGCTGGAAATGACGAAAATTAAATTCGATTAAAGCCAACAAGCTGATAAATGAATAAGCTGGGAATAAAACCATAGGCGGCAAAACGAACGATAAAAGAAAAGAGAATTAGACAAAAAGAAAAAAAAGAAGGTGCACTAGCGCTTTGTTGGAGGTGATTGAAGGGTTTAGGAGAATGTGCAAATAAAAATTAAACAGCTGAATAAAAAATCAAAAAATCTTCAAATTAGAAAAAAATAAAATAAAATAAGAAAAAGAAGTTTAAAGACAAATTTAGAGGAGAAATCAGACAAAGAGAGCAGAATAGAAAATAGTAATGAAGATAAGAAAAGAAAAAGTTTTGCTTTTAATCTGAGATATTTGATGTAACTGGTACAAGACAATTGATGGGTAAGAAAAAAAAAAGATTTTCAAATTTATCACTGAAGGTGTTTCAAGAGAAAAGTGCTGCTGCTGATGATGATGACCTGACACTGACCTCTCTTATTTTGTCTGGTTATTGTTTAATGGCATATCAAACCTTGTGGATTATTTAATGCTAAATTTTGGTTTGGCTCAGTTGTGGTTAAATGGTTGTGGGTTGCGGTTAAATGGCATATCAAACCTTGTGGATTATTTAATGCTAAATTTTGGTTTGGTTGTGGTTAAATGGCATATTAACCTTGTGGATTATTTAATGCTAAATTTTGGTTTGGTTTGGTTGTGGTTAAATGGCATATTAAACCTTGTGGATTATGTAATGCTAAATTTTGGTTTGGTTTGGTGGTTAAATGGCATATTAAACCTTGTGGATTATTTAATGCTAAATTTTGGTTTGGTTTGGTTGTGGTTAAATGGCATATTAAACCTTGTGGATTATTTAATGCTAAATTTTGGTTTGGTTTGGTTGTGGTTAAATGGCATATTAAACCTTGTGGATTATGTAATGCTAAATTTTGGTTTGGTTTGGTTGTGGTTAAATGGCATATTAAACCTTGTGGATTATGTAATGCTAAATTTTGGTTTGGTTTGGTTGTGGTTAAATGGCATATTAAACCTTGTGGATTATTTAATGCTAAATTTTGGTTTGGTTTGGTTGTGGTTAAATGGCATATTAAACCTTGTGGATTATTTAATGCTAAATTTTGGTTTGGTTTGGTTGTGGTTAAATGGCATATCAAACCTTATGGATTATTTAATGCCAAATCTTGTTTGATTTTGTTATTGTTTAATGGCATATCAAATGTTGTGGATTATTTAATATTAAATCTTGTTTTTTTTGGGGGGAGGGTTCTTTTTGAGGTGGGTACATAAATTGTATGTATCTACCAACCCTTCTGCATGAGCAAGATGTGTCACAAGGAGTTTAACAGGTTTGAATACAGAGTTTTCCTTCTCTGAGAACAGTTGCCATACCAAAGTTAAAAAGCCCAATTTGCCCTACAATTTACCCATAGCTGGAGGGAGAATAGTTGGAGGTATATCTTTTTCAAGTGTATCATTAGCACTTTGTGAAATGAAACAAGCCTCATTGAGGATTTAATTGTGTTGCCATGTCAATTTCCTATGATGATAATGATTACACTAGAGGCACCTCCATGTCTTATATGATATGTAAGTGAATAGTTTGTAGGTAAATATTTTTGATTGGTTTTATAAACAGATGGATTTGTATCAATAAATTAGTAGAAATAGCTTTCATTAACTTCATGTTTATGAATAAATTAGAAGAAATAACTCCATGTGTATTAAACTAATGTTTGAACCACAGCCAATGCTTTCTAGCACCTATAAGATAAAAAGAGTTGCATGTTTGTTTGCTATAAGAGCAATATGAAGAATACAGTTGGGACTATCATATAGGTGCTAGGGCTTGATGTAACTAGCAGACCAGGCTGCTCAGTCCAATTGTCTAGCTCAAATAAGGGGCAAAGTGAAGTGTTGCACGTCACGTGAATACATAGTATGTATTTACCAACCCTTGTACACAAGCAGGGTGCAACACACAGTCAATTTCTTACATAGAGTTTAACAGGTTTGAATTCAAAGTTTTCCTTATCCTAGACTGGTTACCTAGCCAAGGTTAATAGCCCAGTCTAGCCTGCTATTTACCCATATCTGGAAGGAGAGTAGTTGGATGCATACCTTTCCCGAGGGTATTAGCGCTATATTAAATGCGAACAGCTGGAAGGAGAATATTGTACTGTAAGCAACCTGAGTCCTTTGGTTATCAAAATGACTTAATTCAGCATTAAGGAAGTAAAGTTGACGGAGTGGCTATTGTCAGTATCAGTCACACAGTGAGGGAGTCTATCCCCTGTTCACTTGTGCTAGACCAGGGAGATGGGTTTTGCATCTGAGGTGGAGTGCCACACCTACCATCAGCTCCCCACTTTACTGCACAGATCTCTGTGCAATTCATACGCTGAGTTGTTGAGGGCCAGTACTGAACCTGGAACCTTGCAGTTCCGAGCCAGAAATGACCAGAAAAGGGTTGATATGCCATGAAATAAAACAACCAACCATCCTTACTTAATTGCTGCTAAAGGTGGCCTTTAAGCATATTATTAAAAGTAGATTAGTAATCAAATAAAAACCTAATCTATATTTTATCAGCTTTTTTTAATGATAGCATGATCATCTCCATAAAACAAGCCCTTTTTTATTCTTTTGAATACATTTGTATTTGAATGTATTTATACTGTTGAGATTTTATAAGTTTGTAATTCTCTTTTCTTATTGTGGAGAGAGAGAGAGGGAGAGAGAGGGGGTGAGAGAGATCATTGTTGCACTTGTAACAACCCATTGACCTCTGTTCTATTATTAAGTACCATGTAGGCTGATGGCATTTTATATTAAGGATAAAGGAAACACATTTTAAGGAAAGGACCTTCTTTCTTTTTTTTTTTCCTATTCTGTAGAGAATTTTGGTTGGAGGCAATACAACAGAATGAACACAGTCAAAGAGTACACAGCCATTCAAGAAGGAATGAATAGTAACATAAAACAGATAGAAAAAGAATAAAACTGAAAGAATGAAGGAAAATATGGAAGAAAAAAAAAACAGATAAAGAAAGAAAATTAAATCTTTAGAGAGTGAAGGAAAAACCCTTCTTTTTTTAAAAACAGGGAAGATTATATTATATAATATATATATATATATTATATATATATATATAAATATATATTCACCAAAAAGTTGCTACCACGTTTTCATTGTAGTAGCATTAGTAGTTAATCCAAAAGGGCTCAATATATTTCGTAAAATATAGAGCATTTATAGTTTTAGAAAAAAAGGAAAATATGAAAGAGAAAAACAGATGAAGAAAGAAAATGAAATCTTTAGAGAGAACCCCCCCCCCTTTTTTTAAACAGGGAAGAACATGGTTTCAGTGTTCAAGGTACACCTTCCTCAGGAAAACTAAAAATTTTTAGCTCTCTTGGAGAAGGTGTACCTTGAACACCGAAAACATGGTAGAGAGAAAAACTTTTTTTCTACAACAATAATATATATATATATATATATATATATATATATATATATATATATATATATAAAGTAAATAGAGATATATTAGAGAAAGGTAACAACAGAAAAATATTCTTTTAAAAGAAAAAAAACAAAGAATTAAAAGAAGTCGAATAGGAAAGGAAAAATAAATTAAAGAATGAAGGAAAATATGAAATAAAAAAGTGAATATAGAAAGAAAATGATATAAACCAATAGAGAGAAGGAAAAACATTTGTTTTTTAAACAAGGAAGATATATATATATATATATATATATATATATTTATATATATTTATATATATATAAAGAAAATAGATATATTAGAGAAAGATAAAAGAAAAAACACAAAGAATTAAAAGTTGTCAAGTGAGAATGAAAAATTAATCAAAGAATGAATTCAAATAAAGAAAGAAAATGATATAAAGTGATAGAGAGAAGGAAAAACTTCTTCTTTTTTTAAACAGGGAAGATATACAAGGTGTGTCATAAAAATTAAGAGTTTGAAGCTATATTTACAAAGATAGAAATGAACAATGAATGAAATGTTAATTCTTTTGAGAATACAAGGTGTGTCAAAAAGTACAAAAAATCTCAAGACTTTTTGACACACCTTGTATATATATAAAAAAATAAATAAATAGAGATATATTAGACAAAGGTAACAGAAAAATAATTTTAAAAAGAAAACAAAAAAAAAAAGAAGTTGAGTGAAGAAAACCAAAAAACTTAAAAGCAGAAAACAAAGCAAATGCAAAAAGGGAAAGGTGGAGGATAGTTAAAAAAAGAAAAAAGAAAAATCACAATCAAAGGAAGAAGAAAAAAAAAGAGGGGTGGTGGCTAATAAAGGCACTTTGTCTAAACAGAAACGAACATTAAGTGAAATAAAAGCCAATCCTAGAACTATATAAAGCCAGAAGCACAAGGTAATCATTATACCATCCATTGGCAAAAACCATTACATCAAAAAGTAGAATTTGAGCAGTACAGTCACAGACAAAAAATAAATAAACAAAAAGAAATCAGAAGAAGAAAAAAAAAATCTATGAATATCCATGCTATAGTAATTTTATCATTGATCAATTAAAGGACATTAATAGTGAAAGGTAATGAAAAAAAATAAAAAGGGTACAGACAGGAAAAGGAGAAGAAAAAAAAAATCAGCTATGAAAAGATGCAAGTCAATTATTTGATGGCATATGGGAATGTTTACATTGTTGGTTAGAAGCAAACCATGGAAAATTATGATCGCAATGTAAACGTTAGAAACAAAAACCAAACAAAAAGAAAAAAAAAAGAAAAAAAAAAAGAAGGGAGCAGTTTGAAATATCAGATTATAGAACACGGCTTTTGAATGTTTTATGATTGAATTATTTAACTTTTGTAGTTTAATATCAATTCAGAGAATAAACATACTTCAATGTGCCGAGCGTAATCATTCAGAATAAAGTTAAAAGAGAAATACATTATCTCTCCGTGATTTGATATTTTATAAAAGTGATAATCTTATAAACATATTTAGGAAGCGCTTGGTGCAATGGTTAAAGTCATGTGAAATGAACTCATCGCCCCGAGTTCAAATCCTAGATGTGGTAATTGCATTTCACTTAGCGCTAATACCCTTGGGAAAGGTATGAATCCTACTCTCCCTCCAGCTATGGATAAATAGTAGGGCAGACTAGGCTCTTTAACCTTGATTAAGCAACCGGTCTAAGAGAAGGAAAAACTAAATATATATATATTCTTATTTCTAAACTCTGACAGTAGAAAAAAACTCCCAGCTTTACAGTTTGTAATTACACAACACAAACTTTTGCCTGAAGAAAAAAAATATATAAAAAAAAGAAAAGACCAAATCATCTGCACCTCCTGAAAATAAACAGACGGTACTAAAAAAAATGGCCAAAAGAAAAAATACTGTAAGAGTTGCTTAAGTTAAATATACTAAAGTGCTCCATACAAGGAGTAGAGCTAATAAATAATAGCCTAATAAAAGCCTAATGAGTCAGAGAATATCTACCTAGGTTTCTCTAACAGATCATCAGGATAATTCTAACTCAGTAGGCTTACGTTATTATATATATATATATATATATATACATGGAAGTAAGATGAGGAAATTAATCTGACAGTATGTGGAGAAAAGGTAGAATACAGGATGTTAAAATGGATGGAAATTTCATAATCCTGAAGAAGGTTTCATTTGTGAACCAAAATTTTCGAACATCAACTATTAAATTTTCATCCATTATAACATCCTGTGTTTGTTCTACATTTTCTCCACACACACACACACACACACACATATATATATATATATATATATATATATATATCACTGAGCCTAAAATGCATGGCTATCATTCTTGCCACCTATTGCTTGTCCTATTTTGACACATCAGCATGTACAGAACCAAAATTAAGAGGTTGTAGTTTCCAGAAGATTATTAACAGAAGTGTAGAAAGTACATAAATTTGAAATTTAGATGCAATAATGTAGATTTATGGGACTTGGTTTTTCATCTGCTCACAAATGCATAATGAGTGTATGAACTAGGTGAATAGAGTGAAAGTTACCTTCAGAGTAAATACGTCGAGGACGCAACAGTAGAACTGTAGGAACAATGGAGTGACAGTTATTTGCATAATTAATTGGAATTTTTGGAACTTTACCAAAACTCTTTAAAGACATCTACACAGACTAAAGATACAAACCAAATTGGTTGGTTGATTGGTTGAGTTTTGGCATGTTAACCCATTGGGTCATTTTATGCTGAAGATATTTTGTTTTATTCATTCTTGATGGGTACTCAATTTTTTAACTCATTTTTTTGTATATTGGGTTTTACGGTATGTTAACCATTGGGTCATTTTATGCTGAAGATATTTTGTTTTATTCATTCTTGATGGGTACTCAATTTTTAAACACATTTTTTTTCTATATTGGGTTTTAGGCATGTTAACCCATTGGGTCATTTTATGCTGAAGATATTTTGTTTTATTCATTCTTGATGGGTACTCAATTTTTTAAACTCATTTTTTTCTATCTAAGCCATAGATGTGACCCTAACAGGTACAACCACTCTGGGTCAGAGTGGACCTTGAAGTAATAATGATGAAGGGGTACTCCACATTCCCCAGAGATCCAGAACTGGAACTTCACTATCAGAGTTTAACATCATGACACTCAGCCACCATCTTATAGCACATATATGATAAAAAGGGTTGGGGGTTTACTATAAGGTTAATAGGGTTGGGATAATTATTAAAATGCTAGGGTTTGATGTGACCAGCCGACTGATGGGAGGGGCCCTCTCAAACTGCCTGTCTAGCCTAAATAAGGACAAAAGTTGAGTGTTGCATATCATGGACTGCTCAACCACCATAGTTCCATCCTTAAGCATCACAGGTTGCCACCCACAGCGAACAAGTAGCTTTATTGGGGGGGGGCACCCCTCACAGTGGTGCAGTCACTGTATTCTGAAGTCCTAGCCGACATGACTAATACAAACCAAGAGGTGTTCACTTACTCCAAGATGAGAGAGAGAATAACAAGGGAAGCAACTCTGACTGGTTGGGCAAAATTAATGAAGTCATAATAATGTATAACATACTGAAATGATTAAAATAACAATAAAATTTTTCAAAGTTTCTTTTTGATTTTTTTTTTGTTTTTTTTCCTGCTATTTCATATGTAGGCTGATTGAAGGGTTTTGCAAATTACCAAAATGAAATGTTCACCAGACATGAAGAGAAAGAAGAGAAAATGAATATGAAATTATTGGAGGAAAAAATAAAGAAAATGATGAGAAAGGTAAATATTACATATTAAAAGTTGTTTTAAAAAGAAGCCTGAAAAATAATCAGCTAATCTTCTAAAATGGAAAGGAAAGGAAATAATTTTAACATATATATATGTGTGTGTGTGTATGTGTGCATGTGAATACCTAAAGAAACTATATATATATAAGTAAAAGTAAGTAAAGTCGTCGGGGCAGCCTAATGTCGGTACCAGCCAATCAGTGAGGGAGTCTATCCCCTTTTCACTAGCGTTAGACCAAGGAGATTGTTTTTGCATCTGAGGTGGTGCGCCACACCTACCATCAGCTCCTTACTTTACCACACAGATTCCTGTGCTACTCATATGCTGAGTTGGCGAGGGCCAGTATCGAACTAAGAACCTTGCGGTTTCTAGCTGAATGCTCTACCAACTGAGCTAACCCAGTCCCTTAAGAAATATATATATATATATATATATGTGTGTGTGTGTGTGTGTGTGTTTTGTTGAACTCAACAGACAATTCTTGTCTGACGAGTTTTTGTTTGTTCCTTCTGTCTGGCCATCATTTTAATGCCTGGGTGGAATTGGTATATGAATGCAGCAAAGGTTTTACCACGCGCTTTCAGCATTACTTAGTACCATCATCAGGTGTGGAACTGGTGAGATGTTTCCATTGTTTCTTTTTAAACAAATAGTAGCAGTAGTAGGAAGGGCTCACAAGTTTCTTTAAAAACAAGTAGTGAGCCCCCCTTCCTACTAATTGCATTCATCAGACAGCTAACCCATTACTATATATACATATATTGTAATGGGTTAGCTCTATCATATATATATATCTTTAGAAGTTTGAGAAAGACTCAATGGAACAACAACAAAAAAGAAGAAAAAAAGAAAAAACGATCAATTTAGACAATTGGAAAAAAAGAAAAGTCACCAAAAGAGTCAGGATAATAAATATTTTTAAATGTTCAATATTTACTTGAAGAGCCAATTTAAGGAACAAAATCAGGAACAGAAGTTAACTACCCATTGTACCAAGAAGGATCTTCAAGATAGTTCTGAGCAGTAAACACACACACACATATATATATA
>CM042148.1:95310716-95318216 GCA_023376005.1 Doryteuthis pealeii | reverse complement strand
TTAGCCCATGATTTTCCACACAGACGAGATCAACCCAGAGTACGTCTGCTCTCTCTCTGGTGGTTATGTTGAATCTAAATAAACTCTAACTAAATCACGTGTTTCTCATGGCGTGTGAATTCGCACCTCTAGGGGTCAAGGGTTATTAACAGTCAGTGTTAAATTTCCACTGGCTCCCTTGACTCTAACATGACAGACCCAAATTTAATTCTACTTACAGGTACTGCTCACAGGTAACACCTAACCAAGGTTAAAGAGCCCATTCTGCCCTACTATTTACCCGTAGCTGGAGGGAGAGTTGGATTCATACCTTTCCCAAGGGTATTAGCGCTATATGAACTGTAGCTTTATCCAGGATTTGAACTCAGGTTGACGAGTCCATTTCCTACAACTCTAACCATTACACTACGGCCATCAACAACTCCAACAGCCCTTAAACAGCTTAACTCTTAACATCCTGTTGAGAATTTTCTAAGTCCAGAGCATTCCTATAAGAATATATAAAAAAATGGCTAAAAATGACCTTTGCATCTAAAGTTACCTGTTATTTCCCTTAAATTAAAGACTTCTAAATAAATGTTTAATATTACATTTAAACAAAGGCTATAGTTTGGGGCAGATTAGAAAAAATGAACGAGACTTTCGGTCAGGTGGAATGAGGTGGTATAGGACGTTAAGAGTTAAGTAAATAAAATCCTTATTAAATAACAAATTTAATGCTACAGGTGAATCTGATGAATATGTCTCTTTTGTAATCATTTTTTGTTGAAGAAATAATGCCACCTCGACTAAACCCGAACTGAGAAGAAAAAAAGTGTGACACGTAATGTGCTTCCAACTCTTCCTTGTTCCCCTCATTCCCTCAAAATAGTACTAATGACTTTTTCTTATCTCTTATAAACCACTAGGCGAGATAAAAGACGTATATTAAATGATATTAGCTTTTTTAGATCAAAGAAAAAGAAGTATATATATATATATATATATAAAAGTTTCTATTTTAGTCCCATGATTGGATTGACAAAATATAGGTAACCCTTCTTTTTCCATCAGTGTTAGTTGCTGAAAACAAAATAAAGCAAAAAAACATTGTTCACTTCGTTTGGGTTGCTTTGCTGATCAGTTGTATGTGTGTGAGTATATATATATATATATATATATATATACACACACGTCTTCACTAACCTTTATATATATATATATATATAATATATATATATACACACACACGTCTTCATAATATATATATATATATATATATATATATATATATATACACACACAGTCTTCATTAACCTATATATAATATATATATATATATATATATACACACACGTCTTCATATATATATATATATATATATATATATATTATATATATATATATATATATATATACACACACACACGTCTTCATTAACCTTATATATATATATATATATATATATATACACACACACGTCTTCATTAACCTTTATATATATATATATATATATATATATATATATATATATATATACATACACACACGTCTTCATTAACCTTTATATATATATATAGGTTAGTGAAGACGTGTGTGTATATATATATATATATATATATATATATATATATATATACACACACGTCTTCACTAACCTTTATATATAATGTTTTCACTCTTTATATATATATATACATATATATATATATATACACATGTCTTCACTAACCTATATATATATAAAAAAATTTTAATGTTAAAGAATTCTGGTAAGAACAGACAAAGAAGGGATGTGACAATAAGTATTTGAGCTCTAAAAGAATCTTGGCATCTATATAAATTAGATAAACTTTTGATTTATCTCTTTCACATTATATATATATATATATGTGTGTGTGTGTGTGTGTTTCTAATGTGTTTAGATTATATGTCTTTGTAAGTCAAAGAATATATATATATATATATATATAGGTGATATGATAAATGCCTACATTGTGTATGCACATCTTTCCCTTTATATACTACATATATTATTGATGTGTTGATGTATCCGTTTCCTAATACAGAATCGAAATGGGAATGTGTATCTGTAGATGCTAAAATATGCTTGCCAAAATGTAACACATTATATGTTTCACATACGTTATAATTATATATATATATACATTATAATTAACTGCATCAATATATATATATATATATATATATATATATATAAACACTAAAAAGCAATCACTTACAATTTTTTCACATTCAGTAGAGTTTCATGCAGTGAAAAACCACAATCATATATATATATATATATATATATATATATATATATATATATACATACATATGTTTACTATACATTTCTATACATGTTTACTATATATGTGTATATTTCTATACATGTTTACTATATATATGTATACATTTCTATACATATGTATGTTTACTATATATATGCATACATTTCTATACATATGTTTATTGTATGTATGTGTATAGATAAAACAAGCATATAGATCATCACGTGTGTGAATAGATAGAGAGATAGATAAATACAGAACTTGTTTTTGTTTTGTTTTTTTAAATAAAAAAAAAAAAAAAAAAAAGGAATGGATATTTTTGGTCGGCTTTTACAATAGAGCATTTCCCATTAATCCAAATCAGCACCTAAAAACAACAAAATAGAAAGAAAGAAAAAAAAAACGGACAAACAAAAATTCTATGTTTAGAAAGAAAGGGAAGCAGAAAGAGGAGATATTTTCCCTTTGAAAAAAGGGGTTTTGAGTTGAGAGTTGAACACAAACAACAAACAGTTTGAAGACAGGGAGGGAGAAAAAAAAAAAAAAAAAAAAAAAACAGATTTATTCAAAACAAAATAAAATAAAATAAAAAAAACATCTAATTCTCAAAGAATACTTTAAGATTCACACCGGAAATAAAAATGTAAAATGCAGGAAGTTGGAAATCAGTTGACAAAGCCAGAATAACAAATACGATACATGACTGGCTTGTTGATAAAAGCTCGGGTTTTTTTTGGTGAGCTTTTTTTTTTGTTTCTTTGTTGTTGTTGTTTAAAGGTGAATGGAAAAATCAATTGTTTTGTTGTCTCTATTTTGTGCAGACAGTGTCTGTAAACAACATGCACCACTTGTGTTGCTTGATTGTATAGATGTTTTGCAAAAGACGAAGAGAACATAAATAATAAAAGATACAAAGAGCATGTGGGGTTTGGTAATGTTTTTAATAAGGTCTTAGATAAAAGTAAAAGCTTATATAGATAGGTAGGCATGTGGTCTAATGGTTAGTCATAGAAAATGGACTTGTCGACCTGAGTTCAATTCCTAGATGAAGCTGTTTGAATTTTTGATGGTGCTAATACCATTGGGAAAGGTATGAATCCAATTCTTTGAATCTCCAATTGCTAATGAATATCTGAATTTCTGAATCTTCAATTTCTGATGAATTCCTGGAGAAGCTGTTTGCATTTCATATGGTGCTAATACCATTAGGAAAGGTATGAATTCTTTGAATCTCCAATGCTGAATCTCCAAATCTCTGAATCTCCAATTTCTGATGAATTCTTGGGTGAAGCTGTTTTCATTTCACATGGTGCTAATACCATTGGGAAACGTATGAATCCAATTCTCCCTCCAGCTATGGGCAAATAGCAAGGCAGACTGAGTTCTTTAACATGGCTAGGTAACCAGTCTAGGAGAAGGAAAACTCTGAATTCAAACCTATTAAACTCCACTTAAGAAATTGACTGTGTGTCATATCCTGCTTGTGTGGAGGGGTTGTTAAATCTTTATATTAATATTTATGTTCCTTAAAAGTATGACCATTATCATCTTGCAACACCCTCTGGTTAAAAATGAGACTGTCCAAATCATCCAAGATGAAATGCAAAAATGTAAATCCTAATTATCTGGTGTTGCTTATCCATCATCACATAAGCTAAATAATGGACCATTTCATTTTTATTATGTAGGAAGAAAAGGGAAAAAAATGACATACCACACAGAAAAAATATAAGAGAGTAGGAGAAAGATAGACAGAGGGAGCAGGCACGGAAGTGATAACGCTAATCTGTTTCAATCGAACATAATAAAAAAAGAAAGAAAGAAATGAGTTAGAGTTAAATCAAGATTATTATACTTTTTACATATTGAACAAAGCAATAGCTCTTAAGTAAACATATCAAACTTTGTAATAGTTATCATACTCAGTGATGCTGATAGCTTTTTCATTTAGTGCATCCTGGGATGCACATATTTGCGTTGAATGAGTCCTCAGGAAAATTTGTGGGTCCCAAATAAAGCCGTCTAACTTCTACCTTGTAACCCATCCTGTGTAATTCATTTCTAAGAAACTATTGAAATATATCTATGTTAGCTTGAAATGGTGAGGGAAGAGGGAAGAAAAAAGTAAAACACTGGGACACATGGATATGATTTTACTGCATTCTTTTAGATTTTTGTGCATCAGGGACACAAGATGTGTACCTATCAGCATCTCTGCATAATGTGGTATATCCACAGGTCCTGCTAGTAATATATAATATCTTAACATCTTTTATGATAACCAGTTATTTTCATTTGCTTTTTAACCACACTATTGTCTTCTTCAGTGAAACAATGAAAATATAAGTAAACAAAAGAATATTTTAAGCATCATCATCATCATGTCGTGCTTTCAGCGCAGATATCCATGACAATCTCTCTCCATCCGTCCCTATCGCTCATCATTTTCGGGAGGTCCTCTATGCAGCATCCTGCATCCGCACAGAGCTGATCAACGTACGTTTTTGCTGGTCGGCCCACACTGGCTTATCCATGTGCTGGCTTCCACAGGAGGACGTCACTTATGAGTTTGTCCTTGCTTCTCCAGCAGTGTTCCGCGTGTCTTGTCCGTCTTACTCGGATGGTTTGGGTGATATGTGGTAGGTGGCTGTACAGCTGTTTTCTCATAGGGTGTTGTTTCCACGTCTTGTTCAGGATCACCCACAGCATTCTTGTGCAGCTCCTATCTAGTTTATTCTCTAGTCGCTTAGTTAGGATCCAGGTGGTGCAGCCATACAGCAGTACTGACACGACAACGGCCTGGAAGATTCATTAACAGAAATGTACAGGTAACATCAGGTCCTGCTAGTAATAAATAATATCTTAACATCTTTTATGATAACCAGATCTTTTTATTTGCTTTTTAACCTCACTTTTGTCTTCTTCAGTGAAACAATGAAAAATATAAATAAACAAAAGAATATTTTAAGCGTAGATAAATACAAATATTCATTAACAGAAATGTTCAGGTAACATCAGGTCCTGCTAGTCATATATATTTTAACATCTTTTATGATAACCAGATCTTTTTATTTGCTTTTTAACCACACTATTGTCTTCTTCAGTAAAACAATGAAAAATATAAGTAAACAAAAGAATATTTTAAGCATAGATAAATACAAATATTCATTAACAGAAATGTACAGGTAACATCATCTGTGTGTTTTCTTAGCTGTTACCAAATTGCCATTGCCCTTATTTATAGATGTTTCACCGTGTATTGACAGTGCTCATTCATCTTGTGATTCGAGCTGTAATTGGCTATTACAAGGGCATATATTTTTACAGCTGGATACTCTACCTGCTGCCATTGCTTTATAATTATGTACAGTGCCATAAAAGCTCCAAGTACTAAAACTGAGATGTGTGTGTATCTGCACCAGATTGCAATCAGTCAAAGAGAGAGAGAGAGAGGGAGAGAGAGGGAGGGAGGGAGAGAGAGGGAGAGAGAGAGGGAGGGAGAGGGAGAGGGAGAGAGAGAGAGAGAGAGAGTGAGATGGACTTTTACATAAAAGACATAAGCAACCTATTTTTGTTTTATGCTACGTAAACATAAAAACATTAATGGATATATTAAAAAAAGAAACAAAAACAAAAATATAGTGTTTGTCCAATGTCAGCATGGTTTCTAAGCAACGACCAAAAAAAAATCTACTTTTGTCATTGTATTAAGAATAAGGACTATGTTTTTTAGGCTATATATATATATATATATATATATAAATGTAGATATTAAAGTGATTTTGTTCTCTTTTGATCTGGGAATAAATAAGTACCAGGACAGAGATCTTTTTTGTCAAACATTATTTATATGATATTGACAAATATTGCAGGAGTTACCTATATGCATGTGTATGATTTCACTTTGTATGACGACAAAGAAAGACCCAGTGACAAAGCCAAGGAGATACAGAGAACTTGATTATTATTGGCATTGCAGTCTCGGAAGACTATATAATTCTTGTGCTCCTGAAGTTACAGTGCCTCCTGTGACTGTGAAGTCTAATGTTCGAAAAACAGCCTCGGCCACAGATGTCACATGTGAAGGCTGCTTTGTTGCCGCCACTTTCTTCTGGACCTCTTGGCTTCATGGTGTGGTGCCAGGGTGACTTCAGACATGAAGAGTCTGCTATGGAGAGCCTGCCACCATTGAGGGCAGTCCTGAGTCAAATCTTCCCAGTTGAAAGGGGTAATGCCAAAGCACCTGAGATCATTCTTGCAGAGAACTTGATAATAATAATAATACTAAGAGGTACTCTTTGATCCTTAGCATATCATACAGATACTACACTCTGATCATAGGCAGAATTGTCAATATTGAAGTCAGTTAGTCTACTGTTGGTTTTAATAACAGCAACTTACTAAGTACAACTCAAGCAGTGTCCAAGACAGCTGGTATAAATAGGAATCAAGAATGATCCATCCATGAATCTGGGTGATTTGGGTGATTCCATTCCTTGAGTTCTGATTGGCTGCTTGACTGCTTGATTTTAATGACATTGTGGAGTCTTATTTTGCAGTGGACTTTGTAGCATTCGGGTTTGTATTTCAGTTACAACCGTTTGTTGCCTTGTCTTCCCAGTTCGACGGTAATTGGAACTTTAATTACTCTTCAGTCAATACATAAATAAATAATTGATACACTTGTTCCTTAATCTTCTGACTGTTATCATCTTGCAACACCCTTTGCTTAAAAATGCGACTGACCAAATAATCCTAAGATGAAATGCAAAAATGTAAATTCTGATTATCTGGTGTTGCTTATCTACCAAATTCTTATTTCTTATGAGTGTTTTCATCTCGGCTAAATAATGGACTATTCCATGTTTATTATAAAGAAAGAAAGGTAAGAAAAAGGACATACACGGAAAAAACATAAGAAGAAACAAATAGAGAGAGGGGAAAGATAGAGAGAGGGGAAAGATAGAGAGAGGGGAAAGATAGAGAGAGGGTGAAGCGCGCGGAAACAATAAGGTTAATCAATTTTAATCAAACATAATGAAAAGAGGGAAAAAAAAAGGGTAAGAGAGAGTTAAATCAAGATTACATTACTTTTTACATATTGAACTATTTAGCAATAGCTGTTAAGTAAACATATCAAACGTTATAATAATTGAATCATCATACTGTGGTATATCCATAGGTCCTGCTAGTACATAAATAATCCAATAATTTCTGGCAAGCACTA